>JAEAOA010001708.1:1192500-1750000 GCA_016746295.1 Potamilus streckersoni
CAGGTACATTACACATGGAAACCAGACAAAATTTTCCCAACACAAAAGTGTTTTAGTCACCTAGATTACCTGATCTGTGGCAAGCAGATACTGACGATGACGATATGCAATCATAAGAAAAATACAGCAATGGAAACGAATAAAGTTATATACATTTTCTTATGCTAAAGGAGGTAAAAACGTGAAGACATAAGTTTCTTGATGGAAAAGAGGTTCACAAAAGGAAAGTATCTGTCATGCTTCCAAAGCTGAGCATCAAATGTTTTTTTTTTCAGTTTTCACCGACAAAAGGCTGAATAAGACCTTAAATACTAAAATCTGGAAATGTTCATTGAAAATGAAACCAGAAAATGCAATGCCACTGTCCCAAACCTAATTGATTTCAACGAAATCAACGATCATAGTTCAAGAGACATAATTCCATGTAATGAAAAATAACGCATCAAACGTGTAGATTAATCGATATGGTTATTTGACAACTAATGCATTTGAAACACATCATTTTAAAATCGGCGAAAGAGTCTGAATTTTGAAATACAAAATAGATTTCTGTAAATGGTTAACATAATAAATTTCGCGACGAAGTATTTGAAATATTCAACATACAAAAATTTTAAAAGCAAAGCTACCCCTCCCCCCCAACAAACCGGTAAGGTAGTGCAAGCGAAATAGAAAGGACATAATGAATCAACAAATATCTGGGAACAAGCTGTAAACAATAGGACATCAGTATTACTAGACGTAGCACACTACATACGTAGAAGTACGGAACATGAAAATATAGCGCTAGTGAAAGACAGCAGGTTTATAAAATGTTATCGATGTGGAAAAAACTGTCCATTAGATTTAAAACAGTTTAAAACATATGAGAGATGTGAATTTATTTTGAGGGAGACAATAAATACAAAATTGGTGGGGGAAAATGAATATATTTAACAACATGACAGGTACACAATATTATATATGCATGAAAAACGTGCTAAAGCAATAGCTACAAAGCAGACAAAAATCATTTGATGAAAGAAATGAAAAGAGAAAAGAAATATCATCACAAAATACGAAATTGATACTAACTGTATTTCAGAAAAGCTAAAGAAAGAAATACAATGTGACAAACTAAAACTTATCTATAAGATTTTGACCAAAATAAAAGGAAATGAAGATCACATAAAAGTTGATTCCATAATGTGCACTTGTTTAAATTTAATTCAAAGAATTCGTTTTTTTTTCTGGACTATTCTCTTCCATGTACAATTTCAATGCAACTCTAAAAACCTTATGTTATAAAGAATTATCACAAATGTAGCAAATTGCAGTAGCTTATGGAAGGAATTTTCACCCCAGATGGATGAAGTAACTTCTATTGCAGCCTTCGCTTTGTATGTATGCAAATTTTAAAGTGGCAATATATTTTGTTAGAATCTTCATTTGAAATCTAGTGGTAACTTAAAGTTTGCTGCACAAATAAAACGTATAATCAACTATTGAGATACTTTCCGTCGTAAAATTTGACAGCTGCAACAAAGGAAATATAAAACCGGAATACAAAATACCAGACACGCCAGGATTCAAAAACTAGCAGCAGGGATCCGTTTCTTTGTGCATAATTAGGTGTCATCCGGATACTCTGACTTTGCAATCATACTTAAAGATGCATCGTACAAATTTGATAAGATAGCAAGTTAATGCAAAGAACATAGTCAATTCATCAAACATTTTCGATAGCGAGGCTTAAAAAGTTAAATTTGATGAAGCTGGCAAAGTCAACAAAACTTTGTGGTCTCGATGTTAAACATATATCATATATCTTACTGGTATTTTAACGGAAACGGGCCGTGTGGATGTTAATATAGATATTGCAATGCCATTGAGCTAAAATGAGCTGTGTTGATGTCAACATCTGGCTGTGGTATCTCGTACTAGTATGTAACAGACAAAATGGTTTCCAATTTAGCAAAATCAAGTTATAAATTTACCACATTAGGAAAGTGCCGAGATAATCTTTAACACCAATCCCAGGGCAGGTTGCGTTTATTCCTGCTAATGACGAACTGGACATGAAACAAATGAATCTGATATGTGACAGTTTTAATTTTTTTTATTGAAAAGCTAAAGGAGAAACAGTGATGATATAAATCTATTATCAAAGGAAGCATTAAATGCTTACAAAATATTTTTTTCTGGTAAACAACAAAGATATGAACTTTGATGGTGGAATTTATAAATTAAATTAACACAATAGTTTTTATTCCATATCCATCAGACTGGACGTACATTTTCAGCAGAAAAACAAAGTAGTGTGTATATAGGGCAAATAAATTATCAACAGAAAATAAAGGAATCTCTATGGCTTAATGGTTAGGGTGAAAGACGTATGACCGAAAGGGTGCGAGTTTTAATCCTAACATCGGACTAATATAGGTCAGCTACCAATTCAGTTCCTATATTAAACCTCTGCAAACACCATGATATTAAAAATTCAATAACTTAAATTTTTTAAGTGCTTATAATCAGACCTATATTTATTAGTATAGACGAAACCTGGATGTCAGCTTCTGTGTAGAGAAAAGGATATGAGATGCGGAATTGTCTGAACCTGCGTGTATTTGAAACGTTCTATCAATTGCGCCCCAAAGTACCAGGTGCTAATTTCAGTAATGTGTATTTTATTCAAGACTGTTAAAGAACTGAAATTCCATCAATAAAACAATGTCTCAAATTTTGTTTGCACCTACAACCAGGATGAGTCTTAAAACATTCTCATTATCAACCAATCCTGGCCAGCCAAACTCATATATACGCTATTTTATTTTTACTCATTTCCAGGCTAGTTTCCATTTGTCCATACAATTAGTAGAGTGTCTCCTCCAATTGCCTCAACACTAAATAACCTACTCGTGTTGATGTGCCGTAAAGCACCAAACCAAGTCAACAACATTGTTATTACACAAAGTATAACATTCTAGAACTAATGTTAATCGACCTTTTTTTATTTTAGAAACAAGAGATCACAGAGAGAGCGAAAAAAAAAAACTGTAACAGTTGTGCATGTTTTTTAACAGTACTTTTGTTTAGGGTACTGACGACCCGATTATTGGTGACTATCTTTTGTTACCGAGTGACGTTTGTTATAAGAATGAGGACTATCGCTCCTTGTTGAAATAATTTAACAAAATCTAATGCAAGTTTAAACCATGCTTAACTGTCACCAGTCATTTTGATTCCCGGATGATGATATTCCACAGGCTGATAAGCATTCTGTAATAGTATGACAAGAAACTGGATAACAGGAAAGAACACAAAATTAGTTTTATTGATACCTAATAGTATTTACAATTGACTATATGGAAAATCATATGGGCAATTGATTGACTCATATTTTTTTTTACAATCCTTTTCATGTAAACGTTTAAGAGCAGTGTCAGCTATTAACCTCCAGACGTCACTTCTATAATCCAATATAGGTAATTTAAGTGCGTCAGTTACTTTACAAAAGTGATCGGGGCAATATTTTTTAAAATTGTTTTTTTCAAATTTAATTTGTGTGTGTGTGTGTTTGATTTAGATTTTTTACGTAGCTTTAACAATTTTTCAGTTATATCGCTAGGATGTCTGCAGTGGGGCAGTTTATATCGATTTTTAGCACTGGGACATCATGCCACAGACATGTAGCTTGATGTCCCATTGTCATATTATCCTTACACCAAACCGACCAGTCCTAACACTAACCTCTTAGTACTGAACGCGAAGCGAGGCAGCGGTTGGCTGAATTTTTATAAGTCATTCGTATGACTCGGCGGGGGTTCAAACCCGTGACCTCCCACATCCGAGGCGAACGTTTGTGTGCCTGACCTGACAGGATATATCGTCATACATATATATATATCTTTGTTCACAGCTTTATATTTGAAATCATTGAAAATATACTAAACAAGAAGGCTGATATAACCTCCCCATGTCTTATACCGATACTAACAACGAATGATTTTAAATTGATTGTTTTGAAACTAAACAACGTCCTTGATTGAATAAAACACCGACTAAATCACAGTTAACATCTTACATTGACACCAGCTTTCCTTAATTTGTTCTTTCCCCTCACTACATAATCGAAAAGTTGAAAAGGCAACAAATTCATAATGAAAGTTTCATTCGTTTCTTCGCAGATAGTGTAGAAGCCATCCACCTTGATATTTCTAGCTTTAAATCCAGCTAGAGTATTAATATGGCCAAATTGTTCCTTGTCAATTTATTATTTGGAGCTCTGCTAAACAGGTTTGCTAAACAACACTTAGAATAGTGATATATCAACATTGAGACAGACGAGACTTTGATTTCCAGCTTTCTCTGAAGTGATTTAGGGGACTTATGGCCCCTGGTTTCAATCCTCATTTCTAACTTTCCATGGATTAAGGGCTTCAACCAAATTTGGCAAGCAGTTTTGTATTGATCAAATATTGAATAAACTCTTTTTGCAGCATTTCACGACATCATTAACACGATACACGTGCTCTGATTGCTCAATTCCTTCCACTCAAATAAATACAACGTGTAACGTGTTTGTCAAAATCAGGGACGCACGCACAATTATTTGGGTGGGGCAAACATGTAGTCGGCAGCTGTTAAGTTATACGGATGTAAACCAAAAGAAGTTTAGAGGTGGGGTAAAGGGTGCTCCCCCTTGCCCCCATGTGCCCATGGTCAATCAATATTGATTTCGAGCGAGAACATTACTATAACGTGGAAAGCCACTTCCTCACGAATGTTTATGTATATTTTCTGGTATGTCACGAATTACTGGATTTTCTAAGGGAAATAAATGTGATAATTAAGCCATTTTTACCGTTCATGTCAGCCATTTTTACCGTTCATGTTCTTCAGTGTATATTCGCATGATCAAAGGAAGTGAGCACATACAAAGACATGTGAAGAAAAGATATATTCCTCTTATGCATGCGAAGTAGACCAAGAAATTGTTCACAGCCTTAATGTTCTGCTTTCTAACATGACTCCTGGCGGAGAACAACTCGGTGAAAACACGGTTCGTGCTTAGGCGTGAACTTTGTAATTTAGTAGGATTATCTGGCCACTAGCTGCTAATTGAAACATTTATTTCGACTAACCTTTACATCCAGATGCAGGAACAGCCTTTGAAAACGCATGTCCCGATTCTGATTATTTTGGCGGGGCTCCCTAAATTAGCAAGGCATAGGGAAATAACTTGCAAACAAGTTTTATATGACAAATAACTTAAAAATTTCTTCCATACTTTAAAATTACTTTCTCTATAGATATAGTTTAAAAATTACTGACGCTCAGGGCTCCTGTGAGAGCTGGGCCCGATTGGGCCAAATCAGTCAAATCGGCCTAAGGACTGCTCTCTCCATCACAAAGCCTATATCACTGGGATTTGAGTGATTTGTAGGACCATTGCTACTCATTTAAATTTCCTTGGGGTGATGATGCTTTCCACGCATGCATCAACAATTCAAATGCAAGTTCAACATCTGCTGAATAAACTGGTTTTTAGTTCTGAAGGGGACAAATACAATGCAATGGATCAATAGAAAAAGGATGAAACTAATTATTGGGATACAAAGTTTAGTCCAAATAAATTTATTAATTAGTTGCGAGGGGCCGATAATCATACTGAATAATAAAATGGATTTGCCAACACGGTTCGTGTCTTCAACATTTTGTTCTTCACTATCAGTCATGTTTGAAATACTGGAGAACAACTTATTTTTGCACTTATCAATACACTACGTAAGCGCGTAAAATCAGCTCATTTTTCTTTGTTTAGTGTTGAAAATATTTATCATATTTTACTCCAATTATTTTGACTGATAAGTAAGAAATCTGTTATCAGTCTGTTTTACAGATTGCTAGCCCATACATTACAGAAAGGATATATCTCATCTCGTTGGTGAAAACTTAAAACATTTTCAGTCGTGGCTACGCCATTTGTTACAATACTGTCTTTTTCAAACGCTAGACGAAGCATAATTGTTATTACTCATTTTAAGTAAATATCTTCTCTTCTTCTGATAGATGTAGGCAAAATATGGCCGGGGAGCTAGACAATGCCCATTATTTGGTTTTGTCTGTTACTTTACATTATAGGATGAGGTTTCAAAATTATTTACGCGAGCTGTGCCCAGGAGGAAGTTGAAAATGCCTTTTCTATGACGTTGCAGACTATATTTGTATTGCATAATATTTCATGAACTCATTCCATTTTGACCGTACGTAGCCACAAGCTAAACTATTTATTAATCTGTATTCCTGTGCTTAATCTGCACCCATGGTTGCGCTCAAGTTGTACCCAATACAAACATCTAGTTCACCCGAAACACCCGAGTCAGGCACATTACTTTAGTAATTTCATTAACGAAAAGAAGGCGCTTCGATTCAATATTGTACAAACGAAACAAAAGACAATTTTCTCGCTATATTAGAACTTATTGAAATATAATTTCTTCAATCATTTAATCAAAGATAATATTACAAGCATAAAAGGATACCATTGTAGAAAAGTTTCGAAACAAACGACAATGAAAGAGGCGTGTCTCAGTCAGCCGATGAAACTCTCAATAATTATTTAAAAAGTGACGTAATCTCACCATCAAAGTGTCGCTTTCAGAAAGGCTTGTTCCAGTGTAACAAGGAAATATCTGGGGGCTTTTAATACCATGATCCCGGTTTATGGGAGACCACGCAAAGCACGCAAGTGGTCTTCTTGAACGAAAATATACATAGAAAGATATCGAAAATGTTAATCTTTTTTTAATTTTGGGATGGCATGCAAGATAAAAACAAGTCATCCGCAATCTTATATAGTTTAAACAATTCTGAAACGCGTACAAAGAATTAGAATAAAGAAGTAAATCCACATATAAAACAAAACATTTGTCTCAAATGCCTGTGGGAGGCAACTAGGGGAAATAGGCTGCAGTTCAATGCTCTGCCTGGGGTGGGCGAAACTGTTCCAACCAGTGCGCGTGCTGGATGCCCCTCTGTCATACATCATAAGCTCTACAGGATTTCAGGTGGGAAAAAAACTTTATTTTTTTGCTGGTATCTTACTTTACTAAACGCTAATATTTAACCTCACTATACGAAAACAAAGGGAACCCAATGTATTACATTAATTATAACATGTCTATCTGTTGGAATATAAAGCTACGCAGACTGGGATAGGGGACATGTGTTTCCGTAGAAAGAATCGAGCGTAGATACCACAGGGTTATGTCACATGGCGCTACGCGGAGTGAACAGACCCGTGTGGAAGCATCACACGGACACTCATACAAAACGACAATGGGGTGCAACAACAATATTAAACAGGTAATTTGTTTTCTCCTTTATAGTAACAACAGTCAAGCAAACACCGATAACACATATAAATGGGGAAACTATTGTTCTCCAAACACTTTTTGTCACTATTTGTTTCGATTTTTAGCCTTTTTCTTTAAATTAGATCTTCCTACGATGGAAATTTGAGGTGATACACAATGCCGTGTCCAAATGTAAGCCTGATAAATGAGAAATAAGGGAAGTGCATCTCTGCATATAGGCATTTCTTAGTGCCCCCAATCCTAGATTATGAGAGAAAAATGCACGTCTTTCAAATGTACAGATCACTAAGACAGATTAATTTTTATTTTAGATTTTTTAATTTAGGAAGAATACGACAATCTATTGTAAGTAGTTTAAAAAATACAAAAAGAAAAAGAAACAAAAAAGAATAAAAAAGAAAAGGAATAAAAAGAAAAAGAAAGATTTTAAAAACCACATATACATACGTGCGTACGTGCATACATACATACATACATACATACATACATACATACATACATACATACATACATACATACATACATACATACATACATACATACATACATACATACACACCTACCTACCTACCTACCTACCTACCTACCTACCTACCTACCTACCTGCCTGCCTGCCTGCTTACATACATACATACATACATACATACATACATACATACATACATACATACATACATACATACATACATACATACATACATACATACATACATACATACATACATACATACATACATACATACATACTGTTACGTATATGTGATTAAATTGCTTTTGTGTAAGGTTTAAAATTCTTTTTAATTTATTTTTGTTTCATTGTAGTTAATTGCAATGAATATTTTTCTTGTATTCCTGATTCTATTTTTAGTAGTCAGATATATTTTTAGCACAACGTTTAAAAATATCACTTAAAAGGGCTCGTACTCAGTAACAAAGAAAAGAATGAAAGCCAATAAGCTTTGTATATTTCAACAAAACAATTTATTTACCTAGACAACAATGTACAAATTTGTAAATAGAACTTACAATCTGTGAAATCAATCCAAATATGATTTTAAGAATAAAAACACAAGTCATATCACTAAATATTCCTATAAGAATCCATGTTTGAATCCCGACGAGGTATGAATATGGAGGGCGATGACGTCAGGTGTAGTCCAATGTATAAATAACAATAATTCCTCACTTTATTCACAGTCTTTTTTCCGAATAATTCCAGAATTAATTTCCTTTAATATCTTTTAGTATCTTTTACAAGAAAGTCAACTTGTTAAGTGTCCAGGAAATAAAATTATTGCCCCCCCCCAATAAACAACAACATCAGACGGAGAATAAAATATTCAGGAAACAAATTATAAATAACACCTTGTTTCTTCAAGATTTTGAATGACTCTGGCCAAAGCAATGATACGAACGCGTATTTACACTAAAAAACATCACTTAAAATCTCGCGAGATTGGTCTTTGGTGTCTTATTACGCTATTTATGGCACGTCCGCAGTACAGACTGACTTAAAAACCAATAATAAAAATAGGCTGTTTACAGACCAATCATTTTAAATGCCAACCCTCAAGTATTACTATTTCGTCTTAAATAAACAAAGTTTGTGCTAAAATTGTATCTCACTACCAAAAATAGAATCCCGAATTCGAGAAAAAATATTCATTGCAATTAAATGCAATGAAACGAAAATTAAATAAAAGAATTTTAAACCTTACAAAAAGCAATTTAATCACATACACGTAACATTCGAATTGTTGCAACATTGAAAAAATCGCCTCCCTATTTCAATCTGGTCTAGACTATTAACAAATTTGTACTCAACCACAACGCTCACACTCTTCCACTCGGTATGGCTCTTGGCTATTGACACTGTGAAGGTCAGTAGATCTGCACTGTTGTTGTAATCGGGAACCTGTCGCGTTTGTCTCACAAAAAATTTATTGAAAATGTAGGAGTTACCATAGTCTACAAAAAAGTAAATTAGCTGCGACAAAGTAAACTAAACAAAGTCAGGAAAATTAAATATTCGACTGTTTATGTCGCCAGTGATTTGTTTTGTCATCGTTTTGGGTTTAGCGGCATTTCTCAGGGCAAGATATGCTATACACGGTGTCCAGTTTAACTGGAAAGCAAACCCTGGAAAAAAATCGATAAGAATCACGGACCTTCTGGAGGCTACTAGCAAGTTTTCCACATACCAAATTGTCTGAGTCCGAGACGTGAACCCACGCTGAGAGTGGTAATATGGCAGTTATCCAATTGCGTATTAAATAGCACCATGGACCAGTGGTGTAAATAGCACCCAGGGCGACAATGATGGTCCAAAGGACTAGAATACAAAATTTTGATGTTTTAGGTGAATAAACTATGAAATCCAAAAATCAGACAATTTGTCCCACTTAAGTACCAATCAAAAAAAGGTTTACACAATAATCACGCAAAAAAAATGCCACTAACACTGACCAACCATTTTAGCTTCCTGTTCTCACTGTTACCATGGTAAGAAGGACTAAATTATAATTCTCACGTAATACGTCTTCGTCTAAATTAAACATTTATCTCATTACAAAAAATGATCTCTAATCCGAAAAAAAATTAATTGCAATAAATTCAATGAAATATAAATTAAAGAAAAAGAATTGTATAACTTACACACAAACAACAATTTAATCACATATACAATATATATATATATATATATATATATATATATATATATATATATATATATATATATATATATATATATATATATATATATATAAGTATCCACCCACCCACCTATCCATTCATCTTTCTTCTTTCAGCGTTTACACCCCATATTTAGAGTTTTATGCTTTAGATGTTTGTTACAGCATGTAAGAATCTTTTATCTGCAGATTTTTGTATGTGTCACTTAAGGGTTTGAGAAAGCAATATATAAAGTACTTTATTCAGATCGGGAATTATTTTGTCACCGTGGGCGACTAACTCTCAGGACAAGTTATTGTTACACATATTTAATATTTGTGTGCTTCATTTTTTGATTAAAGATAGAGAAGTCATGGCCTACATGACTTTTATTATTTTCAAGAACTTTGTATTTGAGTTCAAAGTCTACATACTTAGAATCTTTTGGAATCATATGTTTGACCCCATACTCATTATTTTATTATGTCTTAGGTTTTATTTTAAGGTTGAGGTAAACACAATTATTTCATTCCTATCGAAAGGAACCATTTTCAGTTGTGTTCATTTACACATGTTTGAGAAATCATTTATTTAAATCATTCACTGGAATTACAAATTGCCCATTACCATTTTCGACCTAAACATTGTTTAATATAGTTGTGAATTCATTCAAAGACATTGTGGATTATATTATTGTGATATATCAAGACTGTTGGTACACGAACCAATTCTAAACTGTTGGAATATCACCACATTCAAGAATATTTGAATTCATTCGGAACATTTATCTTAAATTTTCACGTTGTAGCTTAGATAGCTATATTTGTTAACTGTACTCTTCTTGTTTATTTCACTTCCTTCTGTTAATATTTATTACCATAGAGTCGTAACAGTTATTAATTTCTTTCCTGAATAAATTAATAATTTTAAACTTAGACATTACATAAACTAAACTTGACGACGGAGACAAAATAAAAGAGGAGTATAAGGCCAATAAAATATTTTCCACAGAAAAATAGCTAATTCTACGTGGAAGATAGATAAGCCTCTTTCTAAAGTTAATCGCGCACTGGATTTAACAGTTTGCGCGCAGAATAAGATAACGCGACCGTGCAAATATGAATTCGCATGGGAATTAAAAAGAGGCTCGCAAATGAATAAATTGCGTACTGAAATTAATAGCTCACGCGAGAAAGCTAATAACATGCACGCAGGAAATAAAAATGTTGCGCTAATTAATAACTTTCACGCGCAAAATATTTTTTTAGCTCAGAGTGATAACTTACGCGCTGAAATTAAATATTCTCGAAGAAAATTAACAAGTCGCATGCTAGAATACGATAACTCTAGCATGGAATATAAAACAATTCGAGCTGAACAATTATAATTTTCCGCACTGAAGATAAATAAGTTGCGTGCGCGAAATAATTAATTCTTGTGTTATATATAATAATCTCTGTATGATAATTAAAAAATGTTTTATAAATCGTCCTAAATGAACCACTGTATTATGAATAGTTTGAGGCAGATATTTTTAATAAAATACCTGACCCAATCGATTGCTTGTCAATTACTTGTAGAATAGTTTTCTTTAAAACATTCCCTTGATTTAAATTATATATTTTATCCAGATTCCACGAATCCTTTGTATTCTAGAGTAAAAACGTTATTTCTTGTCGCCACGAATCCCGTGTATTCTAAAGAGATTGCATTATTTCGTTCTCCGGATGTCTTTATTTTGCATATCTGAAACAGCAGTGTTTTCCCTATTCTTATGAAGCAACCGATACGATCTCTTGTTACACAATATCAGGCTGGATTAAATTTACGACAGAGATTTATATCCTATCATAACAATCATAAAGTTGTCACGTATGGAAAAGAAAGTTTTGATTTATGCATATGTACTACGTTTGTGTTCCACAAACGTAAAACGCGTAATGTTCACATTTGTTACACATGACGAATGTAAAACATGATGTGACCAGATATGTTACATGCAACATTTATTAACCAATGGTTGGTTCACACAAAAAAATATTAAAAGCGAGCTATTCCTGGATTCTATAGAAGAATGCTTGATAATAGTAGGCAAAATTAATAATTTAATACAAATAATAATGTCATATAGGTTAGATAACGAATAATGTAAAATGCTCCATGGCAAAAACATGGCAATTTTCTTGGATCCGATATTTGGGACATTAACACTTTTCAAAGGACTGTAAGACATGTTACATTCCGTATCCTGCTAGATATTGGTCCACACCTTTGAGGATATAAAAGACGATTGGTAGAATTTACCCTGAAATTGCAAATGACAATATTATTTCAGCGATGAAGATTATATTTAGCTTGTTCGGACGTAGGGGTGGATAATAATGCGTTAAGTTTGCTTCGTTTTGATTGTATCGAGTAAGGATAATTTTTGTCTCTTTCGTCAAGATTGTAGTTTTTGCTCCACCCTGTTTCCATATAAGGATATTACCTACTCGTGTACTTTGTCTCTTTCGTCAAGATTGTAGTTTTACTCCACCCAGTTTCCATATAAGGATATTACCTACTCGTGTACTTTGTCTCTTTCGTCAAGATTGTAGTTTTGCTCCACCCAGTTTCCATATAAGGATATTACCTACTCGTGTACTTTGTCCCTTTCGTCAAGATTGTAGATTTGCTCCACCCAGTTTCCATATAAGGATATTACCTACTCGTGTACTTTGGAAGGCGTATAGCCATCCTTGCCGCTTCAAAGTGTTTCTGAATTTATAAAAGAACATCTATCTGAGACGGCATATTCCGGAATGGGTGTCATAAAAGTTACATACAGTTTGTATAATGAGTCTGTATTTTACTTGTCTATGATTGGCTATTCGAAGCGATTCTATGTTTAAATGCTATAAGAATGACAAGTCCATTTGATAGTTGATGAAATTAGTACTCCAAGATGACGACGAGAATCCACATTCTTAAGATCACGAATTTAAAGAAAAAAACATGATCATGAATGTTTGTAACTTTCTTGTCCAAAGATGGCCACTTTTATTTTATTTTCTTGATAAATCTTTATGAGTCCTTGCTTGGACCATTTAAGCATTTTTATTATCGCTAGGCATTCGTAGTTCTATTTCAGCACAAACAAGAGACGAATAATGCAGAGATGCGCGTTTGCAAAACGATGGGTGAGTTAATTCTTGCTATTGGCAATATATTTTACTTCGATTAAAAACGAAGAAGTCGCAGGGAAAAACCAATAATTATAATCATTTCAAGTGAATAAGTTTTATGTGAAAGAAACACTTGTTTTCTGTCACTTACATAGTTTTCAACTCATTAATTTAGACTACACGAAATGCCGCACCATTCAATTTAAATAATGCGCCTCTGTGCAATGTCAGATCAAAAGTTTTTGCCATATGACAAAATACAACACTAGAAGTTTTAGCTCGTTCAAGTGGCTTTTGTGACGCTAATGAATTTAATAATAACCATAATTTTATTTTCGCATTTTATTCAGGGTATCAAAACAACTCCTTTTGTTGACAAATCATTATTATTATAACTATTTGATATCGAAATAAAATACTCTTTTAAAAAGTTAGCTATTCCTTTCCTTATTCAATATAGAAGTGCTGTAAAAGGAAAGTTTGTTATTGAGAGAGAGAGAGAGAGAGAGAGAGAGAGAGAGAGAGAGAGAGAGAGAGAGAGAGAGAGAGAGAGAGAGAGAGAGAGAGAGAGAGAGAGAGAGAGAGAGCTCTTAAAGATGAAGGTGTTACGCATAATGGTGTATTTACGGCAATATTTTTGTTTAGGGGAACTTAACAATGCGAGAGATACGGCGAGAATCGCTGTAAGGAAAAAGAAAAGTATGATTCTCTAACGAACATACTGATTTTTACACGAGGTTGCTGTCTTTTATACAAGGTCGTTCATCTCGAATCAGAACAAAATCTCTTTTTTTTCCCTGCAGGAAACGCGTGAATCATCAATTTGCTGACCTTTGTGTACAAGCGAATTGTTTAAATGCCTATTATTAGCTTGTCATCAAGTCTAAAATTGATTGACGTTAACCAGTAATTACAGGAGAATGTATTTGCTCACACAAGTGTGATCTTTACCAAAACAGCACACAGCTGCTGCACAAAAACAAATCATATTTTAATATCACCATACCTAGGTGGAAAATTGCTTTCAATATAATTTAATTTTAAAATAAAGCGTTTAATACGCTTTAGAGAAAATTTCAATCTTAATACTTTTACTAAAAATCGTATCCTAATAAATGTGAAAAATCTCAAACTATTAATACTTGTAACTTCTAGTGATATAAAAGAATTTGAAGGATTTGTCTCTTTCAAAAAGTGATTTTGCTATTTTCCAAAATGTTTTGGAATTTTGTTTATCAAAATCCAAAAGATGTGCATCAGGATCCGCTATTTAGCATGCTTTTCATTTTATTGCTTTATTCATAATGTGTTCGTATATATTCTAATTGTTTGGCCTACCGATGACTGCGGACAAATTTGGATATTCTGTCCCTTTTCCTGATCATTATTTTTAATTGAGAATCAAATAATTGTTTTAAATTTGGGCGAAATGTTAGAGCCCTAAAAATAAATCACAAAGATGAGAATTCTAATAATTAAGTGTTGAATGCATCAGTCTCGGCATCGACATTTTTTGGGATTGGCATTAGGTCTGTCCAGTTAGTTCAATCTTATCGTTGAATGCGTTGTTTATAAATCGAACACGGAGCTTCTATACCTCTTTCAGGATCGCCTTTAACACTAATGGCTATATATGGAGTATCGTGGTCACTACAGACCCTATCAATCACCTTTAATACTGATGGCTGTATTAGGAATATCGTAGACCCTACATTCCCTATCAATCACCTTTAACACTAATGGCTATATTAGGAGTATCGTAGTCCCTACATTCCCTATCAATCGCCTTTAATACTGATGGCTGTATTAGGAGTATCGTAGTCCCTACGTTCCCTATCAATCACCTTTAATACTGATGGCTATATTAGGAGTATCGTGGTACTAAGGACTCTATCAATCACCTGTAACACTAATGGTTATATTAGGAGTATCGTGGTCACTACAGTCCCTATCAATCACCTTTAACACTAATGGCTATATTAGGAGTATCGTAGTCCCTACATTCCATATCAATCCCCTTTAATACTGATGGCTATATTAGGAGTATCGTAGTCCCTACATTCCCTATCAATCATCTTTAACACTAATGGCTATATTAGGAGTATCGTGGTCACTACAGACCCTATCAATCACCTTTAATACTGATGGCTGTATTAGGAGTATCGTAGTCCCTACATTCCCTATCAATCACCTTTAACACTAGTGGCTATATTAGGAGTATCGTGGTCACTACAGTCCCTATCAATCACCTTTAACATGATGGCTGTATTAGGGGTATCGTGGTCACTACAGTCCCTATCAATCACCTTTAATACTGATGGTTGTATTAGGAGTATCGTAGTCCCTACATTCCCTATCAATCACCTGTAACACTAATGGCTATATTAGGAGTATCGTAGTCCCTACATTCCCTATCAATCACCTGTAACACTAATGGCTATATTAGGAGTATCGTAGTCCCTACATTCCCTATCAATCACTTGTAACACTAATGGCTATATTAGGAGTATCGTAGTCCCTACATTCCCTATCAATCACCTGTATCACTAATGACTATATTAGGAGTATCGTGGTCACTACAGTCCCTATCAATCACCTTGAATACTGATGGCTGTATTAGGAGTATCGTAGTCCCTACATTCCCTATCAATCACATTTAATACTGATGTCTGTATTAGGAATATCGTAGTCCCTACAGTCCCTATCGATTACTTTTAACACTGATGGCTATATTTGGAGTAAATAAGGCCTCTACCAATCACCCTTAACATTGATGGCTGTATTAGGCGTATCGTGGTCCCTACAGTCCGTATGAATTACTTTTAACACTGATGGCTATATTTGGAGTATTGTGGTTAATAACGCTTCTATCAATCACCTTTAACATTGATGGCTGTATTAGGAGTATCGTAGTCCTTACAGTCCGTATCAATTACTTTTAACACTGATGGATATATTTGGAGTATCGTGGTTACTAAGGCCTCTATCAATTACCTTTAACATTGATGGCTGTATTAGGAATATCGTAGTCCCTACAGTCTTTATCAATTACTTTTAACACTGATGGCTATATTTGGAGTATCGTGGTCACTACGGCCTCTATCAATTACCTTTAACATTGATGGCTATATTAGGAATTTCGTGGTGACAACATTCCCCATCAATCACCATTAGCACTGCTCCCTGTCAATCACCTTTATCCCTGATGGCTATATTAGGAGTATCCTGTTCGCTAAGGTCTCCAGTACCGGATTTATGATTGTGCTCAGGTGTGCTTAAGCACAGGGTCCCTGTTGGCCAGGGAGCCCATCTTCTTGGCAACAAAAAAAAAGATAAATTTTTCAAACTTCTGTGTCTATTTTAACTACTCCTAAATTTCCTGAGTAGGCCTACCAGGCCTACCTCCTTCAGGGCTCAAGTAAGGGGCCTCATAACTTAACTAGCACAGGGCCTCATTTGTCCTAAATCCGGCACTGAAGGTCCCTATCAGTCTTAACAATATTGTGAAGTATGGTCACCCTAGTGCTTACAAAAGACAGATCAATCGAGGCTTTGACTTTTCAGTATTAGTCATTCATATCACTTGTCCAATGTTAGCAAAGCGATGAGTATTACTTAGACATGAGGAAATTTGTCATTTATAAAATACGTCATGTAGTGCATCACTGTTATAAACCAATTAGAAATCATTCCTTGTACATGTAGAGAATTGTGATATGTCATATGCTTGTGTCAGGTAGGTGAAAACACTGATTTATACTGACATTGCCCAGTCTTCTATCAGATTATACTTTCTGAATGATTCAAAATGCAGTTCAGAAATTGAACAAAATTATTATCATATAAATAAAGTTCCGAAATGTGGACAAAATCAATGTGATATTTTACGACACATATTTCCTGAGTAAGAAGCAAAATCTGTTTCTATGGTGCATAGAGCTTAAAGGTAATTGATGGACAAATAGTGCGTAAATCACCTCTTTAAGTGAGACAACATTGACTTCTGTTTGTTTTAGCCGTGGGATAAGTACAATAATACCTGTGCCGCTATGTACATAGTATATTTTACCTGTTGTTAATCTAATTTATCCACGATGGTTTTGAGAAAGTGTCAAAAGGACATTTTTATGCCCTGTAGCAGGTTTGGTATTACCTAGCGTACTTATTTCGCACATAAAGGGACCATTTACGCAGAAATTCTGTTAAGTAACACGAATTGTTAAAAATCAATTAAATTTCAAACAATTGCCAAATTCAGCCTCTAGCAAAAACAAAACTATTTTTGTCTTAGCAAATACCACGTGGAGATTGAAATAAAAAAATCTAAGAATAAATAATTCTTACCGTTTAAATATGAAACCAGAAATACCGAACATGTAGAACGGAGTATAATTATGAGACAGTCGGGGTCATGACCGAATAGGCGCATAGTCAAAGAGGCATGACCGATGAGGCGCGTGACTGAAGAGGCATGACCGAAGAGGCAAATGCGTACTATGGGACAGAACCTATGAAAAAGAGACGTTTAAAAGTATCCATAACTATAACTAAGGCCACTCAGCATTTAAAGTACACATTGCTGTACAAAGGTGACCCTTGTTAGAGAATGAACAATAATAAACGTTATTATTAATTAGGAAGATATGCATTATGGTTAATTTGCAGAAAGATGGCATTAGTGCCATAAAGAACTATAGTAAAACAAACCCATTTCAGATCAATACCAAAATATTGCTTATCTGTTTACGAAACATCTTCGAAAGTAGACAGTATATGAAAAAGCTATCCAAATAGAAGAATATTTAATAACAAAGTATATTTACCTGCTTGAAAATCAGGGAGCCAAATCATAAAAAACCGGATGAAGTTGGTCCAAGGGATAATTCCATATGAATACAGAAAATGTACCAATGTCCAAATAGCATCCTGAATGACGAATTGCATTGCTTCTTTGAGTTTGAATGCATTATGTAGGCTCTTCGAGTATGGATTCTCTATGTAGGCCAGTTTAATTTGGTTAAAATGTACTAATACATACGTACGAATATTTTGAATTATCAAGATGCAATGTCACATGCAAATAAAATAATGGTGAAAAACTTGTGCACCTTATTTCGCAAAAGTATGTTCGAATTAAAAACTGAATATAGGTCTCGAAATTCACATATGCTAATTTTCCTTTTCTACCGACTGCTGAGCTTTTTTTATATAATAACTAATATATATATAATATATAAAGATTTTCATTTAAATCAATGATATTAGTCTTGTACAGAATCCAGGCATTGGTCATTTAAAATTCACTTTTCTTAAATTACCCTTTTGACTTGAAATGTTTCGGTACTTCCATGGCTCTCTGTTTTCTTTCTCATTCTTATTTTCAATCTTTGCATCTTTACAAAACGATTCATGTCTTGTATAACTTCTGTTGTTCGTGAATCTTATTTCATATACGAGAACATATAGCCTGCGTATGACTTTTTCAGTAAATGTCTGTTATGTTCTGTTCCGCAAAGTCTTTTCTGAGCATGTTACTTTTTCATGCTTTGTGTCTTTCTTATCCGTGGTAGCACTCCACCAAGAGTTTAGTTTTTAGTGCAGATTGCACTTTCGACTTCTCTAATGCATCTAGTGAAAACTTCTCGATGAAACTAACCCATCGACTGCGAGGGGTATCCGTCAGTCAGCCATCAAATAAAAGAGATTCCGATTGACCGTTAGCCCATTCATGGATCATCAGGTGAATGATGTCTACGCCTATGTGTCAGCTGATCAGATTTTTTCAGGATACTAAATACATTCGTATTCAAAATGGAGTACCATTTATGGCTGGCTTATCTACATCGTCATTTTTTAAGCATGTTGTGCTATTGAATCCATTAATTAAATAGACCGAAAGTTAAAACCTTAAGCCAGAGTTAGTATTATATCGCCCGCGGGCCGAATCATACATCATAGGGTATGGTCTTGGTATATATTACAGTAAAATCTGTCTTGAGTCACCTCTGCTATGAGCGATTACCTATAATATATAACCACAATCGTAATTCATCGATGATTTTATTACATAAACGCTCTGATTTGAGCGACCACCTGCTGAATACGATCAGCGACCGTGATATCTTGGCAAAATGTGCATTTCGACACTGCTATGAACGACCGCATCGGAAAAAACGAGGATAAACTCCACCAACCATTGTTTAATCCTTGTATGAATGATCACTCTTACCTTTTCCAAATATAAAAATCGCCTGGCTGCGGATCTGATTTCTTTTGCTAGGCTGGTAGTAATTTTTAGTTTTTGTCGTAAACCAGACTAAAGAATATGGAGATTATTTCCTAGTCTGGTTCCCTGCTTCGTGTGCTTCTTGTGTTGTTATCCATTATTTATATAGGGGTGAGGAAATCAAAAGTATTCAAAGCACGAAACCAGACTCATTATTCCCGTAATTAATCTGCTTCCCGGCATTTGTAGGACCTGGCATCCGTAGACGACTGTATCGCGAGAACTGATATACATCAGTGACTTTTATGTAATTAAATAATACAACGACCAATTGATTAGTATCGATTGTTCTGATCAAAAACAAACAAAAAGATCTTTAAAAAAGGATTGTTGCTACTAGTGATATATGATACACTCTGTAAACCAGGCTAATATACATGTAATAAAATGCCGTTGAAGGGTCAAAGTTGACGTAGTGGTCGGGTATATTGTTTGTTTAGAGTTAATCGGTATTGACGCGGGTGAATAAGGTCATTGTCTATTAAACCAGCAAAAGAGAATCATTGGCGGGGTTCGATTGATAGTGCTCAAGATTTGTGATGTGTGTCCCATTCACGAAGCAGTCGTCTATTCATGTAGGTGCGACCGGGTTACAAACTTTGCTTATGGAGTCTATCCCTGTATGTCATCTTTGAATGAAGCCGTTGACTTTTGTCACTGAGTAAATAGTCCTGTTTCTGAATGAGATAATTGTTTCTTTTTATTTCATTAATTGTTAGATATCAATGCACATTTACAGATTTTTCATATTTTCCAACAGCCCAGTCAAAACCGTCTTTATATTTTATACTACAACTGAGCACTAATAATTTTATCACTTAGAACCTTAATAACAATGGACGAATCTCCAACTAAATAGAGACAAATTTTAAGGCTGGAGAAAGTAATTATTGTAACTGAAAGAAATGAAAAAGTATAGACTACTCGCAAAACTGGGTTAAAACGTCGGTAAAACAAATTTAGGTTGTTATAAAGGAAACGAGTAATGCAGAATTGATTTCTATGCTAAAATATGTGATCTTTAATTGTAAATGTAATTTTATGTTAAATGATAGAAGTATATCTTTATTGCAATATAATTTTGTTTTTAGAAGAATGCATGCAATATTTTTGCAACAACTATTAGTAAAGAATATAATATAAGTACAATGATTGTGGTTATTTTTCTTGAAATTTTTCTGAAACGGGACCTTGGAAGAAACTGATACTTTTGTACAAACCTGCTATGAAGGGGCAATCTCTCATAACAGGTTTCATTTTACTACTGGACAAAGGGGTTCTACTATAAGTGATGCAACTTTCAAACTAAAATTAACACGATGATAGCGATGATGACGACGACGGTGATAGTTTAAAACAGCAACAATAATTACTAATACTACAACTACTACAACTACTGCAATCACACGTACGTATACTACCATTTCTAGTGAACTAGACATGGAAAACATTTCTTATGTAGCAGCCTGTGAATTGGTATGTGTGAGAATAGATCCACTGGGGGTGGGGGATCAGTGTAGGGTCAGGAAATATCATTTATGGACGCTGTAAAGAAAACTTATTCTAGGTTGTTTCGCACTTATTTTTAAAGGGTTTAAAGGGCGCGCGCACATGTCTCCCCACCCACCATCAAATTCGCTCCTGGAGATTTATGAAAAGTGAGATGATTATGTACGAGACTTGAGTGTTACGATAAAAGTAACTCACCTTGAAACTTATGAAAATCTTTCGTACACATTTTGCGTATTAAAATTTACGTATCCAACGTAAAAATATTTCTCCACGCTTCTCACGGATGCACAGTAATAACATACAGTGACGTAATATTATGAGGGCTGAAAACTACAAAGCGTTGACGTAACACCTGTCCCTATATAAATACTATTCCGGTCATCGGTCTAGCAGAAAGATCAAATGGTGAATGTGCCCTCAGGCTATTAACCAAACTATGCTAAATGATGTCGCAGGTTAAAGTAAACTTAAACAGACTTCTGTTGTATAACAATTTATATTTCTGTCATTTCTATTTCAAATTAAGATTTAATATTTTGCTATATCAGTTCCAAAAGAAACAACACCCTTTTTGAAAAGCGGTTTGATGTATAATGACAAAGGTAATGTTGCAAAAGGACATCTCTTTTCTACTCCAACATCAACCTTGATTTTGAATTTTGCAGACTCACAATGGTAAAAACATACTGAGTTAAAATTAGTACAAATGCATTATGCAACGAACTGGGAGTTTATTTATGTACATTGTATTTCTTTATCTTTAGTGTAAATTCTACAGAAAGGATTAATGAAAAACTTATACGCAAATACACCTTTTATTTGTTACATTTAATTTTCAAACATTTTTCTGATGTGTCACAATAGCCAGTTTTGGTCAGATTCCAACTTTTGTCTTTTCTTTGGTGAGTCATGCACAGTATCACCGAGCCACTACCACAGTATCACCGAGCCACTACGACTCCATTTAATATTAATCCAGTCTAACTCCATCTAATATTAATCACGCGGAACGTCCATCGGCCTAAACTCCTCCTTTTTCTATATCTGCATCTACTTCTAGTCAAATGGTTTTCACAAACTTACGTATTATGGACTGATTTAGTGGACTAGTTAATAATTCTGTCTGAACCATCAATTAGATCGCCATTGTTGCAATAATTGCACAGTGCATAATGCCTGATATCATTCCGAATCACCAATGGAGTTATGCAAGGCTGCGAATAGACTCCAACTCTCTTCAGTATGATGTTCTCTTCATGTTTACAGATACCTTCCGTGACTATGACACTAAGATTGATATCCACTAGCGGACTGATGGTAAGTTCCACAATCTGAGAACACTACTGTCGAAGATAAAGTTACTATAAGCAACTGATTGTGATTTCCTATTCGCTGGCGACCGTTCCCTAAAGTCTAACTCCGAGTCTTCCATGCCACAAAATATGGTCATTTACACTTTTTCATGTGAAAAGTTTCGTCTCACATTCGGTATCAGCAAGACATGATGATGCACCAGAAAATCTTTCTGTATAGCCCGCCATTACATGAATAGCCTAACCTGCTATGAAATAAACAACTTCACCTACCTCAACAGTACCCTGTCTCGTGTAGTCCACGTCGATGACAAAACCAGCGCAAGAATCCCCAAACCAAACATGACCTTTGGGAGCCTACGCAAAATTGTTGCGGAACACAGAGGCATCAGTCTGTAAAACAAAATTAACTGTTTACAAAGGCGCTATATTGCCGATCCATTCAGCAAACCCAGGCGGTATTTCCGGTCTTGTTTGCCATAGACAGTTCTAGGCAACATGTACTAGCTTTCGTCAGATAATCGCGTGTTCATAGAACCCAAACCAGTTAATGAATATATGAATATATATATATATATATATCTCTCTATATATATATATATATATATATATATATATATATATATATATATATATATATATATATATATATATATATATATATATATATATATATATATATATATATAGATATATATATATATATATATATATATATATATATATATATATATATATATATATATAAAGAATACAAATCATATGGCGAATAACAACCCTTTCAAGCGTACTGGATCCACCAAGGGATCACGTGTGTCAAGGATTGATTAAAATAGATGCAATAAACTGACGACGAACAGTACGAAACTAGTAACTAACTAGCCTAAGCGCTTTCAACTCTTAATGAGTCTTTTTCAAAGGCAAATACAAAACATATATACGATAAACAAATAAACACAAAAACGTGTTTGTAAACCTGTACATGGCTGTCTTCACATGTGCTAAAACTATAAATACAACCAGCTTGTATAGATTAGATGCGGAAACTGAAAACGTTGCATAATTCCCTAAAAGTCTACAAGCCAAAGCAACATCTATTTCTACTTTTTGTACATATGTAACGCAGATTATATCCCCGGATATTTGATTCTATACCGGTTTTTCTTATAGTAAAAATTGAAGGATAATAAGAAGATTTAGAAAATGTTAAATTTTACTAGTGCATAGTTTTCATTTTCTAGTCTTCTTGGTTTAGACCGCTTGGTTTCAATGTTCTAAGGCGGCGTATCCAGTTTGTTTCCTTTTCCTTCCTGGTTTCGGAACTCGTCGTCAGTTTATTATATATATATATATATATATATATATATATATATATATATATATATATATATATATATATATATATATATATATATATGTTCTGAAAGCACCAGTAAAATGCTCTTAGGTTAATGTTATGAATCCTATTTCAGAATTTAAAGGCAAAGATACTTTCTGTAAAACAAATCTCTCCTTTTATAAATGTTTATTGTTTTTTACAAAGTCAAATATGATTTTTAAATAAACAATAACAACCAACTATGACACCTCAAAATTTATAGCGAGAGAAATTTCTTCCCTTCCGCCTCTCTCATTAGTAGCAATTGACAATCCATGGAATCTGAATATGGATTTTTTATTTGAAGAAGAAATTATTATACCATTACTGCACTATATCATTTACTGTATTGAAAGCGATTTGTCTTCTTCGACTGACATTCTTCTTCTTCTTCTTCTTCTTCTTCTTCTTCTTCTTCTTCTTCTTGTTTTTTTTTCTTCTTATTATTTATTATTATTATCATTATTATTATTATTATTATTATTATTATTATTATTATTATTATTATTATTATTATTATTAGTAGTAGTAGTAGTAGTAGTAGTAGTAGTAGTAGTAGTAGCAGTAGTAGTAGTAGTAGTAGTAATAATAATAATAATAATAATAATAATAATAATAATAATAATAGTAGTAGTAGTAGTAGTAGTAGCAGTAGTAGTAGTAGTAAAAGTAGTAAGCAACGCCAAATATTGTATCATTTGGATGAAACGTGTTCTTTTATCTTTCTTCCTCTAGAGGGTCAGTTTCTAGTATTTTGTTAACGAGTGAAACAAAGTCCTGGTGCATTTATCAACCTTTAGGGTATCAACCTTTGGTGTACTTCTATTAAGATACATAGCTCCATTACCTTTATGTTACATATATTTTGTAGAAACTTTTTAACACCACATTGGTCGAATATGAGACTCTGATGACAGTGATCCGTAACGGTGAGCTTTTGGACTATTCAGTCACTCAGGACACTGAAGAGGTTATCGTATCTCATTGGTCGTGCGTGTCTTTGGCATGAAACACCTCTCAACAACTATACAAAAAGCACAAATTAAACTTTTCAAAAATGAATTTTTAGTTATAGGAAAGTTGACTATTCCACGAGTTTTGGTTACTGATTCAAAATCTGCGGTAAAATTAATAGCAATACTATTAAATTAATTTATTTTCACAGTTTCTCCAATTACGCGTTCTTCTACATATTAGTAATTTTGGGATGGATATCTATTACACGTTCTTCTGCACGTTCTGAGCAGCTGGCAGGTTTTGGAGGCATATCCACTACACATTCTTCTACAGGTTCAGTGTACTTTCTAGGTTTAGGATGGATATCAAAGGGAATCTTACTTGTGTTAACGAAATGGTCTGTGGTATTTTAGTCTGTTCTGAGTTAGATTGTCCTCATCATTTATATGGTTATTCTTCTCATTTTTGGGACGGTGTATACTTTTTTTACTGCTCGCTGGACGATCTTTAGGGATGACATGGGAATTACCTGACTGGTTTGGCTACCGTTCTTTTCACATCAAACAGATAACTTAAAATTAAAATCCACAACTTGCAACTTGTAAAAAAGAAAGAACTTTTACAGATTATATTCTGTTTAAGAAATTGCTTTATTCATATATCCATTAATTCAAATAATTCCTTACTCAAATGCATATGGAACACAGCCTAATGATGCCTCATCTAACCCTCCCTCCCTGCCTCCCTCCATCCCTGCCTCTTTCTCTTTCTCTCTTGTATTTAAATATATTATTAATAATGTACTTAAAATTGACTGTGACAGCATTGGTTCTGAATCTAATCTTGAAAAGGACGTTGATTTTCAAATTGTGAATGAATCCCTGCTCTAGCAACTCTGGCAGAAAATTATAGTACTTCGTCCAATTAATGATGTCATCGAAAGTCTCTCATGATTTAATCATAGCAAACATTAATTGGGCTTGTCATCGCAGATCCAGTATTATGATACACTGATACACTACCAGTCGACTTTTTAGATGCCGAATTATGAACCTCGTCTAATCCGATAGTAGATCAGAACATATTGCTACATTTTCTACAAAAAATCTCCGAGGAAAATGTAAAATCGTCTTGCTTATCAAAATTATACGAGTGTTCTGTCTTTTCTAAGATAGTTTTGTTATAAAAAATTAAATCGCCTAATATTTTTTGTAACTAGCCAATCGGATTAGCTATATACGAAGCTTAGGCGAGTTCTCGATTCAACTTACACGTCTAAAATTATTTCGCAGTTAACGACCAAGAGTTAAACTTTGATGACAAGATATGAAGTTATTAAACTTTGAAAACAATATCTGAAGTTATTAAAGGGAGCAATCGAAAGATTAATGTTTTGCGAATCTACCCATGTAAGTCATGCCTGGCAGAGCTTTGTATAATTGTTGAACGCAAGATTAATTAAACACCTCAGAGATACAGAAACTATCATGTATACTTTTCTTCCTCGTCGTTTCCTTTGAATCATCTTTTATCAGTTGTATTTCATATTGTTATTGGTTTCTGAAAGGTTTTTCTTCCTAAAGTTTAGTGTGGAATTCACTTGTAAATGTTTTAAGTTTTTTTTGATTGAATCATGTAGCAGCTGTTGTGCTTAGATGTCGTAAAACGCAACTACGCACATATTTGCAAACGGACTCCTAGCTTGCACTCTACCGTTAATCCATCCCGTCGTGACCCATATTCTTGTGCTTTTTACCTTAAGTTAATCCCATTATCTATAATTAGGTGTACATGCATGCATATTCCATATGCCCTGGTCCAACTAATTATTAAACGGTACCCTTATGACCAAAATCCTGGGATTTCCTACTGGAGTTAATCCCTAAATCTAAGGAGCAGCCTACGCACCTACAAAACACCCTCAAGCCTCACCCTCATTGACCCTTTCAGGAATCAGTACACAATTAATAATATCAGGTTCAGTACCCACGAATGTAGTCCCAGTCTATTTTTAGATAACTTTTTCCTGTCAAAGTTTGGTGGTGATACTAGAGTCAGATTTTGGCATTCTTGGTAAGGATTTAAAGGCAATTGTTTATTCTTTAAAATGTGAGCTTATGGTGTGGTTGTCTGTGTGTAGTTCGGCGACAGTGCACATTGAGTAATAAGGTCATGGTGATGATCCGGAAGTGAAATCTGTGTTCCGTTGCATGGTGTTTTGTTTACAATTCAGCCTCTCAAAAAAATGCAGGTCAACCCTTGACAAGAACTAAACCGTAAAGTCATCTTTGAAGGTATTTTAGATTAACATATGATTTGTAGTGGTTGTCACACAGTGGAAAGTTCATTACTGAGAAACAAATGTAGAGAAAATATAGTGAAATTAATTGTGTACTATGGCCTGTCAGTAAAAACTTGAAACTGATATAAAAATTTTATTATTAATGACATACACATCAAATTTTAATAGGTTATGTATATTGACTTTAAAAATATAAAAATGAAATTAAAAATAAAAAATAATTTTAATTTTAAAAATTTAAATGAAATTTAAAAAACAATTAAAAATAAAAAAATTTCACCAAGTATACACATATATAATATTTATTTGGAATGATATGAAAATATATCAACATATATATATATATATATATATATATATATATATATATATATATATATATATATATATATATATATATATATATATATATATATATATATATATATATATATACTCCTACACCATATACAAGCTCAATGATGGATATTTGTCAAATTTGATCAGAGAAAATATCTTTATTAGTCAAAATGAGACCCTCGTTAAAAATACATAAAGACAAAATTCTACTTTGCTTTGTACCTTTAGGTCATTGAAACTATTTATTTGGGGTCCAAGCAGTTAATTTATGTGTTTATGATGGGGTGATTTCCTGAGTAACACATATCTGCTTGTATAGCTATCAGTAATTGTTTATAAACATAGTTATAGGGTATTTAGTGAGAGGACAGAGATGAAGACTTTATACTAGAATCTATTTAAGTTCCACAAAATTATATTAAGCTGTCAGAGAATGAAATACAGGTCAGAGGGGGTAAAATATACTTTACCCAGGTATATTTACCATTACATGTAAGAAAACAGCAAAATGATGTAAGTTGAACACAGAATGCATTCCATTTTATTGTTCAGTTTCTTTAAGATGTTGATTGATGTAAAGCGGCATTGTGGCCCAGATGATATTGGGAGAATTCTCATGATCCATTTTGCTTTATGCACTATTAATGACTAATAATATTTGTTATCTGACACTTTAAAGATTGCATAAGTAATATTCAAACAGATTATTTGAATTTAACTTTCTACAAGTGATCCTAACATGGTTACATAGCTGACATGAACAAATATGCATATATTTTGTAATGTTTGGAATCAATAGTTGACATTGTTAGGCTGACATAGTACCTTTAGTGAATCTGTAAGGCTCAGTTTTGACTGTGTGAACTTAAAATATCCCAAGATGTTATTTTCATCATGAATATGCCTCTGTGTGGTAACACATTTCAATTTAGTACTTTGACAGAGGGCGGTATTGCAGCATCAGCTGATATCTGATTCCATTGAATATTTGAATCATTGAACTTAATAACTTGGTAGCCAAGACTCTTAAAAATAGAATAAAAATTTTCAAACAGATTATTTGAATCATGTTTGCACATCTGATGTTACCAAGTACATTGCATATGTCCCACACATGCAAATATCCATCCTTGTTTACAAGTTTTCGGGATGAAAATTTCACATTTAGTTGATGATATAGGATCTATTGGTACCTATAGTTGATCTGTGTGGCCAAATTTTGCTATATTCACTTGCAATATCTAAATTGTTTTTCCTTCATGAATAGGATTGCATATAGTAATAAATTTTAATTTGGTACATTGTCATTTGACTTTCCACTATACTGGTATGTATCAATGTTTGCACCAATGATCAAACCTCACCGTTCCAACATTGCCTTAAACTTTATGATACATACTCTACCTGATTAGTTATTTAACCTGTAAATGGCTAAATATGCTTGTAGAAACTTCATCTATTTTTAGGATGCATTTGTCACTTTAATACATGCCCATTGCTTCACATCTTTGAGTGTTACTCTATCAAGTTTACCTTTTTTAACCCTATTTGCATCCTTAATGTTTTTTTGAAATCACCATGTCTAACACATTTTAACTTCATTTGCCTACATCTTTCTGTTATTTTTTTTTAGAATTAAGTGAAACATGTTATATCTTTTCAGGTCTAGCCTGGTATCTGGAACAAAGTATTAGAGTTGTATCATTTTGGAAGCTCTCCAGTAGTCCAATGGTGATAGCAAGGTCTCATAAGGACATGTGCAGTCTGCTGCTATAAGTGACCAAGATGAGCTCATATCAGTACACTGATATACAGCATCTCAAAGACATGGCTTAGATCTTCATGACAGAGATTCACATCATTTTTCAGTAAGGTGGAACTTCCTGAAACTGTATTTTCATATTGCATTGTTGACTTTTGTAGTTATCAGCATTAAAATGGAATGCATATTTGCTATAAAACATGGTAGTGGTCCCATCAAAACTTTAAATTTGAGTGGGCTATTAGTTATACAAACAACTGCCCAAGTACCTAAAACAATAAATGTGGAACATAGCACCTGTCATTGTTTCTTTAGTATGTACACCTACATGCATCTGGATAGGCATGTTGCAATTTGCTGTCAAAATAATTGTGAGCTATCACGCTTCAGTACCCCTGGGATTAATAATATCAGTTTTACAGACCTAAACTACCATTTGTTTTAAACACCATTCATTAATCAACTTTTCTGCCTTAAATTTGTCAAATTGAATGTCATAACTTGTATGAAAATTTAATTTTTGTAAAATAAATAGTTTTCAAAATTTATATATTTATTTAAATTTTCATTAAAATTTAATATATCAATATTTTTTAATTTCAAGAATATTTCAGACAGGAATTATCAAGTATTACAATTAGGTTTTTACTGCATTGAAAAATTCCTATAATTAAGGAAGATATAACAAATTTAGTTTTGGTTTCTTAAGAACAATTGGATCCCTATAGAACACCAGCACTACACACTTTCTGATAGCTGTCACGTGTTTTGCTTGCAAGGAAATTTCAAAAGACTTTATGTATGAAGTTGAAATAGTAGTGGCATGCAAAAAAAAAAGTTTGACAAAAACATTGACCCTTTCAGGAATCAGTACACAATTAATAATTTCCGGTTCAGTACCCACGAATGTATTCCCAGTCTATTTTTAGATCACTTTTTCCTGTCAAAGTTTGGTGGTGATACTAGAGTCAGATTTTGGCATTCTTGGTAAGGATTTAAAGGCAATTGTTTATTCTTTAAAATGTGAGCTTATGGTGTGGTTGTCTGTGTGTATTTCGGCGACAGTGCTCATTGAGTAATAAAGTCATGGTGATGATCCGGAAGTGAAATCTGTGTTCCGTTGCCTGGTGTTTTGTTTACAATTCAGCCTCCCAAAAAAATGCAGGTCAACCCTTGACAAGAACTAAACCGTAAAGTCATCTTTGAAGGTATTTTAGATTAACATATGATTTGTATTGATTGTCACACAGTGGAAAGTTCAGTACTGAGAAACAAATGTAGAGAAAATATAGTGAAATTAATTGTGTACTATGGCCATCTGAACATAAGAACATCAACAGTACCTCTAACAATTTACATGTAGAAATGTAACCATCGTTAGTTTAAAAAGTGCCCTGAATTCTAACCCCACAGTGGTCTCCTTGTATTTAGGTCGACAATTACAATTAACTGTCGATACATATCTCGGTTCAGGATTTAACTTATGATATAGTTAGGACGAAAGCGAGTCAACCTTAAGGGAGAGGTGTCACTAAATGGCGTGGGGAACTATTTTTTTTCAGCCCGAATATGGTTCTCGTCTGGAAAATGTGGTCCTTGTCGTGAACTGATTGTTTGAAAATGGGCAAAGCTTACCCCCTCCCACACTTCATCACCTCTCGTTGTTAATTTGGTTTTAGAGGTGGGCTGATAAACCTTATTCAGTACACACCAAATGTGATAAAAACGTGTCTTTCGGTCATTGTTAGATACGTTTGGGTAATTAAATTATTACCTTCTAATTCAATAATAATAATAATAATAATAATAATAATAATAATAATAATAATAATAATAATAATAATAATACCATTATTATTATTATTATTATTATTATTATTATTATTATTATTATTATTATTATTATTATTATTATTATTATTATTATTATTATTATTATTATTATACTGAGCCGAATTGTGGACCATTAGAACGAATAAATAAAAAATATATACATTAGGTTTAAAATCACTTCCAGTCCATGTTCATATTATTGTGGCTTTGTAAACTCTGATAAAGTCTTTTATATGAAAATATAACCAGAAAATAAGAAACAAGAAAAGCTGATTTTTCAAACATTTCCTGTGATTCAAAAAATATTCAGTATGCCCGCAATCCCTTTCCTGGAAGTTTAACTCAAAAAAGAATTAAAGTTGATTCAATTTACACCTAAAATGGTAGAAGATGTAAAACAATTACGAAACAACTTGTCTTTCACAGATGGTAAAAGACGAAAACCTATTGACCCTTTTGTTTGCCAAATGAGATGAGTTTGTTCTCAATAAGAACGATACTTAATAGAAACAAAACCTTGATATGAACACATATATTACAAGCACGATATCAAAGGTCCACTAATAAGCAATTTGTTAAAACCATTTATTTTTCACATTCTGAAAGGTAGTTGTTAAAGACTTGGCTTTATCCAGCTAATTAAGCAAGCATTAATAAATTTAGGCGAATGCTCTATGATGTTTTGCCTTTTATTAGCATCATTAAACCTCATTAATAGAAATCCTATTTTCTTCTGAAACAAGATACGTCGATTTATCATCGAGTTATCAAGTTCAATTTTAGTATTAAGACGTTCTTTCTGCTCTAGTACGTACTTATTTACTATATGGCTATATTACTCTATTACTTTATTGCTATATTTTTATATTATCGTATTAATATGATATTGTATTACTGTATTACTATATTACTGTATTACTATATTACTATGCTACTGTATTAGTATATTATTGTATTTCTATATTACTATATTTCTATATTACTGTATTACTATATTGCTTTATTTCTATATTACTGTTTTACTATATTACTGTATTGTTATATTACTGTGTTACTGTATTACTATATTAAACTTGATCTGAGAAAGCATCCAATAAAAACTAGGTGTATTATTATGGACCCGATATTTACAACATGATAGCGCTGACTGTTTAGGAAACACGGCTGCAGTTAGCATAGTTCTTGAAGAAACTTTAAAAAATAACTGCAATACATATTTTCAAGGGAATGCCGTTGTTCCGATTCATTCATCACTCACAAGTTTGGAGTTGTAATAATCGTTATCAAGCTACACTTAGTTTTTCGATGTAAAACAGGAGCTTTTGACTATTGTTATTGACTGATGTAAAATGCATTCATATTCATTCATATTTGTCTATCCCAATGCACGGGTATTATGAATAATTAGATACATTACTATCACTTTATTTTCTGAAGTAAAAATATGCATATAAACCAAATTGTTGCAATTGTTTAAACACTAAAACAATTACAAAGACGAATGCATTTTTGTTTCTTATGGTCATGCGTGAAAAAAGCCGTCATAAATATCAGAAAGGTCTCATTTCTGTAACTACTCTTCAGATATGGGCTGCATCCAGGATGTGAAATTTTCGTCGTCAACATAAAATCCAAGGAAACTACTTACCAAATATGATCATGATCAGCACGCACACCACCACCACTACCACGACCAGCAACCACCACAACTACAAACACTACCACCTACACCCATTCAATAAAAGTAGGTTTAATTCAGTTTACAACACAAATCATATCACATATGGCTGCGTATTGGATTAAAACCGTTTGTTGTCATCTACTTGTTGCAATGAAACATAGTACCAAATACAATCACGGTCCTTCAGCTGGTGTAATGGGAAAGGAGGGTTGTAAAGAAAGCAACGACGGATGAATGAACGAACACAAGGACAAGTAAAAGCACAGACATGGCGTAGCGTAAATTATCATTAATAAATGTTATAACAGTGTTCATTCAATACTCAGATTGCACACAAGGCTTCCACGAAAGAGCGCCACTGCGGCCTGTCAGTGTATATACATATAGTTTCCCAGGTCAGGTTACACGCATTTATCTCGATTTCAACTGTCCTTCACATTGTCAGCATGGGTTGAACCAGCTTAAGGCTATTCTGGGTAGTGCGTCTGCTTGCATTTGACACGCATGCCCTCTCTATCCCTTCCTTGTCACTGTTTAAGACAAGAGGTTTTGCATTTATCCTCTGATACTTCTGCTGTGTGAGATCTTTTTTGACCATAGTGAATTTAATATGTGAACTTTCTTTCTTGTTGTAAGCTTCCAGCACTCTAAGCCACACAGAGGAGATGGCTGTTGATGATTCTTAGCTTGGTTTTGTTCCCAACTGCCTTGATTTCACGTTTTTAGCATGGGAATGACAAGTCAGCTTTGCTGATTCTTTAGTTTACTTCATTCTCAATGTCCCTTTCTGTTGCCACGTTGCTTCCTAGGCAGCTATATGGACTTCCTAAGTACCTCTATGCAATTGTTGTTAATGATGACAGGGTAATTATGTATTTTGGACGTATTTGATCAAGTTTGTCTAGATGATGTTTACCTCCATTTTAGACTTTTGTGATGTTTCATTTAGTTTGACTACTTTTCTTTATTGTCTTTATAACAACTCGAGAGCACAATTTGATGTAGGCCCGGCCCTAGAATGTGCGTGGCCCAAGGCAGCATGCGGGACCCTTGACAGCAAGCGATGAGCGCAGGGCCCCAATCAAGCATTCTGCATTGTGGAGACGCAGTTGCCTCGTTCGCCTTGTCATAGGGTCGAAGTCCAGATCTTCCAAAGGTGGGGTGGGGGTCCATTGAATTCCTCTTCTGTTACTTATTATGATTTCTATGGCAACAATAAAAACAAATGTTGTCAGTATGCAGGCTGGATTGCCCCATGTGGAAATGCTGATAGCGTGGTGGTTGTTGCAGATAACCTTGTACTCGAGTTCTTTGTAAAGTAATTTTATGACATTGAAACCATGTTATCATGATTCAGTTTGGTGCCCGTTCACATCATAGCAGAGGCAGGTCAGCAGGAGATCGAAAAATGACGAAAATATCCGTATGTATCCCACTGACACCATACACAAAAACTAAATGACGATGCATGTCAGTTAGAGAAACCACATTACATCATACAGTTAATTGTCTGTCACACATTGTCGTGTTTTCATCCTGCGAACAAGAATATCGAACAAGACGTGTCATATATAATACAACAGCACACGTATTCGTGTGTTCATCATGGTGGAGAAGAATGACCAATGCGGCATGTCAAAGATAGACGATAGTTTAAATAACAAATAAAATAGATAAAAAAATTAATTTCTTTTGGTGTTGTGGTTTCCCATGGGGAGAGGAAGGAGGAAAGGAAGACACAGATTCTAATATTTTAAAACATCTTTTTATCCAGAAAACGAATATAGTGGTATAAAACATAAGCTTGCAACTTTTTATCAGGTGAAATGATCCAAATAAAACCTCATACTTGTATGCATCTCGCGTGCTTGACAAAGGACTGCACCTCAGAGGTCAATGTCAAAATTGAAGCTCAAAATGTTTCATCTGCAATATTAGTGTTGGGGCGGTTTCTTTGAGCAAATCGCAATTAAACTTAACATAAACACGTATGTCAGCAAGACATTGTGTCATGCACTTGAACCATGCGGGAACGTCAAAGGTCAGAGAAATGAAAGTCAAAGGATATACAGGTTATATGATATCCCTTCTGTAACTTTTGAACTGTAAAAGGAATTCATTGTAACTTGGTACTGTCGGGAATCTCTACAAGACAAATCTTTTCCATGTTTTAGCTTGACCGGTACCCCAAGGATTAAGGTCAATATTGAAGGTGAGATGTTATAAAAGCAATATTCGTGTACGCTCTAAAAGGACGGATGGACTTCAGTGAACCTTGTACATGAACAAATAAATACTCTCAAAGGTCAAGGTCATAATTGAAGGTCAAAGTGTAGCTCTTAAACTGATAAATAGATTTCATTGATACAAGCTACAAACATACACCTTAACATGATCGGATCGATGCCACGAAAGTCACATTGAAGATTAGAGGTGATACAGTTAATGATCCTGTCCCTTCTGTATCTTTGAACGGATTAAGGGATTTCAATTACATTGATACAAACATCAATTTCTACAACAAAATGTTTTATTGTGATTCAACCAGAAAGTCCTTTAACATCAATGTCAGGACTGAAAATTAAAAGTTTGGTAGAACCTATTCGTGTCCGCTCTGTAACTTTTGAATGGTTGAAAGGATTTCAACAAAACTTGGTAGTGACACGTATCTCAACAAGCTGAAGCATTGTCTGCTTGAACCGGAACAATATCTCAAAGTTCATGGTCAGAATTAAGACCCAAAATAACTTTTGAGCGTATGAAGTGAATTCCTTGCAATATGGTACAGTTAATTATTTGGGCATGACAATTTGTTGCATATGTTCTACAGGTAAGAACCTAAAATAATCTATTGGTGCAAAATTTTGCAAACAAATATTTTCGCAGCACATTCTGTCATGCTCAGCGTGACACGTAATATTTAAGATTAAGGTATTGGCTAGGCTCGCCATAAATTTGTTGCTTGCTTAGCCTCTCATATTTGGGAGCAGGATTGTATTTTAATTTTGACCCAATAGGATAACGGTCCCACAGATATTAATGTACGTCAAGTGAAGGAAATGGCCAAGCAGAGACGAGCTAGAGATAAATCTTGGGAAATCTGGGTACATTTGAAACAGTTGTCATAAAATGATATTTCCCAGAATAGTTTTTAATAAAGGCGGACTAGAAATAATTATTCTGACTTCAATGGGAAATTGTGTCTGTTATGAAAGTTAATTATTATTTGCTAAGCGAACAAGAGTGTGTGTGTTTATATGAAAAAAATCAAAGTTTTACGTAATTTCCTTGCGAAATTCAGCAGTCCAAGTTTATTTTGTGGAAGGGGGAAACCAGCTCCACGTTAAGTAAAATGTTCTTTTCTCGTTCAATTGTCAAAGAGACGATGATTTGAGCATCACAAAGGAGAGATTCGGCTTTATAGAAAAGAGAGCGAGTCTCAGAAAAGCATAAGGTATTGTCTCAATATCATGTGCTCATTCATGTATGGTTGTAACTATTTTTTGAATTTATTTGTTTAAAAATCATGCTTCAAAATCAATCGTGCATTCCTTGCTTCGAATATTATACGATTCATGTATTGTAAGAATGTCGTACAATATTACATCAGAATGCAATATAAATCATGTATTGAAGGAATTTCATGCACTACTCTGATATGCATTGTGGGAACTAATTTTTCTGTCTCTATGGATATGAATGATTATGATAAGAATTAATTTTATATATCAATGTGGATGAATCGCTATTTATCAAGTATTATAATTAAGACCAGTAGTGAAGTCCGTTAAATTTTAGGCGTAATTAAGTTATGCATTATAGGGGCCCTTGATCGGTGCCATGCACCGGCAATTCAGCAGAATTTTAGAACGGATATTGCTGGCTATTGTCTTTGGATTGTCTGTTGACTTTCCCTTTATACAAGTGGACGGTAGATGCATGCGTTTACTCCTAGGGTACAGTTTCCTTAGTTCACATTGACTGAAAAAGTAGTTAATTTATGTGCCATGTGCCCGTCTCACAGTTTCAGTCAAGTCTAGGCAATCAGCAAATGATATGATTTCTACTTTGATCAGCCGATCAACAGCCTACTCACTGAAAGAAGATCGTTCATTGAGGATGTTATTGAAATGCCTTGCCCACATTTGAAGCATGTAGATTGCCTTCAAAGAATCATAAAATGTTTTTCAAGTCATTCCTGCCTGCGCAGGACTGAATCTGATCTGACTTATTGTTCATTCAGGAATCTTGCAAATCTCTGAGTTTGCATTGGACAGTCTTCTCGATAGTTTTGAAGACTGCTTTCTAACATACTAAAGTGCTTTCTTCTAGAAACCTATACTTCAAAACTCTGTTCAGTATAATTTCAAATAGTAGACATATTAGAACATAATTTAATTGAAAGCATTCTTACAACCTTCAATCGGATGTTTACACCGTAAAAAATACGATGTACATGAACAGCAATGTTATATAAATGGTTCTGCGTATCGGTTTGCAAGACAGGACCAACTTATGTATTACAGTCCAGAGTCATGGGGGATAGGTTTGCTTGATAAAAAAGATAATGGTCGAGAGATGTTCTCGTATAGTGAAAAGTGAATAGAAATTGGAAATAAACATCTGGTTCGTCTAATCGGACTGACTGACTAAGGTCATGCACATCACCGTAAAAGACAGTATACTACAGTTCATGGACAATGCGTATTTTTGTTTGTAAAAGAATGAGTTGTCGAGGAATGTTGTCCTATAAGTATACTAGATTTTAAGTCCCATGAAATTTCAGAACTTGACTGGCATTGTTTGTACCCTGGCCAGCAATTCCTCGGCATTGATAGTTGGCAGAATTTGAATGCAAGGTTGCATCTGAGTAATATTTCTATCGTTGCTATGGTGATTCCGTTGATATAATTGAACTAAGTCCGTTTGCAACACGGTGGCAATGCAATCCTTAAAATTAGTTATGTTTCCGTTTTCTACCATTTTTAGAAGCAGACTTTGAATAAAATGCCATAGCAGATTCTTACTTAAGTAAAATATGGAAAATAATTCACTTGAAAGAGCAGGGTGCAGGAAAGAGGCAGACACTTAATGGGAATGGATGAGTTAAAGACTTTGATATTTAAAATATAGCAGAAGATGTTGGACGAGAAAAGCATAAAAACGTCTCTATATTTTCTTCTAAGATAATACGGAGTTTTGATTTCTAAGTATGACGGATTCATGATTTTGCGTGTAAGACATTATTGATGGAGATATCGGGGTTGTATTATTTTTGTCTTTCGAATTTTATAGTTTTTTCATTTTCACGTATAAATGTATGGAAGTTAAACTTTCTTAAAGGCTAAAAGTGGTGAGAATAATGATTAATAATTCAACAATTTTTAAGAATAAAAATAAAATCTCTGAAAAATTACTTTAGAGCAAAGATTCCTGTTATCTAAAAATTTATTTGCGCTACAGTTTGCGAGTAGATGCGATAGAATATTTTTCTACTTAAATATATATTGAATTTTAAATTAAGTATTTTGCTTTTCAATTATAGCTTCATAAGTTAATTGACGAAATTTGATTTTTCAAATCTATGAACATTAAATTTTCAAATCTTCATAATTTAGTAAAGTATATAGACAAAATCCATCACCAAATTCATTAACTGTTATTTAGGTATACCACATGAAAAATGATCTGAATATATATTTAATAGTATATGAGATATAAGTGTTCAATATAATTTTGTTTGCTTTCAAAAACATTAAATTAGAATTTCCGTTTAACATAACAAGGAGTGAAAAGCCACTCCGTATATAAACATCGAAGTTTTATTTTTTGTGTCTGTTTATGTTAGTTTTAAAAGAAAGATTACAGAAAAATAGTTTGATTTATATAATAACTTTAAATCGGGTTTTGATCAAAAACAATATTCAAACTGAAAAAGAGCTGCATTGACTTTATTGTTAAGAAACGAATTAAAATGATTTTTCGAATTCTATCACTCTTCCTTTATACTTACCCATTTTCCAAAATGAATAGATTCGGAACACCATTAGCACTTTCGTAAAGTCTTATTCCACACGTGGAGAACTATTTGACCACAGGCTTAATGCAACTCAACAGGCCGAGTTACGTAATTCATGTTATCATCTTCTAGACTGGTAATCATGCCTCAAACGTAATCAGTATCTTACTTGTTCTTCTCGAACGAGACCTATTAATACGCAGGCAAATCTAATAGTTACCTGGTCAATACAATAAAGTTCTTTTGTGCGATTCTTGCACAATGCACACACAATTAGAACTTTAGATTTAATTTAGAATGTCGGAGATTGGACAGAAAAATAAAAGCCACGCTGACAAAATCGAATGTTTTGCGGGTATTCGCTTTGGGGGGGAAGAAGAGATATGGTTATGATATTAAAACCAAAATCACAATGGTCTTTAGGATGACACCTAAGCTTACGTTACAGGATAACATACGTAATTCTACATCGGCCCTTTGACTTTAATCTTTTGTTTTTTTTGGGGGGGTTCTTATTTTATTTTGGATAGAAGTGTTTTACTTAAATCTTTTTTTGACACTTTTTTTTGGGATTGCACTGATGTGCCGTTAAACCCAATACATGGATATACAACCAATTCTCACCGATAATATGATATTTTGTGTGTTCTTTATTGCCAATCCAGGATATAATTTCTTTTTCAAGGATAAAGACGCCTTACGGCATCTGCTTACATGCCCACTCAGACTTTGGAGAGTAAGAGACAGGAGAAGCTGCGCACTTAATTAGGAGATTCTGACAATTAGGGATTAAAGACGCAGTTACAGATAATGATAAAAGAATCATCTGTTCCATCTCAAAACTGGTTCACAATTATTTCTTAATTTGTGTGGGACATTATCCAGAAAGAGAGACTGAGAAATTGTTTAAATGATCTGTACTGCTATCTATTGATTTTCGTGTCTACCGTGCAGATCGATTTATGAGAAATTGTCTAGATTCCCATACAGCATTTTAATCCTAGTGGAAACTGTATAAGTTGGATTGAAGAATGTTAACGCCAATGTTAGGATCTCCCTCATTCCCTTAATCATAACAGATGTAGACATTCCACAGTAATGGACATTTTGCAATTATTCAGTCTTGTTTACGTTACGATCCCAGACTCAAATACATGCAGGGCTATCACCAATAAAAGAGTGGCACTTACTCTTTTGTTTTGATAATTATTTATACTCATAATTTGTTACAAATGTTCAGACGAACAAACAAATAATTAAATAATACTTTGGTGATTGATTAACGCGTTCTATATTAATGCAGGGATCATTCGGCAATCTTCTCGCAGTGAAGGATATACAGCTGCAGCGTAGCCTTAAAGGGAAACTACGTCCACACTACTCTTTGGAGGGAAGAGAAAGGCGTCATTTGAAATGAAGAAAGTCGACTTTGAAACGCGATCAATACTGTTATTTTATACAATACTCTCGATAACCAAAACAATATAAGAGAAAGAGAAACTTTCCGTTTGTTAGCTTTAAACGTAAAACTGACATTTGTAAAACTACGGTTTATATGTTTGCCTCCAGTGATGTCAACTGACTTCTTGCTAATTAAGCAATACCATTTGTAACATATTTTCGATAAGGCTTACTATTTTATTTTTGATGCCAGTGTGTCTAGTGAACTTAACAATGTAATAAAATCTGTTTCAAAATAGATATCAAGACTGAGTAAAACCAAATGATTTGACGCATAAATACACTGTTATGTACTTCCTAATGGGTTTGCACGTGTCCAGTTTTTTTAGACCACGCTTCTGATGCAAAGGATAATTGCCTAACAGGGAAATCAGAGTCAGAAAATAATTTGTTACATACTGCAGTAATAGCCACCAGGATTATAATGTACATAACACGTGAGATTCATTTGTATTAAATACCGTCTATACTCCCTTATAAGCCGAGTGAAACTGCAACCAACAAAGATCCCAGTCAGCCATATCATTATGCGCTTGAAGATTAAGGGAAGTATTGTTTCCCCTACTGATTACTCCTACCAATCTGCACCAACCAAGATCTGCCGGCGTATTTGCAGTTGGACTTGTCTTATACGCAAATATTGAACGCTACTTTAAATTTTTAATAAAAATTACATAGATAATAACATTTTTTTTCCTTCTAACGTACATGAAACAAAAGAGCCATATCGTATTCCTTAAAGCTGAATAATTAAAAAATTACTAAAAGACGAAGACGTGGATGCAGATGACGTGTAAAATGCTGATTTCATGATGTTATTATAAAATATTTTAGAATATTACGGTTTGGATCTGATGGAGAAAGCAAGCTTGTGGTTTTCTTAACCATTATTCAGTTATGCAAAATAAGTTCAGATGGTAGTTAATACTGTATTAAATTTGTTGTTTTGTTTGAGAACTGGTACTAAAATGTTTCTTTTAGGATATTCCATACGAACGATTAAACTATTATAAACTTGGTGAGGTAATTTGTATATTATACAACCTAATTAGGTGATTGATTTTGCTCCTAGTGTTACGTGTCTAGGCTCGTACAAAAAGTAACAAGAAAAGAGTGAATGCAACAAGAGTTGTAAAATTTAAGAAATAATTTATTTAACAAGAAAAAGCAATGTAAAAATTAGAAAATGGATTTACGGAAAAGTTCAAAATGTCCAAGTCCCAATTAAATCAAAAAGGAGGGCGATGACGTATGTCATGACCTTTAAAGTGTTGCCGTGTCAACAGTTCTTTGTTGAAACACAGAAAAATAATATTTCAGTTTGGAATTCTGTATAAATTTCTATAAATTTCCTTGTCCAAGAATTTATGTGTGAACACTATCATTTTCCAAGGAAATAATCAATGGTTCCATAAAGTAAAATTTCAACTCAAACTGGTCACAACAAGACACCTTTAAGTGTTGAAGATATTCTTTTGGCCCAACTGGCTGGTTCTTCTCTAGAAAACAGTTATATAATAAGTTAAGACAAAACATATTCCAGTATGAGGGTCACGTGGTCACCTTCCTAAGTAGCTTATACTATTTTTTATGTTAATTATCCACTGAACGGATCTTACTCACAGAATAAATGAAAAGATAAAATAATACAATTTGCTTACTAGAACTCTAATTTCTGAATCAAGGTCAGAAACTAGATACAATGTTTCAACTACTAGTTGTTTATTTGGTCAAACAGAACTGAATTAAATTTCTAAAAAGACCCATCAAATCCTTTAGTCAATTTTATCATTACAATAGCATATAATGGAATAAAAAATAATAATATTTAAAAAACTAACAAACAAGTAATTAAATTACATATACATTACACTTGCCCATAAAGAAAAAGTAAGATTTATATAATAAAGCGTACTTTTTACCATGTATTAATTGCACATGAGGTTTATAAAAAATATAACATAAGAAGAACTCTTATGAATTATACAAATCGTGCATGATATTTCTTATATATTTTTTTAAACGGAAAAGTGTATGCGCTATTAAATTGTTGTTTTCTTTGATGTACCTGATATCCATATTATATTCTTGTAACAAATACTCCACCTTAATAATATAATATGTTTTATCTTGTCGATGAAAGGGGGTTGTGATCACTAAACACAATAATCGTAGAAGGATAAGAACCGATACAAACCTCAAACTGTTGTAATGCTAGTATCAAAACAAACCATTTCTTCTCGATTGTTGAATAATTTCTTTGGTGCTTCTATCTTTTTGAATCAACACTAATCAACTCTAACATCATTTGCATCAACAGACAGTTTAAATGATAGACTACAATTTGGAGCTATGAAAACTGGTGCACTCTTAAGTATGTCCTTTAACTCGTCAAAAGCCTAATGACATGTTGCAGTTAGAAAAGCTAGCTTTTCTTGCTCAATAAAGTTGCATTGGGTTCAGCAATATTAGACAAATTTTAACAAAGTTTCAAATTTTATCCAGCCATACCTAAAAATCGCACCATTTGCTGACAGGCACAGGGAAATCAGAGATAGCCTTGATCTTAGCATCTATGCATGTTTAATATGTCCATGTCCCACGATATGTCCTAGAAATGTTGCACAATTATGGCAGAACTCACGTTTGGATAAATTGATTGCCAAAGTTGCTAATGTGGAAAAGATAATTTTTGTTTTCGCCTGCCAAGAATATTTATGATGTAATTTATTTATATGTAGAAGATTTGAATTGTTGGATGTATATTTCGTGCGAAACTTGCTGGAAAATTACAAACATAAAATGTTACCCTTGATCCAAATGGAATGATTCGGGAAAGCCAAACTGAGTGAATAAAACGTTGTCAAAGCTTTTACTATTCATTAGCTTTATATTCCTTAAAATCCTGGAAAACTTGTTGACGCAAACATAATCATCATCAGGTGTTGGTTGATTGACTTGGTCTTAGGTAAGGGACCAACACAATCTACCATTATTCTGCCAAATAGTTCGTCAGATACAGGAATAGGTTGCAGATGAGCCTTATATATCTTCTGATTGGGTTTTCCTACCTATTGACAAGTATGACACGATCTGCAATATTAGCAAACATCACTGTTAATTTTTGGTCAATAAAAGTGATTCAAGATCTTTTGATAAGTCTTATTAATCCCTAATTGATCAGCCAAAGGCGTTTGATGGGCCAGACTAAGAATTTCCTGTCTGTAAGATTGTAGAACTACAATTTGATAGTTTACTGACACCAGCAAGTACACCGGGTGGTCTCAATTTTCTTATAGAAATTCCATTTGTAATGAAATAACAAATAGGTACTTCAGAGGCTTTGAAACAAACATGATATCTCAGGATCTTTGTCCTGTTTGACGACAAGTGATTGTCGTTCGTCACACTGATTAGAATAAAGAGAATGAGTATTTAAAAAGGCATCACTGTGATCACTATCTTTTGATTGATCCAAGCAATGAGTGAAAGTAATTAAAAACCTGACCAATACATGTGTCAGCTAAAGGAATACTATCATTATCATCATTCATTCAGCCGGAATATCGTAAAGTGTATAACATGAATGTTATTACAGCGTTCACGTGCAAACATCGCCACAGGAAAGTGTTAAACCTTTATGCAAATTGCCGTTGACCGCCAGCCAGACTATAGTCAAGAGCAGCTAGTCAAAGACTTGTAGTATTCACACCCATATTGGTTCCGATATCAAAGAAGCCTGCAGGGTGAATGGGGCGTGTTCAAATCCGTACCCCAAGAGGACAGACTGAGAAGACATTTAAATACGTGATCAAAACTTAGATCGAGATTATAACTCAAACTCGCCCCAAAATTATCAGTAGACCTAGCCGTTTTATATCTTAAAACTTAGAACCAGATTGTAAAAAAAGAAAGTCTTCGTAAAGGTCAGTAAGTCATTTGCTCGATTTTTTCAGAACATTATAATTGTACATATTTGTGGTATGTATACTTAATTACTGGGATTATTTTAGTATGTAGAATTACCTTGTCGTGTTTCATTTACATGCGTATTTGAGACATGGATTTGCGTTTACGTAGAGAATTATGTAGATTGTTAGCTTTTCAGAATTAATTTTTTAATTATCTGATAGTTTACTTCGTAATAACCAATACATTTAGTAATGCATTAAGTTAGAGTTTGAATTAGAGCATTGGGAAATGATTAAAGTATGTAAGATTAGTTAAAATAGGTTTGTTAATTTATCAGAGCATGGATATTCGAATGATTGTGTATTTGTATGAGTTGTAGGGTAAGAGATGCGTCTGATTATTGTGATATTGTCAGAATAATGGGATTAGGAGCAGGTACTGATGTGAAATAATTTATTATTGTTTACATACAAGTAATTGATACCATGCTCTTATTATGTTGTGTTTTACAATACAAGAACGTATGCGCATTTCGTTGTGAACGAATGAGTGACCGGAGAAATTTAACAGTCGTTATCTGATGATAGGCTGTGTACAGTGTGAGATGTGCGATTGTACCATCCTTGTATTTTCACAGAGGGAGATGGAAGTGAGACTGGCTTGAGCAGTCAGATTCGACAAAGTATGGTCGACATAGAGAAGGTGTATAGAAGGTGGAGGAGGAGTAATAGTCTGGAGGAGGAAATACATGATGAGGAGAAGAAGTGTAAGGTAGACGAGTCGAGGAGGAGTAGAAGGAACTGGAGGAAGTCTGATAGGAAGTGAAGGAATTAGGAGATAGAGAAGAATATATGGATTATTAGAACACAAGGACAGGTAGAGGGCTCTCTCACTAAGAATCAAGTGATGCGATAGGCTATTAAAGTGTCGAGCGGAAGAAGTGTACATGGCAACTTTGAATGTTTTGACCATTTAACTTCACCCCTTTTGTATATTCAATCATTTAGCGGTACTAGATGTCTTCACTAATTCAACTTCCAACCAAGATCGAACCTGGTGGGACTTCTACAATAATTTAAAGATAATATTGGAAGCACCATACCCCAATTTCCTACAACAAAAAACCTCACAGTTGGGTTACCTCCACAGTTCATAAAAGGTATCTTTGCCATAGCTCTTGCTATTGCACAAGCTGGGTTTAAATCAGGGAATTGTTTTTACTAGGATAGACTTTCTAATCAAAAGAAGGCTTGTTAGTTACAAATGGATTAACCACAAATTTATCTACGTCTAGATCGTTGCATAGTAATAATGAGTGCCCTTAACGGAAACACTATTACGATTGTCGCAGGTCCTTAAGACTAAGTCTGATGACAAATTTACACAATGGAGAGGAACATTAGGAAAGCTGTACTCTGCTCCCTGGATACGAACACATTCATTAGAGAAAGACTTGTAGGATAAAATGGCAAGGTACGTGATAATAAAATACTCTGAGAGATTCATGTGTCCCTTAAAATTTTAATAGGGATAGGATTGGCCAATTGTGATATAGAACTCTTCGATATGAATGTTTCATAATTCTCCATAATAAATCAGACTGGGGTTTATTAGACACCAAAAATATATTGCTTTCACTACATGACCGTAACCTTGACCGATTAGATATGGGATAGGTCTCTCTTGATTCTGATGCTTAATTTTCAATTTGAAGCAATCAAAACTAACGAGTCCATTTCTTATTGAAATAGGTACACGTCTGAAGATACAATAATTTTTTTTATCAAGCTTATCAGAAGTGTGATTTCTAAAAGTTGTGGCAGACTGAGATCTAGAAGGGCTCGTACAGGACTGAAATAACTTTTAACCAGAAAATGGCTGAGTGAAAGACTTGCCTAGAAAAGAAACTTTATGACCAAAGAATAACTCGTCGGCATTACGAGCAGCATTTTCCAAGGTTTCGACCTTTATCTCATCCAAATAAATTCATATGTCACTATATATACAGTTCTTGAACACTTCAACTAAAGGATTTGTCTGAGAATTCCGTAATGTTTATTAACCTTCCTAGAAGAGCAACACCTATAAAATTATTGTGCTTTTTTCCATATAAATTCGTCAGCTTTCTTTTTTGTAGTTCCTGAATTCTTGCTGATAAGCCTCAGGGACGGACTTCAAGAAATAGTCCTTAACCTTATCATCGTCTGCACTCTGCTCTAGTGATAGTGAAATATAAATATCACTAGCTTTACCAGTAAGTATGCAATGCAATAACAGAGACCAAAAGCTCCATTGGCCATTTTAATCTTTTATAAATATCTGTCTACTTCTTTTCGCTACAAGGGGGCACTAACTAGATATTTCTTAATACATCAAAAGTATGGGAGTGTTTTCCTTTTGCCATATTTATTTGTTTTAACAGAAATTTGAAATTTTAGTTTCTTTCTTTTCTCTTTTTATTTGCATTTGCATCTGTCTTATTTCCCTTCCTCTTTCTATTTTTATCTCTTCTGTATGGAACTGAACCTGTCTTATCTCTAAATCCAACTTTTGTTTTAGCTGTGTTTCCCTTATCAAAATATCCAAGCTCTCCTACTTAAACTTCAAACAATTTTGATACTTTTGATGATATTGTAAAAAAGCTTGTTGATTTCACCAATGATTTCAAACAAAATGTGAAAAATACTTAGGATTTTAAAAATCTGAAACAAGAAAAATTTAATTTTTTTTTAAAAAAAATAATTTTTTGAAATATTTTAGCAAATATTCATGTATCCCAAGGACAAACGCCCAATTTTCTTGTTACGTGTGTAGGCTCGTGCAAAAGTAACAAAGAATGACTGACGACAACAATCTTTGTAAAATTGAACAAATAACTTATTTCCCTGAAAAGAGAACAAGCTAAAATAAGAAAAAGGACTTAAGGCAGAGGTGCACACCATACGTCGATCGCGATCGACCGGTCGATGACGAAGGTAGTACGAGTAGATCGCGTAGTATTAAAAAAATAGACGTCAGCCTATATATGCTATGTATTTTTGTGGTAGGTAGATCATTTTGGCTTGGTCATTTTATAAGTAGCTAGCATGCTGAAAAAGTGTGTGCACCCCGGACTTAAGGTTACGAATCAAATCTAAATATTATTCCAAGAATTGAAAAATATAAATTCTATCAATGAAAAGTTCGAAATGAATCTGTGTTCAAGTTCTAATGTTATCAAAATAAAGGTCGTTGATGTTTGTCGGGACCTTCAAAGTGTTGTCCTGTCAACACACAAAAAATAATATTCCAGTTTGGAATTCTGAATAAATTGCGATAAATATCCTTGTTCAAGAATTTTTGTATGAGGACTTCAACTCAAACTGGTCACAACAACACACCTTTAAGTATCGAAGATTATTAGCCCAACTGGCTACTCTTTCGCAAGAAAACTTATACAATAAGGTAAGACGCAAAACATTCTCGTATGAGGGGCAGGTGGTCACCTTCTAGAACAACTTATAATATTTTTTTACATGATAACTATCATGTACTATAACTTTCATTCCACTGAACGAACCTTACTCATAGAATGAATAAAAAAAAAAACAAAATGGTTGTTTAATAAAACTTTATCTGATTTCTGAATCAAGGTCAGAAGCTAGATACAGAGTTCCAACTACTGGTTATTTATCAGGCCAAACGAAACCGAACTGAATTTTTTTTAAAAATCCCCATAAAACCTCGTCAAATCCAGTAGACATATTTATCATTACAATAACATGTAATGGAAAAAAATAAATAGAAATAAAACTAATAAACAAATTATTATATTACACATACATTACGCTAGAGATGGTGGGACAGTAATGTAACTAGTTACCAGTGATAACGATTTTTTTTACTGGCTTTGCTTATTCCATCATAAAATAAACAGAGAGCCCTCACAGGCGATAAACAATTCAAAAGTGTAAATCAATTCCGCTAGACACGTGAAACATATATGATGGAGCACGATCCACATGGGCTAAAGCACGACTAATTTAAACGATTTACGTACAAAAAGTAACATAACAATGAGTCATACAATGAGTAACTTAATAGATTACAATTAAATGTAAGTTGATAAAATGTCTCCTGGTAATTGTTTTGATATGTTTATTGTATGACGGTATGATAGAGTTTGATGCCCTTTTTCAACACTAGTTAGGCTATGCAAAGATGCCAGTGTCACTGGTGGAGAAAGAATCTGGGGAAAAACTAGGGAAGATCCACCGAATCACGGGAAGCTACTGGAAAGCTTTCTTACGTACCAACTTTGGCCGAGGTCGAGACTTGAATCCACGCAGACAAGAAGAAAGATGGCGGTGATCCGTAACGATGATCACTTTAGACCACTCAGCCATTCGTGTCATTTGGTTTGGTTTCTTACGGTACAGCAACAAAATGAGGTGTATATATTTCCAAAACAATTTGACTTAAGAGCCTTGCCCTATGATATGTAAGGCTAATCAAAAAGGGCTAATTAAAAACCTCTATTGATATTAATGTGTTTCAAAAGAAGACTGTTAGTTTTTAGTACAAAACCATAATAGAGGACACCACAGACACATCAACACTTTCAATGTTTAATTTGGGTTTCCAATAAATTTTTCAGATTTTTTTGTTATTTGAACCTGTGTCTGTAAATCTAAGATTTTTTTTATTTAATTTACAATACCGTAAGTTGTATTTTCTTCATTTTCACTTTTTATTGTAGGGAAATAAACTATTTATTTTTAACTTTACAAAGCGTGTTGCTTTTCACTCGTTTCTGTTACTTATTTTCAGAGCACAGACTCGTAACAGTTGTTAACTTCCATCAGCAAGAAGCATAATTATAGTCCTTGTAAAAACAATTTTTTTTGACAAATAAAGTGCTTTCTAACATTTGGGTATGCATTGATAATCGAAGTCAAACTTTCAGATTATGAGTCGAGCGTCATTGTTGAGTTTATAAATAGCGCATAGGAATAAGGTTTACATACATATTCGAACCACTGCGGCTGTTGTCGTAGAAGCGATGATCTCATGTAAAAATTAGCGCAACGAAGACCTACATCCGGAAGAGGAAATGCATTTTATGGATGCACTATATGTAATGTAAACACAATGTCCTTCATAATCACAGTTAAACTTCATTCAATGTGAGCTAAGTTCTAAACTAGTCTAAGAGGGTAAAATGGTAATGACTTCTATAATATATGAAAGTTACTGACAACCACGTTCGCTTGTATACTTGTGTTATACACTGGTCTATACAAAGGTTTTTTATCCATTATATTGAGTGCATATCCATTCCCCCACCATTAATTTATATAAAAATATCAGTGCGATTAAAATTTGCTGCAAACATTAAATCGAAATCATGCAATCAACAATAATCGAGCATTTGTAATTAATTGTTTTTTAGACACCCTTCTTTATCTCGAATCAATTTACTTCAAGTCATTTTCCATAGGTTGGAACCATTTTGTTCCGTTGTATCTGTTAATTTTCAGATATCATTCTTTCTACATTTCCTTAAAAAAAACTCCCATCTGTAGAGATGGATTTCCCCACATTATAACTCCTTGGATGGTACCAGCTTCAGGGGATAGTTTTATTTTGGTTAAAATCTTAAGATTTGAAGTCTTGTAGGCAGAGATCTGAAGTAGGTTTGTGTCATCTTCAAGGCCATACGTTCAAAGTATAACTCATTAAACCCAATAATAACTTCATGTCTTGAAAAGTACTTAATATTTGCAACCTGTTTAACATATTTCCATTTACACATTCATGTCAATGAGATGGCGGTATATAGGATTGACTTTGTCGGTCTAAGTATGTGGGTTAATATGTCTTCAATGTCCATCGTGAAACTCTTGTACAGCTATACTTATCAACATTAAATTTTTTCTAAGGTTGAACATATCATTAAAACGTGTTTTCCACAAAGATAAACTTACAGTGGTGGATCTTTTTATTATTTTAAGAGAGAGAGAGAGAGAGAGAGAGAGAGAGAGAGAGAGAGAGAGAGAGAGAGAGAGAGAGAGAGAGAGAGAGAGAGAGAGAGAGAGAGAGAGAGAGAGAGATGTGACAACATAAACTTGCAATCATTAACACTTTGAGATGACACTAGGATCTAATTACACGAAAAAATTGCTTGCTAGTCCACTCTAAAGCTACGCATAAAAAGAGATTTAATTCCAGGAGAATAAATTGGTAGGGGCGACATCAGCAGATACTATTTTATTAGTATGCAAATTAATACGAACGTATAAACATGGACTCGAGTTTGAGGGGTACTTGAGTTGCTTCATAGATTTATACGGCGGTTGCCACAAATGGTACACCCATAATCAAAGATTTGCATGGTCTTTGCAACAAATGGTACACCCATAATCAAAGATTTGCATGGTGTTTGCCACAAATGGTACACCCATAATCAAAGATTTGCATGGTGTTTGCCACAAATGGTACACCCATAATCAAAGATTTGCATGGTGTTTGCCACAAATGGTACACCCATAATCAAAGATTTGCATGGTGTTTGCCACAAATGGTACACCCATAATCAAAGATTTGCATGGTGTTTGCCACAAATGGTACACCCATAATCAAAGATTTGCATGGTGTTTGCCACAAATGGTAAACCCATAATCAAAGATTTGCATGGTGTTTGCCACAAATGGTACACCCATAATCAAAGATTTGCATGGTGTTTGCCACAAATGGTACACCCATAATCAAAGATTTGCATGGTGTTTGCCACAAATGGTACACCCATAATCAAAGATTTGCATGGTGTTTGCCACAAATGGTACACCCATAATCAAAGATTTGCATGGTGTTTGCCACAAATGGTACACCCATAATCTTTTTTCTTGTAGAATATGCCTATTATTATATAGCATCTGAATATTTTCAGAAACGTAGTTAGAAAGAAAGTGTGTAAGGGAAATCCATTTACTTAAAAGAGACAGGCGTGATTAACTTGGGAATCCTAGCGACGGTTGTATCAGTGAAGATAAATACCATTCGTGGAACCATACAGAAGCGAGTTCCAAGTCAATGACCGTAAGTCAGAGTGCAGGAGATGTCAGCAGTTGATGTAGTTCTTGATACATTTGTGTGCATTTTATTTTACGTAGACCACTTTTGAAAAGATTAGATATCGGTCTGAATATAAAAATCAACAATCTTTAGAGAGCTTCCTGAAAGGCATAATTGAAACAGGCAATCAATCTAGAACGAATACAGCTTTATGTCGTTTTTGAACAGATTGTTTGGCTCTACTGACTCATTGGTTCGATATGCCGAGGAGGAAGGAAAATGTACTGGAACAGTAATGTTAAACTGCGTAGCGTTAATAATATTTTGGATAAGGGCACGAACACGTTCCTCGATAGGGCGTAGACCTGCGTGGCCGAAGACGTAAATAGGTCGGCTGTACAGATCGCTCACTCATTTTAACCTATGTCCGCGTAAGGTCAAGTCTCGACTTGATCAACTTTGGTTATGTGAGACTCTTTGCTATCAGCTTCCGGTGGGTTGGTGGTTATTCCCGTAGTCTTCTCGGGATCTTCCTCTTCCAAATATCCTGGTCACCGTGTATAACCTATCATGTTCTGAAAATTGGCGTTAAAGATCCCAAAAAATTTAGGGCAGTGTAAGTTGTTTATCTTGGTGTAGAAAAACATTTTCTTCGATAAATAGAAGACAAAGAAAAAACAAAAATAGAATGAATATATTAAAAGTTTTTAAGTTATGTAAAGAACAAATAAATTTCTTTCTTTTTTTTCTGACATTCTCATTCACTTCCGAAATATTTATTGTACGTAACGCAGCAATTCACGTAGAAACTGGAAGCATAAAACAGGAAGGAATAGTTTTTTCATCTGGTCCACTTTGCAGATACACTTCGTTGAACGAACTCACTAAAAAGTATGCCGTTCTTTTATGAAAAACTATCTAGCATAAAAAAATGATTTCAATGGCTGATGAGACGGGTGATACTAAACGTGATTGTTATGATAAGATGGGACCAGTTTACTTATTCTCAAGGGGCCCAGAATGGCCGAGTGGTCTAAAGCGCTGTCCGTTACGGATCACTGCCATCTCACCTCTGTCTGCGTGGGTTCGAGTCTAGGATTCGGCGAATGTGGATATGTAAGAAAGCTTGCCAGTAGCTTTTCGTGGATCGGTGGTTTTTTCCGGTGATTTCCCGGTTTCTTCCTCCACCATTAATACTGGCCGCCATGAATAGCCTATCGTGTGCTGAAAAATGGCGTTAAGCCCAACAACAACAACAACTACTTATTCTCATGCACGTTGTTACCGACAGATTACAAGACGACTCCAGCAGTGGTAGTGGTTTTCAAGTCAATCCTTTAGAGCTTCAAATAAATTATTACAGATTATATTGTCCTGAAAATGGGTTGAGATTGTGTTCATTCGCTTTGTATAGGTAACTGAGGTCAAAGTAAAATGTTATCAGATATTCGTCTCCTTTTCCTTGCGAGTCGAACACCTCTCTGCAAGAGGCTCTGAAATAATGGTTGTGATACTTCACATTTACATAATTTGGCGATCAAACATCCGGTTATATGTGTGAGGACTAGATCCTTATAAAATGACGAGTGTTGAAGATAATCTAAGACAACGTCTCAGCCTTCAGTGCAATACCTCCAGATGTAATTTTTAGTGTTACTGTGGCAACATTTTAATGAAAAATTATGAAGAAATCAATATGTTTCGATTGTCTGAAACTATTGCCTACGTTGATACTTTTATTAATAGGACGTTATCAAGTCTGCGATGTCCATGACACATATAGAGGACCTCACATAGGTAACAATTTAATACTGAATTTATAAAAGGCGTTGAATAATTTCCATCTTTTGCGAAAATTTGGGAGCAATAGTTGGAAGTTATTCAACGAGTTTCATAATTTCAATATTAAACTATTCCCCATTAGACATTTTGTTTATCAAATATCTCTGTATAGCGAAAAGAAAGAAAGATAACATGTCATTTTGTCGACATTTCATTCTGGCTCAAACACTGAATATTTCAATTGTTGCGTGTGAAAAAATAGGTCATATGCGAGTTGAAGCCGTATTGAACAGTTTGAAAACATATAACGTTTAGATGTATGCTTTTTTATTAAGTAACAATTAAAATAACACATGTCTTTAATCAATAGAACATTTATTACGAACATAATATTTCTCAAAATTGGGCCTCCACTGGAAATAATTATATATTGTTACATAGTTCACGTGGTTGAGTCATATCTAAGAAGTAGCTGCAGCGCCATCTATGCATGAATTTAAATGTGGCTGTTTAGAATGTTTTACAGAAAAGTTTTAAAAATGGACATTCATTTTAGATGTAGTACTGGATTCGGCAGAGTAAAAGGCGCTCAAACTGGTTGATTTTGGGAGTATGTAGAAACTGTCCTAGATCTAGAACTGTTCTTGAGAATTTAGGAGATTTTTTTTATTTGCATTTACTTGACTGCAATTATTAAATGATTTTACGCTTTTTGACCAGATATTTGCATTGCTTGATTTGGAATAATTCTTTGGTTAGACAACTTTATGTAATTTGGGAGGCGGTTTTTTTTTTCAAACGAGAGGAGAGTTTATTTACTCCCGTAGGCTTTCATTTTAACCATGCTTGTTATTGGAGTGAAGTGCGAGTAAGAGGTTTGGAATCTTCAGCTCTCCATATCTCAAAGAAAACTAAGACATGTCAAAACAATGAGTGAACATAATTTCCGATCATTGAGACGACACAAAAAGAAAATATCGCCTGCTAATGACAGCATGAAAACAAACTCCACGCATCCCGTGGAGACATTCACTTATTCAGTAAACAATATTTACTGAAATAACTGCGTTGTTTCTAAGCTTATTGAGGATGACACTACATACATACATACATACATACATACATACATACATACATACATACATACATACATACATACATACATACGTACGTACGTACGTACGTACGTACGTACGTACGTACGTACGTACGTACGTACGTACGTACGTACGTACGTACGCGCGCGCGCGCGCGCACGCACGCACACACACACACACACACACACACACACACACACACACACATACATACATACATACATACATACATACATACATACATACATACATACATACATACATACATACATACATACATACATACATACATACATACATACATACATAAGTAGATACGTACGTGCGTAACCCTCATTTCAAATTGAAACGGTAGTCCCATATACAGCCGGCTTGAAACATGTCTTTATAATAACCTAGTAAATTTGTATAATTTCCTAAAAACTAATTCGTTCATCTACATATGCATGTAATTAAACTTGGAAAATATTTTTTTTGCACTTTGACTCTTTCCGCCGGCCTGAAACATTTCTTTCGAAATATATTTCGACAGCAAGAAATAAGGAAATTTATATCTTTGGTAAGTGCTATTTTAGAGGTCTTCTCGCCAATTTTATGTTTGTCATGTGCCGTTTACCTGTATTTGCATGACTTCAGATCCCCATACTGTACCTGCTGGAAAAAATCTCATAGACAAAATATATTTTTAGTGCGATTTATTTTTTAAAATACCCCACTCATTATACGTCAACATACCGCGCCATAAGAGATCTGCTGTTTAGAATTATTTTGAACAAAACCTATGTTTTGTTAAATCGTTCAACAACATATTTATCCCGATATGCAAAACTGCTCTCTTAAGAAAGAAAAAAAAATCATTTTAAGATTTTATTTACAACATTTGAATCTTTTTTTCTTGTGAGACCTAGACAATAATATAATGATCTATTCCCAGGATGGCTACGTAGAATCTGATATATAAACTAATTAGACCAAACATGCTTTATTAATACCGTATCTGAAATAGGAACGCGATTTTATTTACAACATTTGAATCTTTTTTTCTTGTAAGACCTAGACAATATTATAATGATTTATTCCCAGGATGGCTTCGTAGAATCTCTGATATATAAACTAATCAGATCAATCATGCTTCATTAATACCGTATCTGAAATAGGGAACTCGATGTGGAATATATATTAGTAATTGTTTGTCTTCTTAAATTTTAAATTTAGGCACTTTCTGGTATACTTATGGGACTAGAATTACAAATGATGTAGTCAGACGCTCTTATGTGCCATAAGTCGTGGTTTTATTTGCCGATAGAATCAAGAAGATCGTATGATATAAAAACTTATTGAAATCACATCTTCACAGACTTAAACTGCGTAGACGCAACGTAGATATATGGAGATCGGATAATGACCAGACTGGGTTGGACTAATGTCAGCTGACATATTATTTATTTATACATTTCTTCTCTGGACAGAAGTATAATCCATAACTTTATACATTGTCCGTTGGTTGTTCCTCGACTGGGTTACAATTAAATTTGCATTAACATTTGAAATTTTAAGTGTTTATCAGCTAATTCAGTTCGAAAATTATGTTGTGACATAATCCGATATATGATGATAACAGGAATCTAATTTTTAAAAAAAAATAAATTGAAAGATACGCACACACGAGTTCGCACTCGTTATTCAATTCGGGTAAGCTTGAAAATTTTCTCATGTACTTTTCACGTTTTTTTCCTTCATATTTACAGGCACTAGACATACGCCTGTGAAATGAGTTGATACCAGAACAGGAACTTTTCAACAGAACTTTTCAAGAATGCAAATAGGGTGAATGGTTTCACTATCGCTAATACTCTTTAAGAGGTCTACGAATTGTTGTTGTTCATGCTTGAGTTCTGAGATGACGATGACGTCACTAACTAGCTTGGTGTATGTGAACCTGTGAGTGACCCATCCAACCAATTTATGCTCTGAACAGTCTCTGGCAAACTAGAGAGGAAATATTGATTGGAGTTGTTTAATGCAAAGAGGACGTGTTGCATCCTTTCAGATTTAAACTGCTCACTCTTCGTTATTGCCTTTGTAATTCTCCAAGCTCATAGACAGTATAAGTAATACAGAATCAAGCAAAAAAAAAATCGTGTGGGAGATCTTCCATAGACTCAAGGCGAATGCTGAAGTGTCTCAAGTTTGGCTTGAGAAAGCTACTGACCTCCCTGCGATTGCATTCCCTCTTTCAGCTCACCGTAGATCTTCTTTGATAGTAGCTTGTCTGACTCTTTAGCAAAAATGCATGCTAATTTCATCTGTGGTTTCATCTGCAAAGTGGTGATGAATTAAAATGCCTCCCCATAACCTCATAGTCTGAGACCGTCTTTTAGTATCTTATCCTCATCGGTTTCCTCAGGTAGTCAATGCCAAAACGGTTTAATTTATTGTTTGGTGTTTGTAAACCGTCCAGGTTTCGTATGCAGAAAGCAGGGATACCAATTCATTTGCTTCGTGAGCCTTCAGGTTTTGTCTGCAAATGATGCCTTTGCAGTCTCATACATTTGTGCCTAGTATGTTAAAGTTCACGTTTGCTTTGGTAATTTTGACTTTGTTATCGTCATCGATGTGGACTGAACGTGTCACTGTGCTGCCGAGGTAAATGAACTTATCCACTATGTGGAGGGTTTTGACATTCACTGTGATGGTATACTCTTGTGTCAAAATTTGATGTTGCAAGTTGGCACATCATATCTGCCTTCTTGATGCTAATTGTGAGATCAACAAAATCGCGTGGCGGAAGAGACATGGTGCCTGCTTTGTTGCATATTAAGCTCAGATTGGCATTTACTTAACAGCCGTCAGCAAATAGATAAGCTAGAGTCATTTCCAGTAGCTTCGTCTTTTCCGTAAGTCTCGTCAGTCCGGTATTTGATGCCAATATTAGTGTCATACTCACGGAATGTATCTGTGAGCATGTTAGAGAACATCATACTAAAGAGGGTTGAGGCCAACACGCAGCTTTGCTTGACTTGGTCGGACATCGGTGGCACCTTGTCCTTTTCTGAAGCCACACTGACGCCTAGGGATAATCCCTTAATCAAAGTGATGCGCAAATCGAATTAGCAAATTTATGACGAGAAATGTACCAGATGCTGACAGCTAGGTGATGCTCTGATGCTCGTCCCAGGAATTTCGGTTTCCATCCCCATTTAAAAAGTGGGTGGACGATGGATGCATCGATGCACTCTTTGGATATAGTTCATTGAGCCCACATTGACTGAAAGATGTCAGTGACATTCCGTGCTATGTGCAAGCTTTTTCTATAAATCTCTTCTAGTATATCATTTGTTCCTAATTATATGATGTTTGACAGGAAGTCCATTGCTTTCTCAGCCTAGGTCGGCTTTGGATAATTAGGAAGGGATATGCGGATTTCCTGTGAGATATCATTGTTGATTTTGTATATTGATAAAATGGTCTTTCGTTTTATGTCTTGTAGCTTTTGTATGTCAGTTATCACTTAGTACTGGATAAATTTCTGATGACCATGACCCATATATTGTCTTCAACAAATCATATAAATTGTTTCTTTTTTCTCATTCTTATCTGCATAAGGCTGGATCTCACTTGCCTTATTGCACAGGTTTTGATGTCGTTGAAAGCTGCCTTCTAATATGAAGAAGTACTTCTAAACAGGTCTTTAGAAATAAAATTTTCTAGTTCAATGATCTTAGTAAGGCAACATCATTTTCATCAAGTCAATCGTGACAATAACGTGTGTTACGACGGAGGGTTTGGATGCAGCCGAGTCCACAGAGTCCCTGAATGATTCCAGGTTTCCTCGACATTCTCCAAGTTTGCATCAGTTCTTCCTATTTGGTTGTACATCTCTTCAACAAAAACCTGTTTCAAGTTCTCTTGTTTCAGTGCAGATACATTGAAAGTTTGGGTGCGTTTTTACTCAGTGGTCGTCTGCGGTATCTGGATACTTAGCTTGGAGAATAAGAGCCCCTGATCAGACAGGCATTATGGACGTCTTTTATCCCTCGTCAATCAAACAGAGCCCCTGGCCAGACCAGCATTACGGACGTCCCATATCCGTCGTCAATCAACCAGAGCCCCTGGCCAGACCAGCATTATGGACGTCCCATATCCCTCATCAATCAACCAGAGCCCCTGGTCAGACCAGCATTATGGAAGTCTCATATCCCTCGTCAATCAAACAGAGCCCCTGGCCAGACCAGCATTATGGACGTCCCATATCCCTCATCAATCAACCAGAGCCCCTGGTCAGACCAGCATTATGGAAGTCTCATATCCCTCATCAATCAACCAGAGCCCCTGGTCAGACCAGCATTATGGAAGTCTCATATCCCTCGTCAATCAAACAGAGCCCCTGGCCAGACCAGCATTATGGACGTCCCATATCCCTCATCAATCAACCAGAGCCCCTGGTCAGACCAGCATTATGGAAGTCTCATATCCCTCGTCAATCAAACAGTGCTCCTGGTCAGACCAGCATTATGGAAGTCTCATATCCCTCGTCAATCAAACAGTGCTCCTGGTCAGACCAGCATTATGGAAGTCTCATATCCCTCGTCAATCAACCAGAGCCCCTGGTCAGACCAGCATTACGGACGTCCCATATCCGTCGTCAATCAACCAGAGCCCCTGGCCAGACCAGCATTATGGACGTCCCATATCCCTCATCAATCAACCAGAGCCCCTGGCCAGACCAGCATTATGGAAGTCTCATATCCCTCATCAATCAACCAGAGCCCCTGGTCAGACCAGCATTATGGAAGTCTCATATCCCTCGTCAATCAAACAGAGCCTCTGGTCAAACTAGCATTATGGACGTGTCTCATATCCCTCGTCAATCCACCATCGTACATGAGTCACCCGGACATTCTACCTGAGTCACCCAGACATCTTACCTGTATTTTCTCCTAAATATGATGACGTTATTTAGATGCTAGAACTTGAGTGGAGGAGCATAAAAACGTCTTGTAGTGATGATATGGCATTTAGAATACTGTTGCTCAGAATCAGATCGTGTTCAGGGCATTTTTCCCAGTAGGAGTCCATTGTCGATGCAATTGCTCAAAAAGTCATATTTAGGTATGGTGACTGATCATGTCTGTTGATCTGCGCCATCTCTTTCTGTGAAATCACTAAGGCTTGTGAGTTTATTTGCCTTCCGTAATTTGCCCTAAGATACTCCTAATCTTCAGAAACGTTGTTCTTGCTGTGTTGGTCATGTTGGATATATATATATATATATATATATATATATATATATATATATATATATATATATATATATATATATATATATATATATATATATATATATATATATGAGAGAGAGAGAGAGAGAGAGAGAGAGAGAGAGAGAGAGAGAGAGAGAGAGAGAGAGATTTCCATAATATTGTTTACTTGAGAAGTTACTTTTTCTTGCGTTTAACGTCTTCAGATGAATCAATCGTATTGTTGTGTTCATTATTTCAGTTGCTTAGAAATATTTATTCAAATTATTTTCCCCTGGAAATACTGCTCATCTATAATATTCATGGAATGGAACATTCATTTAGAAATACATTGACTTCAGACAAGAACATTTTGGATTATATTATTGTGACTGTTGGCATATCTCCAAGCCATAGGCCACTACAGGTACATAAGCTCATTCAGAATTGAAGCTTTGTTTTTGGAACACCTCTGTGATTTAATTATAATTTTATTCATTAAGGCTGATATTCTAACCTTTTATATAAGTTGGGATTTAATTCAAAATATTGTAAGTTCTTAAAATAATTTCACGTTTGTATTCAAAAGAACTAAAATATTTGTTGAAGTTTACAAAACGTTGATTTCCTATTGTTTCTGTTACTTAATTTAAAACATTAGAGTTGTAATAGAACTCATTCAAAGACATTCTAGTTACCTCAGGATATTCAAGACTTGCATTTCATTCGTAAACGTCTACATTTGCGGACTTGTGATAGGACATGCAGGGTAATGTAGGATTTAAATTAATTCGCAAAATACTTCGTCTTTTGAATTTTCATTTTGTATTATATAGAAATAACAATTGTTTGTTAATTTTACTCACAATTATTAGTGTCACTTTCTTAGAGTCGTAATAATTATATTAATCAGATGTTCTAAATAAATATGGTGAACTATGTGCAAACTTTAATAATTGTGAGCAGAAAAAGCAGGAAAATTTCGGTCATCTAACTGTATAAGATAAACGCAACCGTTAGCAGAAGCAAACAAAAAAATAAATAGCAAGAAATAAATCGATATTTCTTTTTTTTATCGCCTCTTGTTCTCGATCAATCTGAGAAAACTTCGTCACGAAATAAGAATTAGTCAAAGTCATTATGATTCATTACAAGAATTCTCAAGGGTAATCAATAAAGACAATTATACACAGCTAGAACCGATTTAAAGGGTAAACATATTTATCACTTAAGTCCATACGTCAGTCCAAAAGCAGTTTTTCAACCTTTGGGTTTTTCGATAAAATTATAGACGCCATTATTTATGTTATTAATACTGCTTTTATTAATAAATATAAACATATTTTTATCAAGTATTATTTACAAGGCGAATCCTTTTGCGCACATTGTTTTAAATTGCTTAATGGTCAGTGACGCTTCATTGGCATTGTTTTCTTGGATAGCATTGAGATAAGCAATGTCCTGATAGTCAATAGATGGAATGTTATATTATGCATGAATAGTTTGCAAAGTCTCCTTCCCTCATTTTTGTCAGATTTACAGAAACGTTAATAACCATTCTCTTTCAGAGGTCACAGCTTCCTTTCCGTGTACATCTATCACCATCTCAGTGTTTTTGTGTGTGAACTGAATGTTTACATTTACAAATGTCGTTGATTCTGGCATAATTTATCCTTCCCAATTATTTTATATTTTGTTGATATATTTATTGACTATTTTAGAACGCATCGAACTCCGAATTTATGTGAATTTTTGTCCGCTATGGTTATATTCCTTGTAAGATGATGTGAACCAGATTATGGGTAAAAAAAAATATACAGTCCGTGAGATTCCTTTTGCACTTACAAGTAGCGGACATCAGTGAGCTTTATATACCTTCATGCTAATAAGGAGCGAACAGCAGTTAATGTTTTATACTTATATACTTACTAAGTGCGGACAGCAGTGAACTTTAGATACTTGAATGTAGGCACAATGAGCGGACATCATTGAAGTTTGCTTACAAGGAGCGGACATCATTGAATTTTAGTTACAAGGAGCGGACATCTACTTACAAGAAGCTGACTGCAGCGAAGTTTAGATACTTTTAAATACTTACAAGGAGCGGACATCAGTGACGTTTGGATACTTATATACTTATAAGGAGTGAATATCAGTGAAGTTTTGGAGATATTTATTCAGGTAAATAATAGAAATGAAACCGTTCAATTTTTCTTTTACTTACGAACAGCGATAAAATTAGATCACATGTTTTCACAACTTGGTTTTCTTTATTAGGAGCATAATAGGGCCATTTAAACAATTTTAAATCAGGATTTCGATTTGAGACATTCATAAAAGTAAATTTAGAGATAAATATAAAAAAATATGTGTAGGAAAGAAGATTGAGCACAAAACATGTAACAATATGATATGTAGATCTAGAAGGAAAAATCTAAATTGTGAAAAATGTCAAATAAGTTTTTTCCTTTGCATCATTATTTTGTTTTTTCCTTTGCATCATTAGTTGTTTTCAGTGTTTTGGTGCATCACCAGTTTAAAGATACGAGTCTATGATTTTCTGATATTTTCAATATTAAATTTTTGACCTACCTAAAAGTTGTTGACTCAGGAAACTTACTTTTATGACATTTTTCTGGAAGCATGTAAATCGGTAAGCGATATCGGTTGTTTTTCAGTACAAAATAGGTTATACATGGCGGCCAGTATTAATGGTGGAAGAGAAGTCCAGGTAAACCCCGGAAAGAACCACCGACCCCTGAGAAGCTATTAGCAAGTTTTCTTACATACCCATGTTGTCTGAGCCCCAGACCTAGCAATTTTGGGAGAAAAATACACGATTGACGTACAAACCCCGAATTTTGTTTGGAAACGTACCAATGACTAACTCGAGACATATAAAAGGAAAATTTTGACTCGAATGCACTTGGTTGAGAAGATGGGAAATTATATTACTGAAAACAAGGAGTTATAATTTTCAGTTGCACATCAGCATAAAAAGCTATCTCTTTCTCTCTCTCTCTCTCTCTCTCACATACACACACACACACGCACACATGTATGCAGTATCATCTAAAGACCGGAAATTGTTTATCTTGTGTGATTAAAACATTAATCAGTCTATATCAAATATGAAGTCTACTCTGAGCGAATGTACATCGGTCAAAAGCTAGGGCCATGATCTATAGGATACGTCAATGCGATGCAATTAATGTCTGAATCAGTCTTAATATATGTATCGGAGTGCAGGCAGGCACTTAGCAATCCACTGAACAAGTGTTCAGTAGGTATACTTAAACTGTGGCTTACTATCTCTTATAGGTAAGTAGCAGTGGATTACTGATCTGCGCACCGGACTCACGATAGAAAGGGTACCGGTTTGAATCCTACCAAAGGACAAAACTGTATCAGCTACTCAAGTTATCATAATCAGGTACTTGACGTCAGTCAGTCATTTTTGACAATAAAACTAATGTGAGAATAAAGCACCAAATCAAATTAATTTTGTGAGCAGTGGGGACAATTACTGTCTCGCGCCCGTGTTGTGATGATATAGAGAACTTCGGAGATGCCCTGTATGACGTCATAACCGGGCGTTGGAAGAGCTCTGGTTGGCAGAACCACCATGAAACTAAAGAAGATGATCTATGTATATCAACTGAGGCCATTGAATAGACATTGCTAATTGTATACCTGATACTAATTATGTTTTCCTAATGGGTATATAACTCATACATATAATATGGCTTTTACAGTTGTGGTATCAAGCAATTTGATATAAATTGGTATATTATTGTCACATCAAATTACGATCCGTCCATGTGCAATAACACGTATATATAAACATTGGAACTGCATGCTGTTAATTCTAAGCCTATACATTAATCATTAGTATCAATTATACCCGTTTTCATTGCAATCCTTTCTGCCTTCCGTTCAAAGGGCAAATATGTGAATTAGCATGTGGTATAAATAAAATATTTGTACAGAATGAATGCTATATATATGTTATGCCACTCGCATAAATTTTCACCAACCAGAAACTTGGCTAACCTCGTCTCCATAATATGTAGTAGCTATGGACTATTATCCGTTCTTCGTCATCATAATAAACCCATGATGCAGAAAAAGTAGAGATGCGCGTTGTTGTCATGTTTGTCACTGAACTTTACATTTCCTTTGTTGATAAAAGAATATGTGCATAAACAGCTGAAGAGAAAACTGTTTAATGTTGTTTTACTCATTATCAACGACAAAACCATACGACTTATCGTAGTTCTATCGTGGAAACGTTTGTTTTTTAATGTGGGTTGGTGTATTGTCTTTGGAGTGCTTGCTTTGTCTTGGTATAAAGCCTATCCTGATCAATGATTACTGCAATAAATTTTACTGTTCACACACATACACACACACACACACATATATATATATATATATATATATATATATATATATATATATATATATATATATATATGCAATAAACTGACGACGAACAGTACGAAACTAGTAACTAACTAGCCTAAGCGCTTTCGACTCTTAATGAGTCTTTTTCAAAGGCAAATACAAAACATATATACGACAAACAAATAAACACAAAAACGTGTTTGTAAACCTCTACATGGCTGTCTTCACATGTGCTAAAACTATAAATACAACCAGCTTGTATAGACTAGTTGCGGAACGTTACAAGCTGGTTCTATTTATAGTTTTAGCACATGTGAAGACAGCCATGTAGAGGTTTACAAACACAACGTTTTTGAGTTTATTTGTTTGTCGTATATATGTTTTGTATTTGCCTTTGAAAAAGACTCATTAAGAGTCGAAAGCGCTTAGGCTAGTTAGTAACTAGTTTCGTACTGTTCGTCGTCAATTTATTGGATCCATTTTAATTAATCCCTGACACACGTGATTCCTTGGTGGATCCAGTACTCTTGAAAGGGTTGTTATTCGCCATATGATTTATATTCTTTATATATATATGAACATTAAATTATATAGGTAAACAAGCGTATTCAATCGAATATAGAGTAATAGTCTTTCTGACAACCAGACTAGGGACCCCTCCACTTGATCATTCCCTATGACGTCACGGCGAAGTTCCCTATTAATGCATTATTTTTCCTCGTTAATCACCGTGCTCTGTATTTTGATTGAGATGCTTGTTTATAGCGAAATGCCATTCACTGTATCTACATAGTCCCCAATTTCGAAGCTGTTCCCAAATGTTTGTCCTCATTCCTCGTCAAAGGATTACGCTTGAATTAACGTTATTATTCAGTTTGCAACACCACCGTATTTGATTAACTTATTATTCAAAGGAATGCTGTGCCCGGATGGTTTGAAAATGCTATTCTACCGGCACACATATCCCATAAAGGGAATTGTAATCAAGCGTTACCATCCGACCATCATGTAAATCTTTATTCCTATATGCCTCCATAATCAGCTCTGTCGTAGAAATCAACTTGAGAGATTCTGCAGTAATGTATTAGATTCAATTTGAGGATGTATTTGATTTCTGAATCTGTCATTAAAGCTAACGATAGGTCTTGGACTCCATCCTCAGTAAATATTCGATTGAGTATGCTAATCAATAAGTCACTATCCAATACTGTGATGCATTATGAAACCCTAAACCAGAAACCGGTGACTTGTATTAGCGAGCATTACAGGGTTATTCAGGGTAGTGTTATATTTTGTTATATACGGTTCATACTCCAGCCGCATCCATGCTTAGAGCGTATTTAATGTTAGAAAGGTCAATCTGATTGTGTGCAAAAATCAGACCGGTTGAATTGTAATGTAATAGCTCCTCACACCGACATTGATGGACTGGATTAGGAGATTCAAACCGTACATATGGGCGCTTTAGGAAAGGCTCTACAGTTTCGTACCTAGAATTTTAAAGAAAAAGAATTTCTCCTTTTTTCCTCTCTGATTATACTGGCTGTTTAAAAATGACATTGTATATCTTAGTTATTGTAGAAAGAATCTTTAATTACATTTATTTTTGTTTTTTGATTGATGGGTGTAATATCTTTTATAAAGTATAAATATTTGCCTTATTCCAGATGTGCATCTTTCAAACAAGTACTAGCTCCACTTGCTCATTTTTATTTCCGGTACGTCAGAGGTAAATTCTAAATAAAAAGAGCCAATATCTTTGTTAACATTTTATATGTTTGGTAATTCATTCATTTCACTTTCAGAAGCTGCTAATGTCTAGCCTGGCAAATTAATTTTCCCTATTTTAAAAGCTGCTAAGGATAGTGTACTTTAGACAAATTCATCCTGATTTTGGAGCACAAGGAAGCAGTCAGTTTAGTTAGCAGTGTGCATAAAATCATTTACAATTTCCAAAAGTACAGTATCCAAAGAAAAGACAGCCACATTCCATCAAAGTAGCAATAGAGGTATGCCATCTCTCTCTCTCTCTCTCTCTCTCTCTCTCTCTCTCTCTCTCTCTCTCTCTCTCTCTCTCTCTCTCTCTCTCTCTCTCTCTCTCTCTCTCTCTCTCTCTCTAGGAATGCCCCAGCTGAGCTGAATCCTGCATTCTAGCTTCCATGGCTCTGTCAGTTCTAACAAAATGAACCGTTTGGTACCTCTTTACCACAGTAAAATATCAGGTATGAAGTTTTCTCTTGGGAATTTAAGCTGTCTTTATTACATCTGTATTTCCCAGTTGATAGAGCTTATTGCAGTACCAAACTCTCTCTCTCTCTCTCTCTCTCTCTCTCTCTCTCTCTCTCTCTCTCTCACACACACACACACACACACACACACACACCGTAATAATATTCACACATACTTGGAATAATAATATAACTCATCCAGAACATTTAAGAATATTTCATACGATACAGTGGCCGTGACACTAAAAAATTTTCAGATCCTTACGACCCTGGTGACCTTTGCGACACTCTCGAACCTTCTTGCGATTTGAAGGTTGGGAACCATGGTCATAAGGGGTTCCGATTTGATGTAATTGACAGTAGTGACAACATAGCTGAAGTCAATATGCAGGATATACTTGAAGCAGGTCTCATGGATAAAGATGCTTGTCCACATCGTTCTATCCCATCAAGCAACCAATTCTGCCTGCTCACAAAACAAGGGTGTATACATGGTATCCCTTGCAACAATCACCCCACAGAAAAATAATATCAGAATTCATTAGTTACCAGCATCGTCTTTTCTTCAAACAATGCCCTTCTTTTATACAGGAAACTATTCATTAACACAGCAGAACCCATCATATCAGTCGGCCCACTAAAGCAAAGCTTCGTCACTGCACACCAGAGGCGTAGCTATGATATTTTGCGCCCGGAGACGAACTATAAAATTGGCGCCCCAGCCCCCTCCCCGTTTAATAACATTTTTCTATTTTACTTATTATAATGTAACGTTGTAAGCCTCATTTTGGCGCCCTGTACCTTGGCGCCCGGGGACATATGTACCCCCCCCGCCCCACCCTAGCTACGCCTCTGCTGCACACATTTAAAGACGAGAGCATCCAGACAAACAAATATGGGTGGGACGGGTCATCTCAACCATGTGGTACAGACATCTTCATATCAAATTTCTAAACAAGGCTTTGGTGAGCATAATTCGATAGATATGTATAATGGTTCCTTGAAGTGAATGGTACGACAATGGGGGTCAAAATGGCACCATCGTGTGTTAGCATAGGTATGACGAGGTAAAATCGACTATGAAAATTTGCCCAAAAAATGACCAGTGAGACCTTACATACCAGCTTGTTTGGACGCACAACAACTTGACTTATTTCACGGTCAGTTGGGAGCTTGTTGTTGAGCGCCTCTCATTCTTGGCAATTTCGTGGCATCTTAGCTGCCATAGGTCATATTATAGATTCTTGTTAACATAAGTTTTGGTAATGAATTTCCAACTGGCAATGGTTCAGTTTATGACGTAAGCAGATAAATGTATTTCCCACTGGCAATGGTTCAGTTTATGACGTAAGCAGATAAATGTATTTCCCACTGGCAATGGTTCAGTTTATGACGTAAACAGATAAATGTATTTCCCACTGGCAATGGTTCAGTTTATGACATAAACAGATAAACGTATTTCCCACTGGCAATGGTTCAGTTTATGACGTAACCAGATAAATGTATTTCCCACTGGCAATAATTCAGTTTATGACGTAAACAGATAGACGTATTTCCCACTGGCAATGGTTCAGTTTATGACGTGACCAGATAAACGTTTAAAATTACTGACAGTCCCGTTACATAGAAGTCAGCAATGCGCAAATTCGCTCACCAAATTAAAAAGACACCATTTTGAATGTTTTTTTTTATACATCGTAAGATGGTTATATCTTTAGGTTGATATTATATACAGTAATTATTTTGCTTGCTATCTGATCGCAGGCAAATATTTAGATACGATACATCAATTAAAGAAATATATATAATTTTATTTTGAACTTTACATTCTGCGAAATTAAGTTTATTGTGCACATGATCTGTAACTTTGATTCAAATAACAAATAATACATAGTTAATATTTTGCTATAAATGTTGCCTAAATAATGGGATCCTTATCAAATGAAGCATACATCTTTTTTGGGGTCTGAGTCTATGGCAATGAAATTCCAACATTTTAAACCATGTCTACCTGATGTTACCCATGATTTTATTATAATTTTGGTCACAAATTTTATTTTGTTGCCGATTTATATGTTCTAGAAATTAGGTTTTGACCCTCATCATGGTTCTACAGTTGTGTCTTAGTTTTTGTTCATTCTTGCATTAACATATTTAGCATAATCAGTCTTATAGTTGTGTTCTAAGTTTTTCATTTGGGTGGAGTAACTTATTGAAATAATGAGCATAGATAATATTATTGAACTGAACATTAATTTGGAATTATAATGGCTTCAGACATGAACTTTTTTGGATTATATTATTGTGAGGCATCAAATGAATGTTAGCACATCGACACTCTATAGGCCACTGGCACATTAGCATATTTAAGACTACAAACACATCAACATATTCAGTACTGAAATTTAATTTGAATACAACTGAAATTCAGTTGGAAATATATACATCTTTACTTGCAAAAAAAAACTTTTAGGATTATTTGGAATTTAATTCGCATTTTCCGTAATCTCATTTTGAGTTTTCACTTTGTACTCTAAATAAATATTTGTTAAATGTTACAAAATTGGCTGGTTTTCGATCTTTTATCTTACTTAGTTTAAGACCATATATTTTTAATAATGTATATATAGAATAAGTATATATTTTCCGAGTTATCAAAGAGTAGGAACTTCATATTCTTTATTGAAATAACAGATGAACCTTCTTTAAGTGTTTTTTTGTAAGTCATACAAAGTCTGATAGTATCAAACGTATTGTACCCTGTCGCTTGTGCAGAGATGTGACATACTATATAGTAAAGCCTTGTGTAGAGCTGTGACATTCTCCATAGCAATGCCTTGTTTAGAGATGTGATACTCAATAGTAATGCCTTGTGTAGAGATGTGACACTTATAGTAAAGTCTTGTGTAGAGATGTGATACTCAATAGTAATGCCTTGTGTAGAGATGTGACACTTATAGTAAAGCCTTGTGTAGAGATGTGATACTCAATAGTAATGCCTTGTGTAGAGATGTGACACTTATAGTAAAGTCTTGTGTAGAGATGTGATACTCAATAGTAATGCCTTGTGTAGAGATGTGACACTTATAGTAAAGCCTTGTGTAGAGATGTGATACTCAATAGTAATGCCTTGTGTAGAGATGTGACACTTATAGTAAAGTCTTGTGTAGAGATGTGACACTCTTTAGTGAAGCCTTGTGTAGAGATGTGATACTCTATAATAGAAAAGCATTGTGTTGAGATGTGATACTCTATAGTAAACCCATTTTTTTTCTCATCAAAATAATTAAAGTTGAAGAAAGCTAAAACTAAATGTTTTCCTAAAACATCGCTGTGCTGGTAAAAAAAAGTTGCAGTTAATAAATTATTGCTGTCATCTTGATTTCTAACAGAACACGATGGTAACTAGTAAACTTGGGATTTTTTTTTACAGCAGGAACATATTAGTCGCAGCCAGAACCAAGTGAACAAGTACCTTACATGTTCATTTACAGGATTAGTCCATCTGCAGATTGCATAGAGCCAGATCTGCCAGCGCATATTCGCCGGCATATCTGGTTCTGTACAGTTTGCTAAAAGTAATCAGTAAAAAAAATAAACAGAACATGATCTACAGGCTAATAATGATCTGCAGGTTAATCATTTTACGACAGATCAAGATATGTGTTGTTTGCAGTTTGATTAAACTTACAAGCAAGAATAAGATGACTCGTGCGTCTCTAGATAGCATCATTGTCATCAGAGTCGAGAATTGGAGCAATATTCCGGCGGTAATATATAATGTTTCTGAGCAGAAATTTAAAAAGAAAATTCAGCACATTTTCGTGTGCAATATATTTCTTTCTCTACTTAAAATTTTTCAAAGTGCTATTAAATAGTATTTTTTTTTCCCATGCCAATCAAGATTACGGTCAAAATCTAACAAAAGTCTAGTTCTTGAGAACCGTTTTCTTCTCCAGAGTTGATCTGCATCATACACGAAACTCTTATAATTATAATGTTTTAAGAGGACCTAATTTATTTGCAAGACAACATTGTGTCTCAACTTAGTGGCCTATCTTTTTTTAATACTGTTTGCAGACTTTTTCGGAACCGATCCGAACTCCAATCTCGATACGGCATAAGACCCACTTTACCTAACGAATAGATAACCGCAAAGTAAAGACATTATTAACAACTATAGTAGCGGCGGCCGTCCGATTACAAAAGCCAAAATCACGCCTACAAGTTTCTTCTAAATGGATACAGAAGACAGTGATATCTATAGGACCATAACTATCTACACAAACATATCAGAATATTTAGTTGAAATAGGCCACCATGGGAAGCATAAGGCCAAATTGGACTGAGTAGATGTTTGCTACATCTAAGCGTAGCAATACTGTTTGTTGATCGCAGAGGATAACAGTCAATGGCTGTATAATAATAATAATAATAATAATAATAATAATAATAATAATAATAATAATAATAATAATAATAATAATAATAATAATAACTATATTTTGAGAAGGCAAATCAGTTAGTTACTGAACTAATCTAACTAATCTACCATAAGGCCTTTAATTTATTATGTACTATATATACAACATGATGTGAAGAAGTGAAGAATCTGGCTTGACAATAAATAATTAACTGATTTTAACAGTCAAAGTATCAAGCCTGGAACACAAGCACAGGCTTCTGTGAAAACATAAACATATATAAACTAAAAAAAAATCATCCTGTATTCAAACATTTAACTGTGAAAATGATGCAAAATTATAGAAAAGCACGCGCCATACATTTGTTGGGATATAAAACAAACAAGTTATATAAGTACTTCGCTGTTAAAAACGACTTGTGCTAGGCTACAATGACTTTTACGACAGCTTATGCATATTGATTGGCTATTTACTTGAGTCAATGGATATTTTCTAACAATAAACCAGGAGAATGAAACAAATTTTTACAAAAATTAATCAAAATATAAATAGTTCAGTGTATATCAAAAATATAAATAGTTCAGTATATATATATATATATATATATATATATATATATATATATATATATATATATATATATATATATATATATATATATATATATCCTTAGCTGATCAAACATAAACACCTCAAGCTAAAAGTAAAGTCCATAAAATAAAATTTCAACATTTCATTTTTATCCCATGCTTTTAAATCGTTCAGAACTGCTTCAGCTGCATCATCTTGCCACATGCAGAGGCAAACAGGGTTCCGTTCTACATTCCTGAGCCCACAGGGAAAGAAGTATTCCATACTCTGAATTATTATAATGTAATCAGAAATAATTGTTTCAAAGAATGTCCAGAGTTTACCCTTGAAATATTTGGTAGCCCAAAGGTGTTTCCGAAGAGTCAAGGAAAGAAAAAAATCTTTGCTTATCTAACAGTTTCTTAATGGCCAATGACAAATGAAACCCTTAAAGGACGATACATTTTATGTTTGGTTGGGTATGTTTCTTCCAGCAAACTACACTATTTCTGAACGCACTACTCCTATTTGTCAAGCTTACGTTGAAAAAAAGAAAAAACTAAATAACAATTATCAGAGTTTAAGGGACTGGAAATAAGCACTGAGTAAACGAACTATATTAACATACCATATTCAATTTGATGGAATAATTATGATGATGCAAAAGAGACTAATTATAAATAAGACGTTAAAATTCATTCTAACTGATCCAGCGTAATTGTATTAACCTTTTTAGTGTTTGGACAATTGTGAAGTGATGGACAAATGCTCCATAACCAAATTAGGTAAGTCATATTAAAGGCATCATCATCGTCGTCGTCGTCGTCGTCTCTCTCTCTCTGTGCTATTTGACGCATTAATTAGATGTGATACGGTTAATTTCAAAATCACAGCATAAAGAGTCACATGCACGGTACAATTAATGCCCTATTTTTGTCACTCTGCCAGAATATCCAGAATATCACTGTATTGTGCTATTTGTCAAGAACTGGACAGACATATTCAAGTGCGACTGAATTGAATCAGGCGACTTTTTTGCACGTATGCATACATGCCGTTTATTTTTTTTGCGCAGTGAATGCATGCCTTATATATTCGTGAAGAACACCAATGTATTGTCAAAATACATTTAATTAGGAATATACTGCAGCTTCTATTGTCAGGCAGTTTCCTCAGCCAGGATGCAAATATGAACACAAAAACTGATCGCAGACTTAACTCACATAACGAGTTCTTTGTCTCCTGGCGACGCATAAGGGTGGGTAATATTCTCCAGGGCGCCATGCAAAGAAGGGCATAATAGGGAGGCGTTTTTTAATTTCCAAAACTTATATTTTAATTTGGAGGGCAGACATAATAATTATTATCTGTAGCAAGGTAGGGGCGCCACTAAAGAACATTGCAGCTTCGAATCCTTGCGCCACAACTGTCCTTGTCTTTATCATTATTATCATTGGTCATATTTGGAAAATTTAAAACACGAAATAGAAAAGAGCAAAACAACAACAACAACAACAACAATAATAATAATAATAATAATAATAATAATAATAATAATAATAATAATAATAATAATAATAATAAGAAGAAGAAGAAGAAGAAGAAGAAGAAGAAGAAAAAACAACAACAATAAGAAATAAACTAATTTAGGGAAACAAGGTAAAAACTCAAAACAAATAGTTAAGCCAGCTATCTCACTTTCTCTCATGCACATTACATTAATTTGCAGCATGAGAGAGAGAGAGAGAGAGAGAGAGAGAGAAAGAGAGAGAGAGAGAGAGAGAGAGAGAGAGAGAGAGAGAGAGAGAGAGAGAGAGAGAGAGAGAGAGAGAGAGAGAGAGAGAGAGAGAGAGAGAGAGAGAGAGAGATTATGGCTTCCAGATACTTCTATTAAATAAAGTAAGACCTAGGTAAGATTAAGATAGACGAAATCAGACACTATAAACATAATTGTTTCTCACCTGATTTGGCATATCACGATATATAAAACGTATGGTCCATCTAAGCAAGCAATTATTTTATTAGATTGGTATGTTATTAGATTGGTGTGTTATTAGACTGGTATGTTATTAGATTTGTACATTATTAGATTGGTATGCTGAACTTCGTTACAGTCAGATTGTGAAATATTTGACAATAAAATACGTTTGATGTCAAAGAAAAAATTCATTCAGATTGTGTGTCAGTAACACAAGTTAGTCTGTGAATGAACGAACGTCATCAATGAAACTTTACATCGCCTATTCTTACCGGTTCATTTCCATCAAATTTTGTACCGATTCTGACTAATACAAATAAATATACTAAAATGGGATGAATAAAAAAAAAACCTGCACCAAGTAAATATTGTTGCCTTGGGAACATATACGTTATTTTCCCGTTTGCTATATTGTGTGAAGACTTTATTTTTTATTGAATTGTCCATTATTTATTTGCAATATGCAACTCATTATTGTTGACTCAAACTTGCCCTCTCCATTTAACCTTACCATCTCTCCAGCTCGCCCTATGACGATTTCGGCTCGTCTTCCTGAGCTCACCCTTGGGGATTCCAGCTCCACAGACGATCTCTCCAGCTCCCCATACAGCTTGCCTTCTACATCGTCTTATGACCTGTCCAGTCCATTTAGATTGAATAATCTGGCGCGCCATAGATAACAGCAATAATCTTGGTGTTGTGTAGGATTATACAATGAAACACCCAAGGCAAAATAGGAGCAATTCCATACGACCGTAATTAAAATGGGGGGGGGGAGGTCAGTTTGTCTGAGTGGTCTAGAGCGCTCGCCTTTACCAATCATTGTCATCTCACCTGTCTGCGTGGGTTCGATTCTGAGGTTCGGGCAGTGTGGGTATGTGAGGAAATGCCAGTGGCTCCCCATGGGTCTGTCGTTCTTACCGAGGTTTTCCAGGGTTCTTCCTCCACAAATTGTACTAGCCACTATGCATAGCTAATCGTGTGCTGAGAAATAGCATTAAACCTCTAACAACAACATCTTCGACTATCATTCCTGTCTTCTTGACTTTTTTCCTATATAAAGTATTATATATACAATCCCAGCATAGATTCCGAACTCCAGGTTTACTTCACGGACATTCGTATTGCAGTAATTAAGACTGAATAGAGAGCGCTGCGTACCAAAGTACAACTCTTGGGAGTCACCCTGTCGTAAAAGCCTAATATATGCATTTTCTGAGATGTTTAACTTTTTCTGTACTTATAGTGCCAACACATCTACCTTTGAAAATTTTAAAAATTTTCTTACTGAAACAATAAGGTTAATTTGTAGCAGAGCTTTTGTAAAATATGAGTGTCGCTAGATTTTGTGTGCTCATACGAGTGTAATTAGAAATCGCTTTTAATGATCTATGAAAAAAAATCTTTTCTTAATTTTAATGAGCCATATGTCGAAACCAATGCAGTATAAATATATTTGGTGACTTATAAAGACTTTCACTGTTATACTTTCAACAGCATATTGTATGTTCAGTAACCCGTATAGATTTATCTGTTATGCTTTCAGCAGCATATTGCACGTTTGGTAAGTCGTATAGATTGTTATACTATTATTTCAACAACATAACGTGCGTTTGGTAACTCGTATCGATTTTTCTATCATATTTTCAACTTTGGTGAGCGAGTAAGTTCTTAAATATAAGGATACTTTTGATAACAGTTTTAGCTACATTAAATCTTAAATAATAGTAGTATATCCATTTTATTTTAAAAATATGTTATAGTTTTAGATTATCATATAGGGAATATATAATAAAAGCATAATTTTCTAGAGTTCAATGAAAATTTAGATATTAATCATTTTGACATCCCTCTGATTTCAAAAGCGGGATGTCAGACTATTTTGATGTCTACATAGTTCATTTCTAACCAAATAAACTCATCTGGCACCGTTATAGGTACTCGTATATAAGTCTTCATGAGTTTCCTATATTAAAACTCTCACATTCACATTCAGTCAACAAACACAAATACATATACACCGAGTACTTAATTACATCGTTAAGGTAATTCGTATACGTCTTCTGCTTTGGCGTGGAAGGTTCCATTGGAAACATATCCGTTTTGACATCAATTTGAGACTCACCAGTTCTGTCTTACCGAATTTCAGTAGTAAAACAAATTAATTTTCAAATAAAGATATGATGTTCTTCTGGAGAAATAAATAAATAAATTTCAGAAACGATTGCTTCAAACAAAATAAACATATGATCTATAACAAGAAACTGGCAATTACATGTATTTTGAACTGGCCTTCCCCTTACCCTTAAGATGACTTCCCCTTACCCTTAAGATGACTTAATACATGAGAAAATAACCACATAAGTAAACGTTAACACTGAGGTTAATCCAACTAGTGGATGGACGGATTTAGGGATACACGTTTATAAGGACGGCTGGATACGCACAAAAATTATCGCTAAAGTCAAGCTTCCGTCAAAGCTGGCTTTATAAAACTGGAATACATCCGCTATGAGCATTTTGTTCTTGAATGTGCATATCATATTAATGGAAACATCTGCATAAAATACGTCTAAACGATGTATGTATGTATGTATGTATGTATGTATGTATGTATGTATGTATGTATGTATGTATGTATGTATGTATGTATGTATGTATGTATGTATGTATGTATGCATGCATGCATGCACGCATGCACGCACGCACGCACGCACATACGCACGCACGCACATACGCACGCACGCATGCATGCATGCATGCATGTGCGTATGTATGTATGTATGTATGTATGTATGTATGTATGTATGTATGTATGTATGTATGTATGTATGTATGTATGTATGTATGTATGTATGTATGTATGTATGTATGTATGTATGTATATATATATATATATATATATATATATATATATATATATATATATATATATATATATATATATATATATATATATACACACACACAAATATAATAGTATACATACTTAATTACATATAAAAAAACATGGTTCAGAGACAGAAATATATTTTGCCCAAACACAAGAGCATCGAGCATGCCTTTGTCTAGACAACAATATTTTTTAAAAGTATGACAGATTTTGACTGTCAGTTAATGTAAAATGAGCCAAAATTACAACTTGATCGAATGAACGAAGACGAACAATTTCCTATTTCAGTCGAAATAACAACCTACATCTTTATTAACCTTCCTGTGTGCCAATCTACTTTATAAGATGTTTCAAACCATATGTTGTCTATTTTTTGACTGGACGATGTCATTCGACTACCAAGTCATTTCTTAATTCGCTGCTCCGGTACTGTGTGTGTGCGTGTGCGTGCGTGCGTGTGTGTGCGTGTGGTTTTGAGTTTTAACTGAGCTTTAACAATTTTTCAGTCATATCACAGTGTTGCAGTTGATAGTGATGTCTGGTACTGTGGCATAACGCCACAGACATTTAGTATCATGTCCTACCCATGCACAATATCCTAACACCAGACTGGCAAGAATCTCTTAATGCTGAGCGCCAAGATATGCGGCTGATAGTACTATTTTTTTTTAGAAGTCTTTGGTATGGCTCGGCAGAGGTTCAAACTCGTGGCCTCACTTATCCGAGACGGACTCTCTAACCACTAGACCACTGGAGCTCTCTAGAAATGATATCTGTCTACTAGAAATTATAACTGACCACTATTATTGATGTTTCTTTGTCGAAGCATTTATGTGATACACATTCTCGTATGTACCATAATATGGTGGATTTTTGCGAATATTACTTGCATACCAGTCATTGCACTGAAAGAACAGCGAGAGGGTTCATTTTGTATCGGTAACAACGCCCTTTCAGGAAAGTTACCCAATTCTTTCCATAAAATTTTAATCACAGTGACATTTCTAATATTTGTGTAAATGTAAAGTGAATGTAGGAAGCTTTAAGGAACAACCCGTAAGATGAGATATGGTCTCTGGAGAAGAGGAGGGGGTTGGGTGGGGATGGGGATGTTGGTAGGAGTTCTTTATTTTAAATCAAGTTCGTAAATCTTTGTCATCAATGGAAGTCTGGGGATTTGCGACAGCAGATCATAAAGATTGCTCTCGCTGCTTAAAATTCTTTAATATTTGACTAAAGTCAAAGTATGTAAATATTCTTTTTCACTAGTACCGCCCCAAGAGAAAATAAAAGTTAATATCAGGTTGTCCACACATAAACATCTAAAACAACGCATATATGTTGAGTAAAGCAGCTGATTTGCATTATTATTTTTATTGCTGCTATATAACTGCCAAGGATTATGCAATTCCCAAACTGCTCTGCTCTGCCTGCATTGTCAGTAATGCTTGTGTGCCGTGGTTTATCTTAAGGAAAGCTCCCATTTCCTTGGCATGGCATATTCAATGACGTGTTAATATGTTCGTTAACAAGCAAGCAAGCAAGCAAGCAAACATCCTAATTCTTATTTATTTCCTTGGTATAATATTATTTCTGAAAAAGTGCTGCATTTCCAAATGATGGGCATTGACTCACACACGGAGACAACACGGCCATTTCTATTAAACATAACATTATATATTATCGCTAAACAAGCAGATTATGTGTTAAATGTCTTGCTGATTACGACTGAATATGTCTGACTTGCCAACTCCAGTACTCCATAATGAAAGTCTGACTTGGAAAATAGTTACAGAGAAATAAATTTTTCTCACTTGAGTGAAATTATTTGTCTACATATCATTCATTTCTCTATTTGGATAGGCTAGTGAATACATAATTATCAAACAATATACTGAGTTTATTTACCTGTATATAACTGATAATATACTGAATTTATTCACAGGGGAAAAAACTGACAATATAATGAGTTTATTTACCGGTACATACATGGACAATTTAATGAATTTATTTACAGTGGAGATACCACTCTTATCGGCACAGTGGCGATATCACCATTGGAAGTATTTTTTTTTATCCATTTAAAAGTATATCTGCCATTTTGTGAGTTATTCAAACATGTATTTCTATATCTAGTCCTATTTAATATTTTCTTGTTTTTTTTTCATTCCGTCGCTCATTCCCACGCTGTTCCCCTCCCTTCCATGTCAGAATTAATATAAAATATAACAAGACCGTTCACCCCTAGAATATATTCATTTAATCAATGAAAAAAAAAATCGTGAAATGGGATCCCAAACAAAATATAAAAAACAGGCTTCAAATATTCACTTTTTAATAATTCGTTTTCCATATGAATCATGCAAATTCTCAGTGGCTGAAAAACAACTGCTATTATCTTGTTACCGATATATTATTACGTACCTATTAATACTACGACTATTGGTACACATTTTCAAGAAAAAAACCATCTTGATTACATATAGTAATAAAATTGTTTAAGCTTAAATTTTAATTTTCACCCCAATCATAATCAAGCAATCCAAAGATTTATCAATCGGGAATAAGTGTGGAATGCAAGCCCAAATTAAGTGACAAGCGAAATAAGGATACATAGAATAGGCGACCTTTAATGAGTGACCACCCGTATTGAAAGACCAACATTTTCCTGACAGAATATGTGGTTTTTAAAGAGATGTTTCATTATATATTCTTAATTTGTTAAAAATATGAAAGTGTCATGAATGTAGGTCGTCGTCTGAAGTTGTATTTCCTCTTAACAGTGAAATAATTCTTTTTCTTGGTTAAGCTATTTATAGTTTCTTACAATATTTGACAAGTAAATTTATCAAAGGCCATTCTCGTCTTGAATATTTCCCTGAAAGGATGCATAATTCATAATGCTCTAATTTTGAGTCTGTTCTCGTTATCTCTATATTCTCAAAACGTTTACGATCATTTAAAAATGACACGAAAACAAGTCTAAAATACCGAGAACCAGACCTAATAACAAAATTAAGAACACTCATGCGATCATCTGTGTCACCTTAATGAACGCGTGCTCTATATGATCAAGAATGATTCAATATATTTCACTTTTATAAAACTGTGTTTTATTGGTCGAACTCACAAGTACTTAAAGATTCACGCGGCATGTCTATGTTGCTTAATAAAACATGTACTTTGATTAGTCAATTGATAGATTAAAATCCAGTTATATACATCATTAATTACATACTAATTTGAAACGCATAATGTATGTCAAAACTTGTAAACAAAGCAGATACAAATTTCGGATAAATGGTAAGATTCACCTTCGATTGTTATTGACATTGTGTCTGAAGTTTACAAAAAAAACAGAAGAAAGGAAAACAATTGTTATCGAGATTTCAGAGCCATGTTAACGAAAATATGACACAGAGACTGAAACAGTGGAGGAAATTATACAATCGAATAAATAATTGAACAAAGACTTCAGAATCACAGCGACAATCAGAATGATAATGAAGGAAACCTAGGTCCAGTATATATATAATCGGCACGATGATGTGTCCAGTTTCAAATTTTTAAACCTATTTATCCAAACGGAATTACACTCTTTGAGCTCTTTTCCCAATACTAGACCCTTTTAGCTCTCTTTCCAATACGTAAACCCTCCCAACTATTTTCACATTGCCTAGATCCTTAAAACTTTTCCAGCACATAAACCCTTCCAGCTCTTTTCCCAATACCTAGACCCTTCCAGCTCTTTTCCCAATACCTAGACCTTTCCAGCTCTTTTCCCAATACCTAGACCCTTCCAGCTCTTTTTCCAATACCTAGACCTTTTCAGTTCTTTTCCTAATACCTAGACCCTTCCAGCTCTTTTCCCAATACCTAGACCTTTCCATCTCTTTTTCCAAAATACCTAGACCATTATAACTCTTTTCCCAATACCTAGACCCTTCCAACTCTTTTCCCAATACCTAGACCCTTCCAGCTCTTTTCCCAATGCCTAGACCCTTTTCAGCTCCTTTCCCAATACCTAGACCTTTCCAGCTCTTTTCCAAATACCTAGACCCTTCCAGCTCTTTTTCCTAATACCTAGACCCTTCCAGCTCTTTTCCCAATACCTAGACCTTTCCATCTCTTTTTCCCAATACCGAGACCCTTCCAGCTCTTTTCCCAATACCTAGACCCTTCCAGCTCTTTTCCCAATACCTAGACATTTCCATCTCTTTTTCCCAATACCTAGACCCTTCCAGCTCTTTTTTAATTCCTAGACCCTTCCAGCTCTTTTTTAATTCCTAGACCCTTCCAGCTCTTTTCCCAATACCTAGACCCTTCCAGCTCTTTTCCCAATACCTAGATTCTTTCAGCTCTTTTCCCAATACCTAGACCTTTCCATCTCTTTTTCCCAATACCTAGACCATTCCAGCTCTTTTCCAATTCTTAGACCCTTCCAGCTCTTTTTCCAATACCTAGACCCTTCCAGCTCTTTTCCCAATACCTAGACCCTTCCAGCTCTTTTCCCAATACCTAGACCCTTCCAGCTCTTTTCCCAATACCTAGATTCTTTCAGCTCTTTTCCCAATACCTAGACCTTTCCATCTCTTTTTCCCAATACCTAGACCATTCCAGCTCTTTTCCAATTCTTAGACCCTTCCAGCTCTTTTTCCAATACCTAGACCCTTCCAGCTCTTTTCCCAATACCTAGACCCTTCCAGCTCTTTTCCCAATACCTAGACCTTTCCATCTCTTTTTCCCAATACCTAGACCTTTCCGTCTCTTTTTTCCAATACCTAGACCCTTCCAGCTCTTTTCCCAATACCTAGACCCTTCCAGCTCTTTTCCCAATACCTAGACCTTTCCATCTCTTTTTCCCAATACCTAGACCCTTCCAGCTCTTTTCCCAATACCTAGACCCTTCCAGCTCTTTTCCCAATACCTAGACCCTTCCAGCTCTTTTCCCAATACCTAGACCTTTCCATCTCTTTTTCCCAATACCTAGACCTTTCCGTCTCTTTTTCCCAATACCTAGACCCTTCCAGCTCTTTTCCCAATACAAAACTCTTACTACTCTTTTTCCAAATACCTAGAAGCAGGTTAAGGATTAAACAACAAGAATGGTGTTGCAACTTTACACTTGTAAAGACATTTCAACATGGATACAAATATTTTCAAGGTCATATACCATTGAATAGCTACTTTCAAGACACAGCCGCAGATCCAATAATGTTCAATCCATATTGTTAATCCAAAATGAAAGTGTATATTTCTGCCGAAACAGCAGAGATTGACTGCTGAAATTTATCTGTGGTTATATCTGTTTGCAGGTAAGTCTGAAACCATAATTCTGACAAGATTGTTGTGATATGTCGAATTTTGAAACTTGTTGAAACTTAAGGTTAAATAAACTGTCTATCAAGCTAACAGAAAGTTAAATATTTATTTCTTTATTTCATCTCAAAAGATAAAAGGAATTACAGTAAGCCTCAGTTGAACCTGACCAGGTCATTTCTTATGGTACAGGGAATACGCGTAATTATACTCTGTCCCGATGCAGTTTAAAGGGGACACACGCTAAAGAATTGATGTTTCAAAGGACGTTAAATGTGGTATGTTTTAGGCAAGTGAAATCGACGACAGACACTTGATCAAGAGGGAAATGTTTAGGAATATTTATTTCTGATTGGCCAGGGAATCTTACGTGCGTACACTTTGAGAAACAATTTAGGAAACTATCTCTTGGAAAATTCTTTAGTCAGATTTTTCTTGAGAGGAGATTATGGTGACACCGTAGGCGCTAGTCAATGATGTAGTGTCTTCGTGAAATTACAAAAGGGCCAACTAGATCTCTTAGAACAGGAAACAGACTAAGGCTAGGACTGTTTGTTGGGAAAGAAAACGGCAATAAAAAGACAGCTTAATCCTTCTTATTTCGTACTCCGAACGAGAGAAAGGAGAAGAAGGAATACCGAAGGAACCCAATGAGTTACGTAATGTCAGAACAGCGAGAGTCGACAGAGGATCAAGCACGTACTTAGGCGTGGGAAACTTGTCGTGTGAAGACAAATATCAGGTGATGCTCTCCAAGCATTAGATTGGACTCTAAATCAAAACTCGAATACAAGATGATAGTTATACACTGTAATTGAATTCTGTCATTGGCTATGCTTTAATTGAATATAAGTAATTTAAGTAAATCGGTTGTATGGGAATTTATTGTTGCTTTGATTATATGTCATTTGATTAAAATTTTATATTTTTTCATTCAAAAGGGGCACGTTGTTTTATTGCTATCTGTATCGTTCCAGATACCGTCCACACCGAGCTAAATACATCGCGGGAGATCATTCCCTAGTTAACGACGCCGAATAGAAGGAGGAGGGCTTGAATGTTTTGAATCACTCCATTCACAAGTGCCTTTGCGCCAAAAGCAGATATTCAATCTCAGCAAAAATGTACTTTTATGGAGGGTGTACAATGTGAATGGGACTCCCCTGAGTGATTTGTCTTCTTTAGTACTCCATGAATGGTTTAATGTTCTCTTGTCACTGTTTCTGTGAAATGAGCTAAATACTACAGTGCTCTGACCTTTATAGAACGTTTCATATTAGTGAAGTATTTGTTAATATAAGTCGAAATCTTCATGACTTTCAATTTTATCTTCAATTTTATTCTCAGTTTTAACTATTACCGGCCACTACATATTTATGACGTAATAAGGGAAGGCTAATCAGAATGACTTAAAGGGGCATGATATGTCCTATTGGAAATGCTGAATAGCACGCGTTGTTTCTCTCAGACACTGACTTGGGGGCTCAAAGGTAAATTGTTGTATATATTCACGACAGGCTCGTGAAGTGATATTGGATACAGGAAATAAATCATATAAAGAAGTAAAGAAAAGGGGTAGGAGCTGCGTAACGTTGATTGACATGGCGTAACTATGAGTAGACGCAAGAAATACATTAGCTTAAAAAATCTCCATGACCTGGTGAGATCATTGGTTTTTAAATTACCATTAAATCAATCTGCATTTAGGAAAACAATACACAAATTTCAATAATAATACTAAAAACTTTAAAGATACATACATTTGTCTCTGTTAGCAGTTTTGTGATACCTCCTCCCCCCTTCAATAGTAACCATCTTCGCAAGAAGCTGCTGGCACCTGCCAGTGGTCTCTGGAATGGATGAATGTTCATATGTTCAAATTTCTCAACTTAAATGCGATTTTCAAACATTTTATGACCAGACCTCGTATATGTAGGGACAAAAACACGCCTCATATATGTGACGGATTTTGAATTATGCCCACAGGGAATCAGCCGAAGAAAGGTTTTTGTATGGAGTTTTGAATAGGCACACAGGGAACCAGCCGAGAAAAGGTTTTTGTATGGAGTTTGCAATATTCACATAGGGAACCAGCTCAGGAAAGGTTTTTGTATGGAGTTTGGAACATGACCACAGGGAACCAGCTGAGGGAAGGTTTTTGTATGGATTTTGGAATATTCCCATAGGGAACCAGCTGAGGAAATGTATTTGTATGGTGTTTGATTTATGCCCACAGGGACACAGCTGAAGAAAGGATTTTGTACGGAGTTTGCATTATGCCCACAGGGAACCAGCCGAGGAGATGATTTTGTACAGAGTTTGCATTATGCCCACAGGGAACCAGCTGAGGAGATGATTTTGTACGGAGTTTGCATTATGCCCACAGGGTACCAGCTGAGGAAAGGATTTTGTATGGAGTTTGGAATATGCACATAGGGAACTATTTGAGGAGAGGTTTTTGTATGGAGTTTGTAGTATGGACACATGGAACTATTTTAGGAGAGGTTTTGTACGGAGTTTGGAGTATGGACACAGGGAACTATTTGAGGAGAGGATTTTGTATGGAGTTTGTAGTATGGACACAGGAAACTATTTGAGGAAAGGTTTATGTATGGAGTTTGTAGTATGGACACAGGGAACTATTTGAGGAGAGGTTTTTGTATGGAGTTTGGAGTATGGACACAGGAAACTATTTGAGGAGAGGTTTTGTATGGAGTTTGTAGTATGGACACAGGGAACTATTTGAGGAGAGGTTTTTGTATGGAGTTTGGAGTATGGACACAGGGAACTTTTTGAGGAGAGGTTTTTGTATGGAGTTTGCAGTATGGACACAGGAAACTATTTGAGGAGAGGTTTTGTATGGAGTTTGTAGTATGGACACAGGGAACTATTTGAGGAGAGGTTTTTGTATGGAGTTTGGAGTATGGACACAGGGAACTTTTTGAGGAGAGGTTTTTGTATGGAGTTTGCAGTATGGACACAGGAAACTATTTGAGGAGAGGTTTTGTATGGAGTTTGTAGTATGGACACAGGGGACTATTTGAGGAGAAGTTTTGTACGGGTCATGCTGTACAAAGTCGATGGAGAATTAAATTGAGAACAAGCAGAAATTACATGGAATGCGAGACACTCAGTAGAGATAGCAAGATAAAAAAAAGCACGTACGTGGAGTACGTGCTATTTGTTTTGTAGTCTCTAAATTTATAGCTTTGCTACATTTTAGTGATCTTTTATTTGATGATGATGAAAAGGTTGGGTGAAATATTTTACAAAATGAGTAATTACCCAGTTACTAATTACCCTCCCTAATCTATTAACATAAGTTATTCTCGGGATATGCGTGATTAGCAATTTTAATTAGGAATACGGTTTTATATTAGAGCCATGTTTTGTAGTGTGTTACTGATGTATGGCCTATAAGAGTAACTTATGGATCATAAGAGTAAAAAGAAAAGCCCTTAAGTGTGCAGACAGGGTTTCTAACACATTTAGTTGTAACTTGACTGGAAGAAAATCATACGTGTTTAAGAACCCTTCAGTTGACATGGACTGTTGTCATGAAAACCTTGAACATGGGAAAACATCGATCTCAAAGGAAACTCAGGCAAATGTAACTTGTTTCTCTCGAGTGTGAAATTCTTTACCTGTTGACAGAACAATTTTCTGACGACAGCAGTGACATTAATTTTTAGTTGTGGATTTAGTGTAAATAAAGTCAAGATATTTCACAAAGCAAGTGGTGGGAAAATTTCTGCTCGTAATTGAGTTCTGGAATAAAACAGTATAATCGGATAGATGTATGTTATTGTATAACATAAAGCTATTCTGTATGTTTAATGGCTAGAAAATATCGCCTTTCATGAGTCAATGCTTTTGTATTGTTACAGGTGCAATACAATTTTTGGTTGGAGTAGAATATATTTTTTAATAGAGGGCGAGCGGATCTTCCTATAACTTGCTCATGCATTTAGCAAACACAGGTCAGATGATCTTTTTATAGCTGTAAAAGAAATGATCGGATATCAGTAATCTCAATGGACGATTAGGGTGTCATGAATAGATACTTTAGTTTATTTGATTGGCAAAAGGAGAACATTACAAAGACTTTGTTACTTACCCCCTCTCCCCTAGTTGAGTTTTATTCAGCGGAAACGTTATATCGATTCTATTTTTTTAATCTTTCCAAGATGAAGCTATGACTATATCTCCTCATTTGTGGATGTACTCTTGAAAAGTAATCAATAGGAACAAAGTAATTAGACGATGATGGGCACTTTATGTAGCAACAGCAGAAATGACAGAAGAGTGATTAATTATAAATCTATTGACAGGTTATTATAATGTCTACTGGAGGGAGCATAAAAAGGCTTATCGATGCACCGTACGGTTGTCTGTTCAGAAGTGACTCTTAGTGCCAATACCACCTATTGCTGGGAAGCCCAATAAGCTTATCGATATTGATGGGAATCAGTTCACTATGACTTCGCGTGGGAGAGAAAGGTTCGACGAAAATTAAATGAATTCGGTGCCAAGTCTGCAGATTTTGGTTTAGAAACTATTAAGAAGGGGGGAGATCTGGTGAGGAGAAGTGTGTTGGTTATATTCTGAACACGTCTAAAGTTATCGGGAGGGTGGTCATTTCGAAGACTGCTATAAAAACCATAGACATGATAGAGAAATTTGCAAAAGTACGCACAACCATAGATTATCGTCTAATAACACAACCATAGAGTATCGTGTAATAACACAACCATAGAGCATCGTGTAATGACGCAACCATATATCATCGTGTAATAACAACCATAGATCGGCTAGTAATAACATAACCATAGATCATCGTGTAATAACACAACCAGAGATCATCGTGTAATAACACAATCATATATTATTGTGTAATAACACAACCATAAATCATCGTGTAATAGCAAGTTTGGCTTAGATCTTCAGCGATGTGAAGGAAAAGAATGAGATGCCAAGCTCACAAATGACCAAAGGCAGTGGGTACCAGAAAAAGGGGTTTAATTCTTCTCCAGCTCTAAGTAAACAGAATATATATATATATATATATATATATATATATATATATATATATGTATATATATATATATATATATATATATATATATATTTATATATATATATATATATGTATGTATGTATGTATGTATGTATGTATGTATGTATGTATGTATGTATGTATGTATGTATGTATGTATGTATGTATGTATGTATGTATGTATGTGTGTGTGTGTGTGTTTGTGTGTGTGTGTATGTATGTATGTATGTATGTATGTATGTATGTATGTATGTATGTATGTATGTATGTATGTATGTATGTATGTATGTATGTATGTATGTATGTATGTATGTATGTATGTATGTATGTGTTGGTTTAGAACCATTTCTTGACTATATGATCCATTTTGAGCGTTGTGCAATGAACATCAATTGGAACGAATCGAGAGAGGGTTGCACTTAGCTGAATCATTAAAAATGGGTGCCTCCAAATCTTCACAGATCTTTAAGTATAACCCGGTCAAGTCGAAGATAACCCCGTGATGTCGCGGATGGAAAGTTAGAAACGTCCTTAAATGTTCGCTTTGCGTTTTACAACCAAAACAAATACCATAAGGCGCAGCTTCTTGACTGTTTCAGATGAGGGGGTGAAACGCTCCCCGAGATAGAGTAAACAATACAAATACTTGTTTTGCTGGCACATCCTTGTGCCCTTCTGACATTGAAAAGACGGTTTCTTGGAAACTGTTCAGGACAAAGAACTGAGAGTTGAGATCTAGCGTCATCAACCTAACAGTTTGCAAGAAGCTAGCAAGATTGGGGTCGAATGTTGGCATAATGCAAAATTATATAGGCTCAGTGTATAAGAGTTACAACGAACTGGAAACCACGTGTATGAAAGAGAATGCTTTATAATAAAACTGATCAAACAACTCAATCATGCAAACTTAGAGTTATTAATGGAGCAAAGCAAGAAATTAAGCGAAAAACATAACGAAAAATATGCACATATGAGTGTACCAAGCCTTCAAAGACATAATTGTTGGTGGAAAAAGAGTGGCCAGTATAAAGAGTGCTCTAAGAGTACGAAAAAACAAAACATACAGAAAACCTGAAGCCTGTAATCTTTCTGCAAGATCTTTACCAGATTTTTTATCGTTACTTCGTCATGAAACAAAATTACTCGTCTCGCAAAAACTTGGAATCGTGCCAGTACGGTTACTGAATCCCGTTAAAGATATTATAAATTTTCTGGCTGGTGTTTAGCGTGCTTCAGTCAAAACAGTATTCTAGCCACAAAATGTCGAATGTGCCAGCAAGTGATCGAACGGCAATCTACCTTCACATGTATGCGAATTATTATTCGAGAGATCAAGCTGTTGCTCTCCTTACCGAGTTAAATGAATTTTGCAAAGTTGTTTCTAAAGACGATAATGGCAAGGGTAGAACAAAATGATGGTATTTAAATATGGTGACAGTGTTGACAAGCTCTTCGACGGCGGACTTACTGAGAAATTCATAAATTACAGTTAACTAAAAATAAACGTATCATGGGAGTCTAAAAATGGAACTTAGCAACAGAAGATAACGTGGATGATATAAAAGTCATTAAATAATTTAGATTTTTCCATCTTTTATGTTGAAATATAGATTCACGTCTTGTTTTCGAAACAAGAATCTATGCACATGGAAATGAAATAACAAACACCATTGTTAGCTTTTTAACAATATAAATGTTCGGGCACAAATATGTGTAGTCCTCGGATGAGATGAGAATGTATTACACCAAACAGCGCTCTTTACACACAACAAGAATGTTTTAAGCGTTCTTTGGACTGCAGTAGATGTTAATCCTATTGGGTCAAGATTAAAATCGGAATTAAAGGAAGATAAACTAAATAGACAACGCTACTCAGCAGTCTTCTCTAGAAAAACTCATTTCTGATGATGAGGGTAAATTCATGGTGCTTAAGAGTGTAAAAAGCTGCTAGCGTCTAGCATAATTGGTAATATTAGTGGTTTTGACGAAGTCAGCTACACAGAGCAACATCTTGAAATTCAAGCCAGTTAATAGAAAATGAAAAAGCATTACGTATTATTTTTTTTACTAAAACGAATATATATGTAAGACATAGTAAGAAAGCTTAAACTGACTCCTCCAAGAGTCCCTTTATGGTAGTCAACAGAGAGCCCATGGCAGAAATTTTCACTAGTAAGCGTTTCAGATGAATATTCGGAAAGGTAGGTGCTGTCATTAGTTATGCAGAAGCCACTGCTAGACACTTAAGCCCAGAACCTGTACTAAGCAGGTTTAGATATTCGAAAGTACGGAACCTAATGGAGACGATTTTCACATGTAGAAAACAATACAAACAAGCAAGAAAAGACAACCAAAGACCAATCGGAATTCGACTATACTGATGACTTAAAACGAAAAAAAAAATCGGTAACAGCACACAGATATTCCAAAGCCAATTATATAACAGTAAACGGTAAGCATGGACTGATGACACACGTGAAATCGTTATAGGTGTATCGCGCAGAGAAAAGCTTCGATTACTACCTCGGAAATATTAACAATCAAACTACATGATCAGTGATAATATCATATTGGGATATAGTACTCTATATTGGAATTTTCCATAGCAGTACTTTGATTATATTTAATAGTGATGGTAAATATTACCTCAGAAGAAACACATTTTCGCCAAATGCTGTAACATGCCGGCGTTGGTTTATCAACTGCGTGCAAAATATAACAACCAGAAACAAATATAAACGAAATCGTAAACGCGCTGATAATGAATCCAGTGAACATAATTCTAAGCTAGTCTTACAACGTGGTAAAAGGAACATATATTTTGAAGACGACGAAGATGATGTCTGTGATGATTATTACAAAGTCTGCTGCCATGATGACTAGTATCATAAGCCTGACAACTTTGACGCCCATGACTCACAATAATCGTCTTTAATCGTATTCTTTTGCTTTGCTTGCCTAACAACATTCTCCATATTCTTATTTAGAATATCAGAGAAATTATGCCATCTGGATTATTTGTGGGTTATTTACTTGAGTTATTAGGATGTAATATCACAGTCATATATTGGCACACACTGTCAAAGGGGAAAACGTTTTGGATACGTTACATATTGATTACATGTGTTGCACAGACATGGCCAAAAAATCTAATCTAGAAAGGTTAAAGAGGTAGAGTACCAATTATGATTAAAACCACCTTGTCCTGCTCAGTAAAAGAAACCGAATTACACTAATGATCTAATACTTTGAACTAAATTAAAAAAAATTAAAAGCAATGAAGTATATTACAATCTTTATAGTTGGTGTGTATCTTCCCTTTCACGAAAATCTTAATTTTTATCAAAACTGTATTGATTAAACCTAATCCCTATATGAGTATTACTCGTATTACGGTAGAGTAATAATCTTGGGAAATTGAACGCCAGTTACACAGAATTGCTTCATTACTCGTGTTACGGTAGAATAATAATCTTGGGGAATTGAACGCCAGTTACACAGAATTGCTACATTACTCGTATTACGGTAGAGTAATAATCTTGGGGAATTGAACGCCAGTTACACAGAATTGCTACATTACTCGTATTACGGTAGAGTAATAATCTTGGGGAATTGAACGCCAGTTACACAGAATTGCTACATTACTCGTATTACGGTAGAGTAATAATCTTGGGGAATTGAACGCCAGTTACATAGAAATGCTACATTACTCGTATTACGGTAGAGTAATAATCTTGGGGAATTGAACGCCAGTTACATAGAATTGCTACATTACTCGTATTACGGTAGAGTAATAATCATGGGGAATTAAAGGCCAGTTACACAGAATTGCTATATTACTCGTATTACGGTAGAGTAATAATCTTGGGGAATTATACGCCAGTTACACAGAATTGCTACATTACTCGTATTATGGTAGAGTAATAATCTTGGGGAATTGAACGCCAGTTACATAGAATTGCTACATTACTCGTATTACGGTAGAGTAATAATCTTGGGGAATTGAACGCCAGTTACACAGAATTGCTACATTACTCGTATTACGGTAGAATAATAATCTTGGGAAATTGAACGCTAGTTACACAGAATTGCTACATTACTCGTGTTACGGTAGAGTAATAATCTTGGGGGAATTGAACGCCAGTTACACAGAATTGCTACATTACTCGTATTACGGTAGAGTAATAATCTTGGGGAAATTGAATGCCAGTTACACAGAATTGCTATAACACTAATATGTATGGTGCCAATAAAAAGCGTTTCACTGCTTTGATAAGCAATAATAAATGGATACCCTTATAACAAGGCACATTCAGTCTTCCTTTCATTCAAGATACAGAACGAATCACGAAGCAATTGGAGCGGTCCTCAGGCCCAGTCAGAGGATGTGCGGGGTCCAAGACAGCATACGGGGACCAAGGCATTAAGCGATGAGCGTGGGGCTTCAAGCAAAAAATTGTATTGCGGACAAGAATGGGGCTCAAGGCTGTTGCCTAGTTCGCCTTTCCCTAGGGCCCGGCCTAGCGGTCCTTTCCAAAAAATGATGATAAAGAAAGGGTGATACCAGATGCCAGTCTTTGTCTGTATAAGACTCAACACCAATATCATGTTACGCGTCATGATTTGTTGTCGGTGGTACATGTTATCTGGTTGATTTCAAGACCAATATTACGGCATTAGATTTTCAACGAGCGCACTGAACACAGAAGCCTGCGGTGCTTCATGAACTTCAAAGAGTCCTAGGGACAATTGTCCTGTTAGTTGAAGCAATTATCATTATATGACTTCTTGTAAGAGCACCTCCCTGGAGATAATGATGAAACCAAAACCCTGTGGGGGTAAAGTACAAGCTGTTGAAAATGTTTAACTGGATGCTCATGAAAATTTGGCTTGGTCGATCTGGCAAGTTAATTAAATTTTTTTATTATATTGCCATACATTTGGCTGCGGAAGGTCTTCAAACACTGTCAAATCAAAATCGCCAGGGGGGATGTAGGAGTCGACGAAACACTCAACAATATACAACAATGTTACAACTGCTCTGGTATGAGGATCAATATTGATGAATATTGTGCTACTTGCTCGTTTGCACTCAGCACAAGAGCCCCTATCGGAAGCCGCGAGCGAAACTTTGTGGCGTACCAGCAACATCAGCAGGATATTATGTGACCTCTTTCAAAGTCGAAGGAGGGAAACACGTACATGCATCTTATTGGAATATTCAGGCTACCCCAGCTGCTAAAGTGTTTCGAGTGAAAATTTACTTGTAGATTTTGCGCGCCTTATGTTTTCTTCTGAAAAGGCTTACAGTTTGAAAGAGCTTTGTGTTATACTAGAATTAACAAAATGCAAACGTTTCCTTATGAGTATCATTACAGTGGGTTGGTGGAAAGATGCAAGCAACGTACGTCGATGACCAATCAGAGAACAAATATCTTACCGAGCATCTGACCACACTTCATCTTGATTCACAATGAACATGCTGAGACCGAGTCTAGCAGTGATTTTGATAGGAATATTACCAGACGAAGCCCCAAAGAATAAGTATAAAATTAGAAAGTTAATATGAGGAGCAAACGGGGATGTGCAAGCGAAATTTTGCAACCGTTATTCTGTATTAGAAGGCCATCTATGATTTCAGGATCCATGCCCAGTATCTCGGCTATAGTGACTATGTGTGTTTACATCAAAACATGAGAAAGAAAGGGAAACCATAAAAACTTCAAGTCAAGTGGACTGAACATTGGCACATTGTTTGGAAGATAACTTATGTCACGTACCTTATGACACGTACCTTATGACACATACCTTATCATACGTACCTTATGCGTACCTTATCACACGTATCTTATCACACGTACCTTATCATAGGTACCTTATCAGATGTATCTTATCACACGTACCTTATCATACGTACTTTATCACACGTACCTTATCACACGTACCTTATCATACATACCTTATCACACGTATCATAACATACGTACATTATCATCCGTACCTTATCATAAGTACCTTATCACACGCACCTTATCATACGTACCTTATCACAAGTACCTTATCACACGTATCTTATCTTACGTACCTTATCTCACGCACCTTTTCACACGTACCTTATCATGAGACTACTCCGATCGTAAACTTTAGCTGACTGAAAACATGTTTGATACAATTCCTGACTGAAAACATGTTTAATACAACTCTTGACTGAAAACATGCTTGATACAATTCCTGACTGAAAACATGCTTGATACGATTTCTGACTGAAAACATGATTGATACGATTTTTGACTGAAAACATGATTGATACGATTCCTGACTGAAAACATGCTTGATACAATTCCTGACTGAAAACATGCTTGATACGATTCCTGACTGAAAACATGTTTGACACGATTCTTGACTGAAAACATACTTGATGCGATTCCTGACTGAAATCATGCTTGATGCAATTCCTGACTGAAAACTTGCTTGATACGATTCTTGACTGAAAACACGTTTGATACGATTCCTGAACATCTTCCTGGAAGAGCCGTATGATGGATCACCATTTTGGAGTTTTCGATTAATTTAGATTAAATGATAAATATTAATTATGAAAAATACAATCGAAAGATACACTAAGTAATTGATCTGTGATCAAAACGAATATTGGATCACACTGAAAAAGTAAATGTTCAAAAACCTCTAACTCTCTCCATGCTTAATCATATGTTTCTACCCATCTGTTAATATTTTACAAAATTTAATTAAATCATTTTCTTTATTTATCTGGCATGGCATAAATGGCAGATTAAAAGGGATATATTTATACAAAACCGTGATAATGGTGTACTAAATACGGTGAATCTAAATAATATCATTCGAGCACAGAAATACTATAGATCAAAATACTATTTCAACCAAATAGATGTGATGTAATGTGATTATGATTTTTAACGTAACTTTAACAATGTTTCGGTCATATCGCTAAGATGTCTGAAGTGTGGCAGTTTATAGTGATGTCAAGCACTGGAGCATCATGTCACAGACTTGTAGCATGATGTCCCACCCAGTCACATTATCCTGACACCAAGCCAACCAGTCCTAACACTAACCTCTTAATGCTGAGCTCCAAGCGAGGCAGCTGTTAGCATTATTTTTAAAAGTCTTTGTTATGACTCGACTGGGGATCGAACCCACGACCTCCCGCATACGAGGCGGATGCTCTAACCCCTAATAAATGTTGGGATTGTATCTTTATCAAACTATCTGGGTAAGGATAGTCCAATTCTTGGGATGTAGTAAGTAAAAAAAAAAATAAAACAATAATGACGAAAATCCTTTTTGGGTAGATGTATTTGGCAATTAGACAAAAGTGTACTACAGAAACTATATTGTTCAATTAGAAAGAATAGTTAAATCTACATATTTTCGAAAATGAAAATATTGCGGATTAAACGGTGCTTTTAATCTTGGCATAATAAAGGTGAGAAGTTTATAAGTATTATGTTTGATTTTATAACCTTTAGTACATATGAAAACTTAAAGACAAAATTTACTATTAGAAAAGTTTATTAGTTTATCTGGATCTTTGCAAATGCATTCATTTTTTAAGCTTAAAAATTATCAGATCCAGGAAAATCAGTTTATTCCTTCAGATATTTAATCTTTATGCATCGATCATTTTAAGATATTAAAATGTATAAAGGTGTGTATACCGACTATGTTAGGATATTGTAAAGTATAAAGGTGTGTATACTGACCATATTAGGATATTGTAAAGTATAAAGGTGTGTATATTTACCATATTAGGATATTGTAAAGTATAAAGGTGTGCATACTGACCATATTAGGATATTGTAAAGTATAAAGGTGTGTATATTTACCATATTAGGATATTGTAAAGTATAAAGGTGTGCATACTGACCATATTAGGATATTGTAAAGTATAAAGGTGTGTATATTTACCATATTAGGATATTGTAAAGTATAAAGGTGTGTATACTGACCATATTAGGATATTGTAAAGTATAAAGGTGTGTATATTTACCATATTAGGATATTGTAAAGTATAAAGGTGTGACCACATTAGGATATTATAAAGTATAAAGGTGTTTATACTGACCATATTAGGATATTGTATAACATAAAGGTGTGTATACTGACCATATTATTATTGTTAAGTTATAAAAGGTGTTCATCATCATAGCTTGAATGACTATATTACAGGGATTTGCTCTACTTCCTATATGTACGACTTTCTTCCGTTGGTTGAAAACTCTTGTACTGAACTGTTCATGCACTATTGGATACGCTGTAATCAGTGTCGAATAAAAACAATCTGTCTGATTATCACTCCATCAGGAATTCCAAAATTTTCGACTCCAACCCATTCATTAATGATAATAATTAAAGACGAAAAATTAAAAAGTCTGTAAAACAAGTTCTGACCAATGTTTCCTAATAAAGGACAATACGTTTCAAGTCTTCGGCTTCAGACTGGTTAAAAAAGGTTACACACATTGAACGCTGACGATTTCGACCAATCTGAAATGTTCTGAGTAACTTTTTTGTAGACGTAAAGTTCAACTAGTTTTACACAAGGATTTCGATGAAATCTTACCTGCATTGAATAAAGAGAGATCTTAGGTGACTCAGTATGAAATTGTCAGTTATTGCATGTTTATTGGAATATAAATGAGTTCAAAAGCGATAATAAGGAAACCTGCGTGGTGTGGGCAATAGTTAAGAGGATGACCAAATGCCAGTAACGGGTAACGATATGCGGATACTAAACTCTCATTCCATAATGTCCAAACCGGACATATCAGAAGCGCAATTAAGTCTGGCTTGAAATCATGATTTATTTTTGCAGTAACGTCCAGATCAATAAAACCAATGCAACCCTGAGTATCATCATGTGGCAGTAGATGACCATAAAGAGTACGTGTTCCAGTTAGTAACCATACAAGATACAAATGACAGTAGATACTAAATTGATTATAAAGGAGAAGAGTCAAGAATGTATGTAACCGGCCGCATGATATATTCAGTTGAAAGTAGTGAGACTTACCTATCCATGCGAATTTCTGTCTAACCAGCTCTTTTCCCGAGTACTTCTAAGAATGTTTCACGTTAGTTATAGTGTCATTAGAAAATGCAACTTCCCCTCCCACTTTCCACGTAAATTTTAATCACCATCTGTCACCGCTTTTTGATGACGTAGTCTGGGAAGCTGTGTATACGTCACAGAAACGTGTAATACAATTAATTCTAAATTGACATACTTATATTACCGCCAAGCCTTTGGGATCTTGTTATACCTTAGATGACACAGTAGTGTACTCAGTAAAATGATGACAAGATCAATACGCATTTCCGGGCATATTCACATCTATATTATTTATGCGGTGGCGTGGGTGTGGCGGAATGAAAGTGTGTGTGTGTGTGTATATATATATATATATATATATATATATATATATATATATATATATATATATATATATATATATATATATATATATATATATATATATGTGTGTGTGTGTGTGTGTATGTGGGTGTCTTTGTGTGTGTGTGCGCGCGCACTAATGTATCTAACTAACTTGATCAAAACGACTTTTCATTATGTGTGGAAAGATTGTGGTGCTGTTAGTACTACCATTATTAGCCCATGTAGTTCACATATTATGTTAAAACGCGTTTGGCACATTCGCAGGCTTTGACGTTTTCCATTACTGTCCTACAACATAAATACAATACGTTATATAAATCATTATAAAAAACCAAAGCTATTATCGTCTTCATTATCTCCCATCGTGGCATGAACCTTCTGTAAACCATAATAAAGTTGATCTCCAGATATTCAATTATCATTTTGCAAATTAATATTAAAATTGCTTTTTTCATCACAAGTTATGCTAAATGCTGGATATATAATGCTAATATTTACAGATTTCCGTCAAAGAAACGGACCCATATATATATATATATATATATATATATATATATATATATATATATATATATATATATATATATATATATATATATATATATATTGGACAATTCTAAGTAAAGGTGGCGATGATAGCACGTGCATTGGAAGACGAAAAGCGATTAATCCTAATTCATTTGAGTCATCAGTAGATAAAAACTTAGACGACCTTCACACTGTTTGAGCCATTTCTCTCCTTCTTATATTTGTGTGATAATATTCGCCCATCTGAGCTCGGAGCTCAAAGTTGTATAACTGATCAGTTTTCTAAAAGGTGAGTCCTGTGATGATGTCAAGACGACCTCGACTTTATTAAACGATAATGTTGATATACAGCATTTGACTTTGTATAGTAAGGACCGTTGTAGGTTTTGCCTTTGTCATTGTGCTGCATGCATGTTTAGGCAAAAGGCTTCGATTTGTATGGAATTTTCGACATTGTATGAAACTGCGCTTACCTGTTGCATTACTACATTTATAGAAAGAAGTTCCGTCTGTTTACACTCATTTTAAAACGTCGACTTTTAACAACTTTAGATTGTTTATATAATACTTCAGGTTGTGTATTTGTTAAATGATTAAATATTTTGGTATTAAAATGATTAGTTTTTTTTTTATAATTGTTGATATTTTTCTTAAGCGGATTGATACAGCCAACATTACTAGATGGAGGTTCTCATAGCTAACATGACAGAACAATCATCATTTAGCAAAAGGTAACATCCTTAAACATCCGATTTTAATTGCTGTTTATTGACTTGTAAAGATTTGGGTTCTATTTTGTTTAATTTCTGCATTCGTATGTGAATTTATATCTGTTGGTATACTGGCAGTCTATTTAGTACGGAAAACTGCATCCAAAGTTTTATTGTAACTTAATTTCGCTTTGCAATCTACAAAAATCTTCCTGATTTTTCCATCGGTTACAGACATGATTTTGATTATTATGACAATTAAAACTACCACTTAAACAATTTTAGTACTCTATATAATCAATACTTTCTCTTCAAATTGTGTAACATTTGTCATATAGTGTAACAAGTATACAATACTCTATAGGTGATGTGGAGCACCTAATACCAGCAACAGGTCATGCAAGTTTGTTACTGACAAATTCATGTGAAAAACTAATTAAAAGGTAATTAATTTGGCCTGTTTATTGAATACATAAATTTATACATTTTATTTTAGAGTAAACAGTCTTTCAACATTTTAAGATTCAACATTTTAAGATCTATCTATTCATCATGGTGCAGAGAGAGAGAGAGAGAGAGAGAGAGAGAGAGAGAGAGAGAGAGAGAGAGAGAGAGAGAGAGAGAGAGAGAGAGAGAGAGAGAGAGAGAGAGAGAGAGAGAGAGAGAGAGAGATAGAGAGAGAGAGAGAGAGAGAGAGAGAGAGAGAGAGAGAGAGAGAGAGAGAGAGAGAGAGAGAGAGAGAGAGCTGGATATGTATGTCTAAATATGATATATACAAAATTATTAAATAAAAAGAAAGCATTTACAAAAGTGATGTCACCGTTGTGGTGATAATTTGGTATCGCAACTGTGACGATATAATTTTTCTCTCACTGATAGATTTCAGTATCTTATTATGAAATATAAAATAAAATTGCTTCTCTTCACATGTATCAGTTCAAGAAAGTTTAATGTTATCACATTATTTGATTGGAAACTCGTTTCCATTCACATTTCAGCAGATATTGATATTGCGTGGTTTGGTGTTCTAACTGTTATTCTCTGCACCGATGACGCAAACGTGGAACCAGTCACTAAACTAGCTGATATCAAGGTAAAGAAGTTGAGTCAATAATGTCAAGTTATAGCATTACTTATTACCACTTCAACTTTTGTGACATAGATAAGGTGCAATTTTAACAAGGCACTCTGTAAGCAAGGTTTTGTCATTAATGCTTTTCTTTATTTATCCATATGTAATTCTAATATTTTAGAGAAGAGCCTTTCAGCTAAGGTACGCTGTTTCTACAACGTACAATACCGTTTGGTACCCATATTTTGTCTTATGGTTTCCATGGTTGCAAAAAAAGTTACAGGAACGTTAGGCTGCTAAAGAATTCTTTCTTCATCAATGTCACGTACTTTCCACTTTCTATATGTTTGTGACAAATATGTTTATATCACTAATAGCAGCAATTTCAGCTCAGATTGTTTTGTTTTCAAAAGTCATATCCCTGGAGATAATCTGGACAGGCATAATTATCGACACGCAATACAATTGAATTTATGCATCTTTAGGGATTCACGAGAAGGAATTGCAAGCTTTGAAACATGCGTGACTATTGTCAAAAACGATACTAATTTTCAATTAGGCCATGTGATGGCTACTTTTGGTGCATGCTATAAAACATTTGTTGTTTTACAGACCGATAGGGAGTGCAAAGGTTAATTGGATGAATGTACCTATTGCATCCGTACTTGTCAATCATACATCTGTGTATGATTGAGTTTGAAAATTTAGTGTCATCCAATCGCGAGTGACTTTATACTTTTGTCTCAAGGTCAAACTTAGAGACCAGATGTGCTTGCAAGAAATACCAGCACTACTATTGCCACAAACCTAATTTTCATAGAAACGGTTGTACTAATTTCACCATAAATATATCATTTTAAATGCACAAACCTAATTTCCATAGAAACGGTTGTACTAATTTCACCATAAATATATCATTTTAAATGCACAAACCTAATTTCCATATGAACGGTTGTACTAATTTCACTATAAATATATCATTTTAAATGCACAAACCTAATTTCCATAGGAACGGTTGTACTAATTTCACCATAAATATATCATTTTAAATGCACAAACCTAATTTCCATAGGAACGGTTGTACTAATTTCACTATAAATATATCATTTTAAATGCACAAACCTAATTTCCATAGGAACGATTGTACTAATTTCACCATACATATATAATTTTAAATGCAGAAACCTAATTTCCATAGGAACGGTTGTACTAATTTCACCATAAATATATCATTTTAAATGCGCTAACCTAATTTCCATAGGAAAATCTGTACTAATTTCACCATAAATATATCATTTTAAATGCGCTAATAAGGTGTAAATAAACTACCTTAAACATTTTAGATAATGTTAACGAATATTTTATTAATCTCAGAGCTAAATATAAAGGTATATTCTCGTTGTCTGGGATTATGTCGTGCTCTAAAGAGCTCATTTGCGTTATGTACTTACTCACACCAGGGATAGGTTAGTGCCCGGGATGTTGGACACATGGGAGAAGTTGAAGAGGTGATAAATAAAGTTGATTCACACGGTAGAACTATAATTCGGACTTCCTTCCATTGGAGAATGAATGCATATTTGCAACCCCTTCCCCAATTACACACTTCATGATCTGGTGAGTTCATTCGGATAAATTACTATCAGTTAACCGTCCATAAAATCCCATTCCATCTAATAAATAGTCCCGTTAGTTTATCGCTGCTGCTAATGTACACTCTACTGCAGTATTGGCATCTATTAGATAAAACTATTAACTCCTTTCAGGAACTCAGGAACTACGTTTGGCTATTTCAAATCAAAATGGCTGCGCCATCTTCGAACGTTAACCACGTCCTTAATGTTGACGTCTCGAACGTATTCCTCGAGATGACGCATGAGGAGCGATATTTATTTCTTTATTCTGAGAAAGAGAGCAAAGTGGACTCTTCAAGAGCTTTAACAATCCACACAACACAGAATGTCAGACAGTGATGATTCAAGGAAATGGAAAAATATTCAGCGATAATTATGAGAGAGAGAGAGAGAGAGAGAGAGAGAGAGAGAGAGAGAGAGAGAGAGAGAGAGAGAGAGAGAGAGAGAGAGAGAGAGAGAGAGAGAGAGAGAGAGAGAACCCAGATCATTGTGGTTTAACAATTTACTATGACTCTGATACGAAATAAACGGCTACACGATGAATCTGTATTCTTATGTTTAGATATTATCCAAGACCAATAGGCTACAATACCCTGGATTCATTGCTAAATAACTGCAGCTGGAATTATAAGTAGAATTACCAATCACTTCGCCTGAACAACAACATTAACAACATTAGTCAAACACGAAGTCCCGCCAATCATTTGTAGCTCAATTGAGAGAGCTTTGGGCTCGTAATGCTAGACTCGACCACACCAGCCATGGTCGGCTGCCTAAGTAATCTTCGAAACTTTGACCACATTACATTTCCACGACCTAATATAGAAAAGTGTTTTATGTACAGTGTATATCCACCCCCATAACAAAACGCTAAATGAAATACAAATTGGTCACAGGGAACAAAAATATCTCATCAATTACATCATACGACTCTAAAATAAAAATAAATCTCTATTAGTCATATTCTTTCATCCTGTTGCACACTTCATCTCCAAATGACAGTGTCACATGTATACCACCATGACAGCAGACATACACCAGGCCAAAGCCGTCTTTCAACAAAATCTTTTCGTGATCGTATCTTGGTGTTGTTGTTGCTTTGGGTTTATTTAGCACAAGATTGGCTATACAATGCGGCCAGTATAACTGGTTTCGGAACAACCAAGGGAACACACCGGTGAAAATCAACGACCTACGAGAAGCTACAGGCAGCTTTTCACCTGCCTGCATTGGCCAAATTCCACGACTTGAACCCACGCTGACCGAGGTGAGATGGCAATGATCGGTAGAAGCGAGCGCTTTAGACCGATTGGCGACTCGGCCACTCGGATCCATAAACATATTTCATTGATGTATTGGGTCATTTGCTCAACGCACAATTTGTCTCTCGTATTAGTACTTCGTTTTTCTTATAGTTTCGTTAGCTGTGGACGGAGCATCATTATACTTACGCACGTTGCTTCACAGTTGTAAAGTTGCGCAAGTTCCATTCATCACGGATTTCATCACAGAACCGTGTTGACTTATGTAAATGCATTAAATATCAACGAATGACCCCGGGTTTTGTTTCCTCTTAACCGTATTACCCGAGGGTAGGTTGTATTTTTATTTTGGGATATTTCATAATACTGAGTTCGGTTCTCACAATGTTCCGTAAACAAAGTGTTTTCACCGAGAAAACCGAATATTTTAAGTGGATTTCACCAGAACCAGATGCTTATATTGTAAAATCAGGCTTTATTATCACAACACGAGGTTTGCTAGGAAGCTGTCCATTTTACAAGACGGCTTCCTGAACAAATAAAATCCTGTAGCGCTACGATCAGTAACTTTGTTGCAGTCGTGAAATGCCCTATAGAGAGGTATAAAGAAAGAACAATTACATTTGTTTTCGCTGTCAGTGATAGAATTGTTTTAATTTTTTGTTTGAATTCTAAATAATAATTATCCATGGTTGTAGATCCATGTGTCAGTCATATTTAGTTGATTCTTGTTGTTGTTGTTGTTGTTATGGGCTTAATGTCATTTTAAGCACACGATAGGCTATACATGGCGGCCAGTATCAATAGTGGAGGAAGAAACAGAGAAACCCGTGGAAAGAACTACCGACCCACGAGAAGCTACTGGCAAGCTTTCTCACATATTCACATTCGCCGAATATTAGACTCGAACCCACGCAGACAGGTGAGATAGCAGTGATCTATAACGGAGAGCGCTTTAGATCACTCGGTCACTCGAGTCCTCCGATTCTTGTTCTCTTATTATTTTTTAAGTTCCAGTGGGGAAAGATATCTTTTTCTTGCATCATTTGTTTAATTCAGTGTATATCGTTCTGTTGATTCCATTGTTGGACTTCATGCGCACTAGTATTTGTCGGATCTATTCATTATTCAATTACATTATATTTGAAAATCTTGGTCAAGTAATATGTTCTCAGTTTTATTACTAAAATCCAATCCCAACCTGGCTTCATCCTGTTACTATGTTCAGTAAAATGTTGAAATAATTTTCTTGTTTTATTTGCATTAATACATTTGCTTTTTATGAATATAATATCAAGTTTATTGACTGAGTATTGACAAACACTGGGCCTTTGTTTACATTTTGTAAAATTCCCTTGTAAGCTCGTGAAATATTTGCCAGATAAGTATTTATCAATACTCCAGGTAATAATAAATAAGTACTTAAAAAGATAGAAATTATTAATGAAATGTGGGGTAAGATGCTATAGCCAGGTCACAATAAAGGAAATGCTATTCATGGTGTCCAGTAGGGTAATAGAAGTGTGATGCTTCCGTCTTTTCAGAACATTACATGTTGAAGGAGTTTCTTAGAAACGAAGATATAATATTCTTGCTTTCAAGAACTGTCTTTTTAGCGCCTATTTTTGTTTCAAATAAAACGAATTATGTTTCGTCAGGTCAAATGTGCTAACTTTCGATCAGGTCAAATGTGCTAACTTTCGATCAGGTCAAATGTGCTAACTTCCGATCAGGTAAAATTTATTCAAAGTCTTTAGCTTTATTCGATAAATTTTCCACCACTTTCACAATCAACCAATTTCATGTTGAGAAACCTTTTTCAATGTAGGTACCATCAGTGTATCAATGCAACGAACTTTTGTGATAACTCATATACGAATAGATAGATCAATCACAAGGATACTTGTAGAAACCTTGTTGATCCTAAAGATTGTAGTGTAGTCGGAAAAGGTTTGAATAATGCAGATCTCTTACACATAAAGATTGGCTCCGATTTCTTCCGTTGAACAAAAATATTGCATAACAATTTACAATTCAGTAAAATGGTTTGAAGGAAACAATTATTTTTTTTTTGTTTAAAAGTGACGATACATAAAAGAAACCAATACAACGTTACACGTAGTGTCGTTTCTTCTGCGCGTGATAAGAACGTTCATGGGATGTCGTCAGTCAGTGTAATCTTACGATTATGTATGCACTCCCAATTCAGACTATACTAATTCAAATATCCGTTATTTTGAGATCATACGCTCGAGCTGCACCCGCTGTTGTCATTGAACATTGGGGCGAATGCCAGTCTCAACGTATCATTGTCTACCAAGACATTGAGTTACTCTGTCAGATGATCACTTAACTGGAATCATTAAAATAGATAAACAGCTAAAACAGTAGTGTGATTTCATGGTTTTGACGTGTTCCTGAAACAAGCGCAGTCTCATAATTGTATAGTGGGGCAACAAACGCAATCTCATTATTGTATAGTGGGGCTCGTTAGTGAAGAGATAAGTCAATTGGATCTAATTCTCAAATCTTAATTGCAAGGAAACATTCTGGTATAATTGGGGCGATTGGCTGGTAGGTCACGCCCTTTCATTGACGGGAGATGGCCATCAAGAAGCTTGTTTATATATATGACAGACAGACACCTTTTATTCACCATCATCTCCATGTATGTTTAGCACGCATAAAATAATGGATTTATATTTTATCCCAAGCTGACTGTAATACTCTAAATGTTGCAATACAATACTCCTTTCAGTGATTAGTGTATTCGACATTTTATTTTCTATATAAACCAAAACTGCGCATAGTCACGTTTTATCACGCGTATGAAAATAGTTTTAAAAACTTTTCGGCAACGGCTTTATGTGTCTGCAAATAACAACAGTCGGTTGAAGTGTTTAATGAAATAGATTCTTTCAGAACACCAGTCTTTGGCCCAGCTTGTGTTTCAAGCAACTTTTGGTGAAAGCGATCCAGTGCCCGAAGAATACTATGGTAGCAGCTTTTATTGGTTCTCTTGTTTGAGATGAGTGTTTTCAATCACTTTGATCAGTTGTTTCAGTCAGTTGATATATTCTTAAAGGTAACGCAGAAAATCGAAGTCTTCCAAGTATCCGTGACATACTACGGTCAGAAATGTAATGTAAAAACGAGGTATTTACTTCTTATTTGTTCACAGGGCCTATCAATTTGGTTAAAATAATAACCGCCACATTAATAAGTTTATAATTTGTTTTTAAGATGAGAATTCATTTGAGAGCGATGGCTGCTGAAAGTCGTTAGAGAGAATTTTAAAACAAGTACGTGTTTAGGTCAAAGAAATCAATGTTATATACATAACGATATCAAACAAAATGTAAGAGCGAATAATCAAGTTTTTCATGGGTCACAAGTGACGTTTGACAAGCAAAACTCTTGTTTTTGTTAACTGCTGTGGACTGTTTATTTTTTTAAAAAAATAAAAAAAACACCCACTCCATCCCTTTTTACAGTGAACACTCACTCCATCCATTGATTTGTTTCCAATCTAGGATTGTAACATTATTGGAAACACATTATGATTCATATTATTTTAGAGACAAAGTAAATAATGAAGTCTTTAGAATACATATTTAATAAATAAATATATTTCCAATAGTAAAACTGTTAAATCTATTGTACCAAAGATATATAAAAGTGTCAGTTCATATTTCTAATGGTATGATTGTTTCATATTTCGCATTCAATATATTGCATCATTTCATATGTCCAATAATATGATTAGGCATATCTTTTGCACTCAGTATATTGCATCATCATTTCATATGTCCAATAATATGATTAGGCATATCTTTTGCACTCAATGTATTGCATCATCATTTCATATGTCCAATAATATGATTAGGCATACCTTTTGCACTCAATGTATTGCATCATCATTTCATATGTCCAATAATATGATTAGGCATACCTTTTGCACTCAATGTATTGCATCATCATTTCATATGTCCAATAATATGATTAGGCATATCTTTTGCACTCAATGTATTGCATCATCATTTCATATGTCCAATAATATGATTAGGCATATCTTTTGCACTCAATGTATTGCACCATCATTTCATATGTCCAATAATATGATTAGGCATATCTTTTGCACTCAATGTATTGCATCATCATTTCATATGTCCAATAATATGATTAGGCATATCTTTTGCACTCAATGTATTGCATCAGCATTTCATACGTCCAATAATATGATTAGGCATATTTTTTGCACTCAATGTATTGCATCATCATTTCATATGTCCAATAATATGATTAGGCATATCTTTTGCACTCAGTATATTGCATCATCATTTCATATGTTCAATAATATGATTAGGCATATCTTTTTCACTCAGTATATTGCATCATCATTTCATATGTCCAATAATATGATTAGGCATATCTTTTGCACTCAATGTATTGCATCATCATTTCATATGTCCAATAATATGATTAGGCATATCTTTTGCACTCAATGTATTGCATCATCATTTCATATGTCCAATAATATGATTAGGCATATCTTTTGCACTCAATGTATTGCATCATCATTTCATATGTCCAATAATATGATTAGGCATATCTTTTGCACTCAATGTATTGCATCATCATTTCATATGTCCAATAATATGATTAGGCATATCTTTTGCACTCAATGTATTGCATCATCATTTCATATGTCCAATAATATGATTAGGCATATCTTTTGCACTCAATGTATTGCATCATCATTTCATATGTCCAATAATATGATTAGGCATACCTTTTGCACTCAATGTATTGCATCATCATTTCATATGTCCAATAATATGATTAGTCATTTCTTTTGCACTCAGTATATTGCAGCATCGCTTCATATGTCCAATAATATGATTAGGCATATCTTTTGCACTCAGTATATTGCAGCATCGTTTCATACGTCTAATAATCTGATATGTTGTACTCGATAAATCACATTGTCACTTCACATTGACTCTGAATAAGACAATCGCAAATAGTTTCAATAGACAACTTTATCATGTTTTAAAGAATGGTTTTGCATTTGAACCATACGTCCCTAAATTTATCTTTAAAAGTTAAACTTTTATTGGCGAAATTCAGAACTTCATTTCTCATGTTATCAATCGGAAATAAAAGATGATGGAAAGAGAGAGATAGAAATTAAAGATTGTGCTCGGTGTGTGGTTTAAATGAATATAATAAATGCATTATCTTTCTAAACATGTTACCTTCAATGAACAATGTAATTGGTATCTCCAAAATTGGTTTGTTTAATCTCTGATACATCAACAAGGAAACTGTTGTTTACTGCTACAATTACTCGTACCATTAGAAAATTGTGTATATTTATTGTTCACATCCTGACAAAGTGTTTAATACCTTTAAACGTGGCAATAGTTTCATATCTCATTACATCACATTGATACCAAGAGAGAAATAAAGTTTCCTTTATTTGTTTCTCTGATGCTTTCTCACGAAGCTATAAGTTTTATGATATACGATATATTTAGTATAAAATTGAAGGAATATAATAAAACAATGAACATACCGGAACAATATATGTATTGACAAAAGTGAAAGCGGTGAAATACGTTTGTAAATATTTTCATAACTGTTAAGAAACTATATACGATCCGTAGGGTTCAAGCATATTCATTGCAGAAACAAATATACATTTTAAAAAATAATCAGAACATCAATAATATCTGTATCTTGGAAAATAAAAGATGAAAATTCAAAGCCATGCATATTTGCAACAGAAGCAAATAATCCAATTTGTCTCACAATAGCTTTCGTTTTGCACATAATTTACATTTCATCCTCAATTAAGATATTTGGTACTATGTTCATTATAACATGCCGGCCGACTTGTAATAATTAATCTAACATGAAGCTAGCTCTACGCTGACTTCATGATGGGAATATCAGTAAATCTTTTCTATGTTCAGCTAGACCATTGTGCCAAGTTACACATTTTCCATTGTAATATTTACTCATGTTCAGCTTGCTTACTGGACTTAATTACACAGTATCCCAGTGGTGATTTCTTACTTTCAGTCAGACTGTTAGGTAAATTAGAACATGTTTGCTCTTGCAACATAACGTGAAAGAGTTTTAATGGGACAATTTAGAGATCAACGACTATTTACGGCTATGTCTGTCTCTAGCATCACATTATTTAAAAAAAAATATTGTTATTTTTGTAAAATGGTTCCATATTCCATCTTCCTTTCGTCAATATGGCGTCTAGTTGCTTACGCGACATGGGACCAGTTAGAAGGAATTCTATTCGAGACTACATTTGTGCAGAGCGGTTAAAAATAACAAACTTTTTTTCCACACGGTTTCTGAAATTTCCCTTTTTTATATTTATTTTACTTTTGCTGAGGAAAACTGACATTTTCAAAGTAGCGTCTAAATGGTATAAGATTAATATTCAGTCAGATATGCTATAAATATAAATTATATAGAACCACAACCACCTCCTTAGAAAAATAAAAAAAAGATTAAAACATTACAAAACCATTTTTGTTACAAAGTTCGTTCTTATTATTATTCATATATAAGGATTTTTCATTCTTAGCAAAATCAAAATAATAGGTCTGACGCCATATTGTAGTTTTAATGATAACTAATTACTGGATTAAATAAGTAAGAGTTTTGCTTTCCTAAATTTTCCTTTGCTTATTTACTCAACGACTCTCCATAGTCTACATTGGTGTGAACACGCATAAAGGGAAAATACAATATATAACTTACCTTTTTAAGTTTCAAAATGTTTTACTTTCTTTTACTATCCCTGGCTTCAGAACTATTCTTGGTGTCCAGGAGTTATTTAAGTCTCAGTGTTCGTAGCAGATTGCCGAGTAAAAGTACTAACCATACGATGCAGCGGTAAGCTCATTCAATCATCGAAATCCTTCCTGGCTGTGTTACTTAACCCACGAATACTTAACACTGCCTGTAGAGTGGAAGTGGAGATGGAATACACTCCTATATTAACATTCTACATGTATATGATAAAAGAAATTGGCTTAATCAATGTTATTTAAAACAAAAAAAAACCGATTAGCAGTAGCATGAAATGATTTCAAGATAAAAGTGAAGACCAAGTCTTTAGTTCATTGTTGCACATGTATTTCGGAATTTTTTTTTATGTGCAGATGATAAAAAAGCTAAAATATGTCATTGTCAACGTTCAATCACGAGTACTACTGTCAAATTTTCAGCAAATTAAGCTAACATTACTAACAAGACAACGTATTTCGAGAAAAAAAATAATTGCGGACAATGTTCCATCTCTGGAGTATTATAATCTTTTCCAAATAGACGAACGAAGGTGTTATTTTTTTATACCCCCCCCCACTAAACGTGATAAGAACGAAATTAAAAGAAAGTACTTTATTAGCTTCGTGTATTACCTTATCTGGCACAGTGAGGCAATATTCATGTGATAAAAGTTTATTGTCGTATAATTTGTTATTATATGCTTCAATAAGTATTTTAGTCTATTATTTGTGCTCATTAAGTTAATCTAAAGGGTATAAATCGAAAACCATTAATCAAATTGATGCGGAAGGAAACCACTTTTAACGTTTATAAGCGTTATTGTCACTTTGGAAACAAATTAGTTGCAAAAAATCTGAAATTTACTGCTGGTTAATTGTACTGTCAATGTTAGTTTGTCAGTTCGTATGTGAATAGATTAATACAAGTGAAATGATTTATCTACCAGATAACTAAATCGACTTGTCTACCTATCTATGCACTTATTTAAATAATACATTTTATGTGGCAAAAGCTGTGAAACAGTTCCCATTAAGGAATACTATTAATGTCGAGTAAAACAATCTGCGACGGAATATATATATATATATATATATATATATATATATATATATATATATATATATATATATATATATATATATATATATATATATATATATCGTAAAAAGTATTGCGGTCTGAGTAAAGTCCAGAATGGAAACAGACTGAAGAATGAGAAGATACATCAATGTACATGGAGGATTCTTCCCCAGAGGTATTGTGTTCGCTACATATACGTCTTCTTATCAACGATTGTCTGTGTAGAATAAAGTTAAGGTCTGACACATCTGGATTGGCTTGCCATTTCAGTCATGTGTGTATCGAATATGACATTTAGCGTTCCTTTCTTAGTATTGTTGAAAAGAAACTCTTCCTGGCAACGAAATGATTTGTTTATTGAAAACCAATTTTCATGGGATACCGAATGTATTGTCTAGTATTTCCATTGTCTTAATACGCTACATAAATTTGTTTTATAGTTTTGCTTTTAGAAGAGGGTATTATTTAATATGGATTGTCTTTGCAGATGTACCAGTACAAAAGTAAGTGTTATAACTTACTGCGGTAAAACCTAAGCTGAACAGCAGCAGTCTAGTGGACTCGACCTCATTATCCAGAACATAGCGGTACAAGTAGATTTTAACTCTTAACGGTACGGTACTGACAAAAGATGATGACTTTCTGGTACTGCTGTACCTGCAATAAATGGCTTAATGGTACGGCGTACCTGACCGTACCGGATTATTTGAACCACTGCCTGAATTTCGCGTTATGTCTGATGTTTGATGAGATAAAGTTTCCTTGCATAAAAGTAGACTTAGTAGATAATTAATCAAAACGAGTAATAGAAGCAAATAAAGATATATTGAATTAAGCCATATTCCATTGTCAAGTGACGTCAAGTTCTTTAAAGGAAAACTAGTTTTAACACACATTTTACTTGAAAATTAGAATACCTACAATATTAAATAGCGGTATCTACTTTTAACTATGTTCCTAATACTCATTCACTGTTAAAAGCAGTCAGCAGATATAAAAATCAATTTATTTCATTTACCAAATCAAAGCCGTTGTGTAATTTAAATAGTTCTGTAAACGATTCCACCACTGTAAAAAGCGTCTTAGTCTTAAATGCTACTACTGCTACTACTACTACTACTACTACTACTGCCAGTACTAACTACTACTACTACTACTACTAGTAGTAGTAGTAGTAGTAGTAGTACCACTACTATTGACATTACTACTACTACTACCACTACTACTACCACTATTACTGTTACTACTACTATTACTACAACCTATATTGCTGCTTATACTACAAAGACTACTGCTACTACAATTACAGCTACTAATAGATGATAATCAAATCAAAGTTTGTACCGTATGTAACAGCTTATAAGACTAATTCAATTTCATCGTCAGTTCATCTTTGAAAATACTTTAGATTAACATACGATTTATTAGGATTTGCGCGCGCGTGTGTGTACGTTAAGACCTACTTTAAATTAATAACATAAACTATGCCAGCTAAGTAAAATTAATCACTAATAATCAAGGAATAACATGATCGGAATTACCTCTCTGAGTGTGAGTTTTACCTAAGTAACATTGTGTATATTGTGTTAGGTCTACAGACTCGTGATTCCCTAAAACACTTGATTTCTTCCCCTTTTGATATCAACATAAAATTTTATAATTCATGTTTTTGAATTTTATGCAACAGGGGTGGATCCAGAAATATCTTTTAGTAGGATGGGCCTTAGCAAATAGGCGAGGAGTTTGTTCACTACCAGCCTCGTACTTACCACGTCTCCGTTGGGGACGGAGGCAAGGCCATTTCAAGCGTGTATAGGGTATAATTATAACTCTCTAACCGTACATAAAATGTACTCTAAGAAATGTTCAAGTTGCATCTCACTCATTTTAAGGAGCTGTTTCTTTAATGGGGGTGGGAGTCTAGGCGGCTACCACTCTCGTCCTATTCATTCATGGATTCTATTGTTTTATATACTCATGGTAAATTTGTTTAGAAAACTATTAATAATTCTCTCTGTAATACATTACACAGAATAAAAACCAGGATTAATGGTAAGAGAAAAAATGTCGACTTTTGGAAGTTTCTTGACGGAAAAGAAAATAGGTTTAGTTCTATCGCTCTAATTGCTTTTTGTGCGAGGCTAAAAATGGGATTGTATAGCGACAAGGGAAAAGGTAATGTTAAACACATACATAGGGTTGGCATCACGTGTCTGTATAGAGATAAGGGAAAATATCACTAGAAAAAGTGCACATTTTGACTTGCCAACACATACATCTACTGACCACTCTGACGAATAAAATGTTTGAATGACCAGTAACCACTGTTCTTACTGCCTAACACCTACATTTATTAGCCATCGAAGTGTCTAGAAGTGTTTCCACATATATACAAGCATACTATCAGCCCTGCATATAATAGAACTATTCACCCACTGTACACAATAATACTTATATGCTGTCATACAAGAAGTGTAAGGATAGAAGAAAAAAATGTAGGATTGCAAACACACTATTTGCGCAAGCATACTAATATACTATTACACACAAGCATACAAGTGCACATACACACAAACAAATTATCATATGATCACATACAGGGCGGAAGAAATGAGTGGGGTTTAAGTTTGATTTGGCAAAGACAAAAGAGACATACGTGCATCAAACACGCAAAGATGGTTACAACTTTTCTATTTTTACTATATGCCAATGAACGTTTCTGTTACTACTACCACTCTTACCACTGGCCATTTTGGATAGGTCGTGTAGTAAAGCTATTCAGCACCGTCAAGATCTGCAATGAAAGTAAGTCATTAGGTAAATCTGGAATACTTTTCTGCATTCGAGCCACTCGAGCCGATAGGGACGTAATGGAGCCTTTAATAGACGGCCAAGATGGTATTGCCAGGGTAAACATCACGGCAATTTGAAGCTCTTGCGTGCTATGAATTTAGTACAAAATCAACTTCCTCTAAAACCTTGGACAAAATCGAGAAAGACCAACAATCAGGTGATCAGTTTGATATAGCTAATGGAAAGTCATCTCGTTTTATGACACACTCTTTACTCCATTCAGGTAACGGAAAACAACGTTTTAGTGTGTATAAATTCAATACCACTAAAGGAAGGGTCGGACAGATTAACAGTGATGAATATTAATGGTAGGTCGTTTGCCATCGCTGTCATTTGTGCAGCACTCAAATTTAAAATAAAAGTTTTTTACGATCATACTTCTTTACTTGATTTTTTTGTTATCATTAATTTTGTTAAAACACCATCAGAAATATTAGGATTGATATTTAATGATACCTGTTCTCGCTTTGCAATAGCAGCTACTAATTTTTTTAACTTGGCTATCGGTCAAATATACTTTTACGATATATTTTGTCATTTTATATAACACCTGTAGATTAAACTTAAACTGTCATTTTATCTCCAATAGAATCTACCGTGATAAATCTATCACTAATTACTAATGCGTATACGTACAACGGCGCTACTGGAACCTCTCCAAGTGTCCAGGTAATTTAAATATCCGCTGTACTGTCTACAATTCGCTCGTTATGTTTACTAACATCAAAATGAAATATAGGATAAAGTGTACGAAATTCATCTGCTGATATCTGAGTTCCATCTTCAACATCTTAATATTTTTTGCATTGCGTAAAGCAGGTACATGTACGGTTGAGTAATATTTTTATTAGCGTCAGCAGCAAAATTGCATTCTATAGCTCGATCTAGATATTGCTTTGAATTTATTCAAGCGTATATTCGTCTGACATCAGCGTGGTCAAATATTGCATTATTTTGTTGTTGGTTTCCTCGTCGGGCGTGCTGTTGAAACACGACAAATATTTGTCTCGGCAGTTGTTCGCTTGATGTTGTTGTGACCCTCCACGTGTAGTCGGTAGTATTTGGAACCGCTGTCTGATATATTTTATGCTGCTTAAAATAAATTCTGTTTGTATGCTTATCAAGTGTACTATTTATTTCTGACATTTTAGTGATCGATAGTGTTATACGTGGCATCCACAGAGCAAGTTTGTTTATGATAAACTGTACATCTGCCCCTCCAAATCTAAACAAGCAATAGTTTTGTTCTGCTCTATCTAAAATAAGCGTATGATTTACTCTGCGAAATACTTTATCATGATCGCGACAAAAGCCGAAAATCATGCTTAACGGAAGCGTCATTGTAATTTGACGTGATCATGCTGCAGGTTCTCTTCGCCTAGCAAAACCTTCGTTATAATGTGGATTTCTCACGTCAAGTGTGTTAAGAAGCAAATTTAACATCGCAGTACCGTTTGCATCTGCAGCTGGTGGTGTTATATTAAGATTATTAAAAGCTGCCGTAAGAGAAACTCTTGTAGCGTCTGCATTAGCAGCTGCACCTGGTGCTGCTATACCTAGCGCGTCAGCATTAGCACTGAGAAAATTTCTCACAATTACAACATTTGCATCAGCATCAGCTCCGTGTACTATAACACCTCTCTTAAATTCAGTTGATTCAGCTATACCCCGTCCAGTATCTTTAAACCACATCATGTTGGTTGCAGTTGATCTCGAGTAATCATCTGAAAACGAAATAATATTTAAAATTGTACTTGCAACTTGTAGATGACCTGAAATATCTTCTATTGTTTGATTGGCTAGTTGATATCTAGCACTTTTGAATAAACTCCAGCCGTTATTTATAAGAGCTACTTCTGGTCCAACTGCAATTGCAGCAGGGGGATTGGCTACTGTCATAATCTGACCACGAACTTCTAACATACCCTTATGTGGCAGTAGAAATACATCTTCGTCTCTGGTGTTAAAGGTTCTGATACCAGCTTTATTTGCTTCGTTAGAATTCTCATCGAGATACTCAACATACTCAAATTCTGTCACAGCGTTGTCAATGTTATAAGTTTCTGTTAACGCTAGATAATTTTTAGCAGACATTTTATTTATTAGATTATATAAAATTTGATTGCGGCACTGTTACTTTAGATATTAACTTTTGTATGATCTGCTCGCCCTTTGGTGATAATCGTTTTTTTTGTTGTTGTTATCATAGTTCGCTGAGTTTCTTTTGTTGGAGCGATTTCTGAGATAGCTTGTTTTATTTCAGATGCAGTCGGTGGATCACCTTTTATTTTATCAGCTATTTTTTGTCCCACCGCAGTCCCAGCGGCAGATGCAGCCCCAGTTGCAAAAGCTTTACCAGCGTCAATAGCAATTGGTGCAACTTTACGTGCTATACCCGGCATATTTTCAATAACTTTAGTGAACATATTTCCAAAAAATCCTACTAATTTGTCTTCGATAATTTTTTTCTTTATGTCATTATATTTGATGTTGCATAATTTTTTACTTTTGCTCGCGTAGATGTAAATAATAAGTTACAACTTCATTATTAACATGCAACTGTTCTCCAGATTGATCTGTCAACTGCATTATGATACTTGATATTTGATTTTCAAGATTTAAAGGATAATAGATAATATGTCGTGGAGTTATTTGCATGAGAGAACCTGGCGGAACTTCTGGTGAAAAACTAAATCGTTTGACCCTTGCTACCTTTTGATGTATAAGAGCCAGAAGCAATAGAGCAATTTACTAATATTGTATTTACTTCTGTTATATTTACAGGCAGTTCACTGTTAAACGTAATAGCCTGATCAAGTGCATTGTAACTTTTTTTTTAGTAAATCCTAACAGTTGTGCAATACTTCTTTCTCTTGGTTCAAGACCGAGTAATATTTTTTCAAAGTTATCCTAGCTCGTAATTTGTTATAATTCGCTGCCAACTCAAAATTATCAGCACACCGCCAGCTTTTGATATGAGCTCTTTGATTGTCCTGTTTAGATCAGTAATATTATAAGCTCCTTGTGGATTTTTTTTGTAGATATTGAATTTGTAAACGTAGTAAACCACATTTCATCGTTATCAGTTTTCACGTTAGGCATAGCATTCCAGCAAGTACAAGAAATTAATCCAATCTCATTGTTTTGCAGGATCCAGATGGATAGGCGGAATATAATTTACTGATATATTTGCGCTGTCTATCGCAGACTCAGAGTTTAGCAATAATGTTGTTTGCATTCCTTTTATATTAAATCATTTTACAAAATTAAGTCGCGGTGTAAAGTTTTATATTCGTCAGATGTTAATAATTCGCTCGATCTTAGATGATCAAGTATATCAATGATTTCATTATCAAGTTTAACACTATCATTCCCAGCTTCTTTTGATGATATTAATAGCATTGGTCTACCCATCACTTCAGTAGTTGATGTAAATATTTCCTGTTTTTACTTCTCTACTTTTTTCTACACGAGTTTCATCGAGTGTATCAAATTTTCTTTTAAAACTCCACCCTTTACCAAAAGGTTTTGCTCTACTATTTTCTGCTGTTTTTTAAACATGAAAGCAATAATACTATGTCTCATCCTATTATAAAATGGATTCATATCATCAATTTCTGTAACCGTGTTTAATTCATCTTTAGCAGCAGCTCCGTATCTTATTATTTCATCTAATCTATCGATTAATGTTTGATATTCTGCATCAGTCCACTTACTTATTTTATCAATATATTTTATATTTTCTTTCTTTAAAAAATCATCATACTGTTTAGGATCTATCGTATTATTTGCTCTTCTTATAACATGAAGTCTTTGATCTCCAACCTCCATATACCTTACAGTAAGATCACCGACTCTTTGTTGCTCCTCTTTGATATCTTTTATTTCTCCTGATACATTTTTTATAATATTTTTTATTCCTAGTGTTGTTAACTCTGCTAATCTTCGCTCAGGTTCCAGCGGATTGTTTATCAAACGATCTGTTTCAGCTTGTCTAGCAGTGGGATCGGCTATATTTGCTGTAAGTGCTTCAGTTAGTTTTCTTTTTCTTCATCAGATCTAGTAATAATTTTTGCAGCAGCTGCTTCCTGTTCTTTAACAATTCCAACCAAATCTTTTTCTTGCAGTTGTTTAAGTTCTTCTTCTGATAGTGGTTTAGTTTCAGGTTGTTTACATAATAGTGCTTCAGTAACTGGTTTGAAAATCGTAGCTGTTGCTTCTGTAGCAGTCACTTGTCCTGCCTGAGATTGAGTAAGTTTTTTTTAGATCTTCTATATTTTTTCTGTATCTTGCTCGTTTGTCCATTATTATTATTATAAATTTTATAAAATTGAAACCCCTTACTGTAAGTAAGTGTTAATACAACAGCGAAACATTTTAGTTGGATCATGTGTAAGTTTATCAAATAAGAAAAAGTTGTATTTATCTTTTGTAGCATTACGATAAAGTTCAATAAACTTATCTTTTGTCACGTCACCGCATTGCTCACTTGCAATATTTCTAACGTCAACATTGTCCAGTCCTGGAAATAATATAAAACAGCCAGTATTTCGCCGAATAAATCTGTCAACATTATAAAAACCTTGAGCGAGATAAACAGAATTACACTGTTTGTTACGTGACAGTGAGAAATACGATCTTATTTTGTTCATCTCCATGTTATTTAGCGGAATATCATCAAAAACTACTATCTTGTGTTCATCTGCATCAAGTTGATTAACTGGAATAAGCTCTTCTGGCTGCCTAATTATAAAATTTTTTTCACCAGCCTTAAGATCATCACGAAGCTTGTTATTATATTCGCTTAAAAACTCGTACTTATCAAGCTGTGGATTGATCGTGTAAATATAAACTGTGTCATAGTTAAAATTATTACCAAGAAGCAAGTTCATAAGCAAATTTGTTTTCCCCGATCCAGTTCGCCCAACAATAAGTTAATGACAATCAGTAAGTTCATTGTTATGTTTGTGCTTCACCAGTCACTCTGTATCAAAGTTTAATATCGACGATTTTGCCATTTTGTATAATATTAAACTAGTGTTGATAATTGTATGTAGGACAGTAAATAATGAGTTACTATACAAAATTTGGAACACTATCAAGAGATTTATCCACAGAAGCTTATCAAGGTGATTTATCCAAGTATGCAACTCTTGATCAGCTCAAAAATGAAATCAATAATTTACTAAATGTTGCCAGTGTAGATCCAAATGAAGTCGTCATTTTCCAGGACAAAGAAGGACGATTAAAGGCGAGTAAAGTACAACTGTTAGATGTATTTGTACGAAATTCTGCTGCGGTTGCTGATAATATCGTGACTTTTAACAATCTAGGTATGATACAAGATTCTGGTAGGTCAGTTAATGATTTTGTTAAAAAAAGCTGGTGATTTATTAAGTGGGAATATTGTTATGAACCAGAACAAGATTACAGATCTTGGAAACCCAACTGAAGACGGTGACGCTGTCATTAAGAAATACGTCGATGATCAGGACGTTCCAATCAGTAATGAAATAACAGGGCTCAAAAATGAAATTACCGATCACGTAAAAAGTTTTCAAATTTTCGCAGAAACAAACACGCCTAATGATGATTTTTTTTTGGAAATCCATCAATTTTTGACATTACACTCGCTAATATTAACACAAAACTCAATGATATTAGTGGAATTCCTAGTATTTCCTAGTATTATTTAGAAAACGAGTATGATTAAAATTCCTCACAAACAGATTAAAAATATTGTGTATACTGTTGCTTCTGGATCTGATATATGGTCGCAGCAAAATCAATCTATCAAATACACTACGGATGTTTATGGTGTGTATAGATTTTCAGTGCTTAGCGTTATAAAGTTAAAAATATCTTCCTATTAATCGCATATTCACAATTTGAATGTTGAGATTTTTGAAACTAACTGTAACAATAGGTAAAAGTTATGAGGAAGGATTTATACTTCATCCAGCTAATGAAAATTTTAAAGGCCGTGTCCCTTATTGGTGGTGTTTGGAATTTGTAGCTGAATTACAATAACCAAGCCTGGGGATTATGTAAACATATTATAATGAAAAGAAATATAGTTGATTTCAATCATATTTCGAAAGATATTCCAGTACAGGATGTGGACGCACTAATACTACAAATATTATCACAAAAATCTTTGGTGCGTAAAAAAATGTTTCAAATACTACAACTAGATCCTTCGAGTAATATCATATCTACGCTTGTTAATGACCAGTTCTGGTATAATTTCAAGTGGGGTATCATTAAATCCGTTTTTGCTAATTATATCTGGTATTGATGTTTCCCTTACAGCGGCGAGTAAAAAAGTAGAACCTAAACTTCTAATAAAACAGCATGGCTGTTTAACATCTGTTATAACTTACAACTAACTACTTGATCAGATCCGGTCTTACCTACGAGGAGTAAAATATAATATGGATGATTTAATACGTGAATTTCACATTATTGACAATATGTTAACAGACATTCTACCAATGAGGGTTAGCAAGTATGCAAAAAATTATCAAAAAAATATGAGTAACGTAAAATTTTATCTAAACTTAAGATATAATATCACTTACCTTTATCATTTTCGTTCTAATGCGTAGTTTAATTTCCGCCCTGCACATGTTAACTGAAATCGCCACGCTCTACTGCGTAGTTTAATTTCCGCCATGCACATGTTATCTGATGAAAAGCTCGCGGCAGACTGATAATAAAACCCGTCTTGCTGTCTTTAGTCTAGTTCGTGAACATTCCACGCATGCACCTGTTCTAGCAAAGTAGACAACCTCTGTATTATGCGAGCTTACCTGGATGATTCACCGATCACATGCACCTGTTGTTGCGTGAAATACATGACAGGGTACGTAGGGTATCACATGTTGTGGTATAATGACAGAGTTTGTGTTAACTTACCTGGATATCGATCACGTCTCTACCTGGATTCACTAACACTGTAATAATAGAGAGGGGGGAGCTAAAAACCTTACTAATACTTTTGTAAAAAAAAGGGGTGGCGGTATAATTTAGGATATAGTTTGTATTTGTTTGGAGGGGCAAAAATAGGGGGTGAGCTGAAAACCTTGTTTCCTTATACTACTGTGTGCCAATCTATGCATGAACAGTGTTGTGATGCATCACGTGCCGTCCGTACGTCTATCTATGCATGAACAGTGTTGTGATGAAGCATGTGCCGTCCTGGTGCAAATCTATGTATGGACAGTGTTGTGATGCATCACGTGCCATCCGTGTGCCTATCTATGCTTGGACATTGTTGTGATGAAGCACGTGCCGTCCGTATACCTATCTATGTATGGACAGTGTTGTGATGCAGCACGTGCCGTCCGTGTGCCTATTTATGTATGGACAGTGTTGTGATGCAGCACGTGCCATCCGTGCGCCTATCTATGTATGGACAATGTTGTGATGCATCACGTGCCGTCTTTGCGCCTATCTATGCATGGACATTGTTGTGGACTGAACACATTATATTTTTGCCTTATTTCCTGCAAATATTAACCCTGTGCATAACCTGGACGCGTATCTTCGTCAAGAAAAATAATAAGGCAAGCGAGACTAAGTATATACAAACAATTTGCCTTTAACCAACTGATTTATTAAACTAAAAAAATCTTTAGACTATATGGATATTTATTCTAATAAATGCTAATAGACAATAAGAGAACAATAGAATCAAATGAGAGACAGATTCAGAACTGAAAAATTCAAGTGTAGCTCATTTCAGGTTAACCAGATATTCAAATGTATAGTATATACATCTATCGAGTTTATAATGTAAATTCTAAGAGCTTTCAGCTATAGCAGATTATACAGATTTCGTTCCTATCATTGATGTACGTACACTGTTGACCTAAATACAGCAAAGCATACGATTATTAACATCCGAACATCATTAATAATAGCTGCCAAAAATGAATATCGGCTTAACTTAGTTGCAAAATGCTATGATGGCGATATATTGCCCTTTTAATATTTTGTGTAATTGATACAATTGCCTTCATTAGTGTCGACCAGTTAAGATAATTGCGTTTATGTTTTTCCTTTTTAGTTAGGTTATATTTTATTAAATCCGTTGATTTTGATTGATGAATTTATTTACTAGATTAATACACGCATTTTTATGTCGAAATAAACGCAAACCAGTCATCTTCTTTTCTATTACAGATCACTGTTTGCTTTTTTTGTGACATAAGCTTGACAAAAATACCAGTGTTGTGTCTGATTATGGCATGCTATGATATATTATATTAATTATACTATTACAAGTCTATGCTCTTACAATAAGCAACAGAAAAGAGTGAAGACAAGTAGTTTTGTAAAGTTTAAGAAATATTTTATTTCCCTAGAATACAAAGTCAAAAATAATGAAAAAGTTACGGTTTTGCGAATTAAATCCCAAAATAATCCAAGAATTAAAGACTCAAGTCCTAGTGATAAAAGGTCTTGAATAAAGCTCAGTTCAAGTCTCGAAGAGATAAATAATTAAATGCGATGACGTGTCTGTTATGGCCTGCGTCGTACTGATGTGTTAACAATCTTCTGTTGAATTACACAAATAAAACAAATTTAGTAAAAGTCATTCAGGTCAAATAGAACTGAACTCAGTTATAGTCAAGGGCAAGTTCAGTAAACATTGTTTCATTACAATAACATGGAATTAAATTTTTTTTAAACTAACAGACAAACAATTAAATTAAAAAATAGCAATACATTATCGATGACATAGAATAAATAGCAATGGAATATCAACAACGATGGATTATACTAAAGCAGAGAGATTTAAATTATAATACATATTGCACGAAGTGTATAAACCAGTGTATTACCGCGTTTGATGTGCAATCGTTTCCGAAGGCTAGTGTTACTCCCTTATGCAAGGATGGCTTGACCGCTAATTATCTTGAGGAGCAGGCCCTCACTATTTCAGAATAGTTGAATTAACACATTTGTTATTTAAAAAAAAAACAATTAGTGATTCTTTCTGATATAAATGTGCTCAACGTATATAAAGAGATATAATGCAATTTCAACGATTCACAAGATATATTAAGTAGAGTCCTATTTATTCATAAGCTCTGGTGGGAAATTTTTTTTCATAACAATTCCTCCGTTGAACTCACCTTGATTTCAAACAACCACCGTAAGAACTAGCGTATCTTGCTATGGTGTCGTCGGTGCATCAATCTGTCAAGCCTTACGAAGTCCACACATTAACTCCAGCACTTCTACGATCTACCCTTAACAAACTCTGTAAATAGTTTGTACGTGAGACAGGAAAAAAATCCTGTCAAGTCGAATTTAGGATCACATTAATAAAGAGAAGCAAGACGAATTCCACGCAATAAATTAACGAGCACAACAGGTACCTCGACATCACTTCAGGTCCATTGACAGCTATCTAATTAGAAATTAGGTCATCTAGTTTTAAACGGGTAATCCTACCAAGCTCATCATTAAGATAATTAAGATTTATTCTATAGCTTCCAAGATCAAAATATCACAATTACATGTTTACGAAACGAAATCATCTGTTAGAGAGAGAGAGAGAGAGAGAGAGAGAGAGAGAGAGAGAGAGAGAGAGAGAGAGAGAGAGAGAGAGAGAGAGAGAGAGAGAGTCAAGTTTACTCAGCCATCTATCAGGAAGTGTATAAACCAGTGTATGACCGCGTTTGATGTGCAAACGTTGCCGAAGGCTAGTGTTAGTCCTTTATGCAAGGATGACTTGACCGCCAGCCAGGCTATAGTTAGTATCAGGTAGACAAAGGCTTGAAGTATTCACACTCCGGGCGTTAAATATTGGTTCAGAGATCAAGTGAAGCTAGCAGGGTGAACGGGGAGTGTTATCATCAGTCGCCACGTGGACAGACAGCGAGAGGACATTCTCCGCTAAGTTGATTGAATTAGTCCACAGCGACATCCAATCGGAATTAAGACAGTAAGACAGATTGCGCGATTAAAACTTAGATATGAATTATAGCTCAAACCCGGTTCAAAATTGTCAGTTACTCCTAGACAGATTGCTGAGGTATATGGTGCTTCGAGGAACCACTCGTAATTTGGCGGTAAAGATTAGAACTAGAGTTTAAGAGAACAAAATCTTCTAAGGTCAATAAGTTATTTGCTCAGTTTTGCAGAACATTACGGCATCATACTTGTAATTATTTGTAGCATGTATGCTTAATTACTGGGATTGTTTTTGTAAGTGGAATTACCTTTGCTGTGTTTCATTGTTAAGCGTAGATGAAAAAATGGATTTGAGTTTTACGTTGAGTATTATGTAGATTTTTAGCATGTGGTCAGAATTAATTTTGCAATTCGCTGGTAGGTCACTTCGTAGTAACCAGTACATTTATTATTGCATTGTGCTATAATTTACCCATGGTTGAATTGTGAGTTTAGGAAAATTATTGAAGTATGTAAGATTAGTTACAATAGATGAGAGCACCCCGTCCAATATTTCATGTACTGTCTTGATACTTTTCTAGGTAGGCCAGGTATGTATGACCAATATTTCATATGTGTTCTTCCTAAACAAGTCAGAAAATCGATAGTTGATTTGAAAATATTTAAAGTTAATTTTACCGTGTAAATTATCTGTGTAGGTCTATTGTAATTAGTTAAAAATATAAGAAGAGAGTCAAGCTCTGATTATTTCTAGCGAATGGTTTGGGTTGTGTGGACGATTTTTACCAGTTTATCTTAATAAATAGAATAACATATTATTGACACAAAGAGAAAACAAATTATAGAGGTTTATTGAAGAAATAAAAGACAATTTAAGTATTCCAATTAATATATGTATACTAAGAACCACTGAAATTCCTATTTATATGATGTAAGCATTTTTTGTCTTTCTAGTAAGAAAAAAAATAAAACAAAGCTCCTGTCATTATCTATTTGTCATGCTGTTTACAGTAAGTAAAATATAACTTGCTGCTTTTATGGTAAGTCTCTACGTGCATAAATATGAGCTCAGTAGAAGTCATAGCTTGCTTCACTTCTACTGATGATGATGATGATGATGATGATGATGATGATGATGATGATGATGATGATGATAATTAATAATAATAATAATAATAATAATAATAATAATAATAATAATAATAATAATAATAATAATAATAATAATAATAATAATAATAACAACAATAATAATAATAACAACAACAACAATAATAATAATAATAATAATAATAATAATAATAACAATAAAAATAACAATAATAATAATAATAATAATAATAATAATAATAATAATAATAATAACAGTAATAATAATAATAATAATAATAATAATAATCTACTAATACTGCCACAACTACTACTGCTACTACTACTACTACTACTACTACTACTACTACCACTACTACTACTAATTTTAGCTATCCAAGTGTGGTGTTTCTAAATGTATGTAGGTAGGTTTGTATGCATGTATGTGTGTGTATGTATGTGTGTGTATGTGTGTATGTATGTATGTATGTATGTATGTATGTATGTATGTATGTATGTATGTATGTATGTATGTATGTATGTATGTATGTATGTATGTATGTATGTATGTATGTATGTATGTATGTATGTATGTATGACTATATTTATATCCGTGAGATGTAGTGATATTGTATTGAAAATAATTTTTAAAGCAGCCCAAACACTTTGCTCTTGCATAATTTCCGATTTACGCACCATTATGGCAATAAAATAAATTTACTACAAAAGAAGAATACGAAGTCGAATCTCTGGTGCTTACATTTACCTTAATGGGAAAACAAGACGATAAACATGTCTACTTTAATGGATCATTGGTCTCAATCCCTGATGCAATTATGTTATCTGATTGAAATCAATCCCATGATCCTTACTAAGATTTCATCGCTACAACACGTGTTTTGTATGTTATACCAATAACATATTAAGTTAGTATTTTATTATGTATTACTCATTGCAGCATCCCATCTTTCAGTATATTGAAGTCAAAATAAAACGACTGCTTACACAGAGATAATTTATCACTGTATACAATATGATCTCATTAAGGTTTCTGTCGACATTTGTATCTTCTGTGCTAAATTGTAATTTAACAAACCTTGAAATGAGAATATCAGCTTTAGAACAGTAGGGAAAATGCATTAAATAGTCTGGATTTCGTTGGGATGAATAGTTCTGTTGTTTCCTTATAAATGTACTGTAAATACCCATTAAATATAATTACCTTCAGTTTTGGATGTGAGTTCTTTCGAAATTTATATTTAGAGTATAAAAATGTAATGTAACATTATGTAAAGAAATATAAAGAAAACAAGTTTGTCTTTGACATTTGGGTCAAAATCTGTCCCAGTAAATCAACTTGTACCTTGAAATTGTTTCATCACAGATTGTTTCATCAGTTTAAAAGGGCAAGTCCCAATATAGATCTGGACTATGTTTCAGGCCTTGATTTCGTCAAGCTGTTTCCAAAAATCTGAATAATAATAATAATAATAATAATAATAATAATAATAATAATAATAATAATAATAATAATAATAATAATAATAATAATAATAATAATAAAAGTCAATCAAATTAAAATGCTATCTATAAAATACTAAATGCAGATCTGACATACTGCGACAAAAGGTGATGTTTATGTGATCTTTTGAAATTTCCAGTCTGGTTTTGGCAGTTGCCTATCAGATGAAATGCATTTTCTGTTAAGGAGAATTATCGTTGGTAAAATTATGTTCCAAATGACTTTTGTTGATTTCAGAAATTTGAAAGCTGTGATTTGACTGATGAATAGAAAATGACCTCTACTTGGTGTCCCGATAGGACTGTGGAGTTCTGATTTTATTCAGATTTTAGTAGATGTAACAATAACAATTGATCCAAAATACGATAAACTACAATGGTTCTGCCGATAAGTAATTACGTAGTTTTTTGAATTTCGGATGAGTATAAGATGAAGTTGTGTACATTTACAGTGAAGAGAATGTTGGCATGCTTTCATATCCTGAAATTGATTGTAGGATTAATTGTAAAAATTTTACCTAAGCACTCACAAAGCAAAAAAAGTCCAAACTTTATGTAAACTTGTGAGTGATTTGGTAAAATTTACACATCGATAAATACCCAACCATGATCATTTAAATTTTATAATTCCAATTTACTTTCTTTCTAACATCAGATCAGCAGATTTAATCAACTTTGATGTACATAGAAAGTTTCTTTCATTAGCCTCTTTATTGCGACAGAATACATTGCCCGTAGAATTTTTAGATGTATAAAAAATTCCATTAGTATTTCGTGACCGTATACATCCAAACAAAACGTAAAAACCAGTAAATTCATAAAAATTGGAATTATATTTACGTAAAAGCAGACAGCTCATCCACAAAGACTGCTCCAATGTGTTCAAGTTTTGAGAAATGAAACTGAACTTCTCTAAAGTATACCAATTTTATCAGTTTTTAAATTCGGGAAAATTAATTGTGCTGCAAAAGAAAATTCTAACTTGTAACATAAATACTACTACTACTACTACTACTACTACTACTACTACTACTACTACTACTACAAATAATATTAATAATAAACTACAAATAATATTAATAATAATAATTTTGTGTGAGTTTTAAAAAAAAAATTACACCTGAAGTCCAGGAAGAGATAATGATCACGCAGATCTAGCAGTCGTTTGAAGACAAAGCTGTACTCTCTATAACTCAAATTACGCGCAACGGTCATACATCCAACTGAAGGATTATTAAATGCTATTGAAAAAATATCGTAGATATACAAATATATTTCTTAAATGAACAGATAAGCAATGCCGGAAAGCCTGGGAAATTCCTTTTGTTAAAAGAATAAAACTCGATCGAATCAATAGAGGATGATCAATAATACAATGTTAAAATAATTTAGTTACTCTGTAGCATTCACAAGGACCTGACATAAACTATTTTTTTCTAGGGGGAAATTAATGTGTGCGAAAGTTTGGAAGGTAATAAAAACCAATTTTTAACTTAAGATTGCTTTGGGAGATTTATTTTTGTCACTTATATGGATGTGGTCTAATTATCAACTGTCCTTAGACAACTTAAGATTGCATTGGGAGATTTATTTTTGTAACTTATATGGATGTTGTCTAATAACGGATAAAAGGAGTTGTTTTATAGTTCTGCATCATGAAGTTCATTGTACTTACATTTATGAAACATATTTTACTTGTAGCTCTGTACCACTGTTTTCTTACATTTCTGAACCACATCTTGGGTATAATTCTGTACATTCTCTTGCTTTAATTTCTGTACATTTCTGCTTGTATTTCTGTACCTTATTTTCTATACCTTTCTGCTTATATTTCTGTGCATGTCTGACTATATTTCTTTATCTTTTTGCTTATATTTCTATACTTTCTACTTATATTTCTTTACCTCTTCTTTATACTTTTGTAAAGAAAAAGATAACTCATTTTCACGTTTCTGCATTCCCTCTTTCTTATAGTTCTGTAAAACTATTTTAGTTAACAATATTTATTTTATTTATTCCTTTTCATCTTGTCAAAAATGTACAGTCAGTTTCGTAATGCGATAGATCATATCCAATTGTATATACCTATGCAGTTATATTCGGTCCTATCAACTCCATATTGATAGTCCTTGGTCGTGTTTTGCCAAAATGGTCCTTAGGAGCAGGTCATGCATGACTGACAATAACTTACACTCTAGTATGGGGTACTGACCTACAACTGCCTTGTTTGTAATCCATCCGCGTTTATAGCCTATTATAATTTTGTTTTCCTTATTATGTATATTATATTGATTTATATTATAATACGTTTAGGGGATAAGCAAATTATAATAAAAAGTAAATTCGTATCTTTTGATCTAAATAACTTTGAATAGTGTGCTAACCTTGTGAAAAAGTTGTTCATTTTCACAAGGCCCTATTACTTAGCGAAAGGAGTTTATACATGCAGAAAGCATCCGTACATTCTCTACCGATAATGACTATCACCTGTGCATTTGTTGCAGTTAGGTCCTAAATGCATTGGTGTTAATAACCGCTATCTGTTCCCTAATTGTTCGATTTGGCATTTGTCGCACATCAAAGAGTAATGCCTGAATGGATACATCAATAAAATCTGTCTTAAATGTTAGACCAGAAACGATAATTTGTCGCAAGTTTAAGCTGGTTATATAGTGAAACGCAATATGGATAAACATTACGGAGGAAAATATTTTTATTCATTGTTATACAACTTGTGTACACAATATTATCCTTTTTGCGACATAAATAACAATTCTTATAAGCAATGCCAAGGACATCCTAAAACATTAGACGTAGTTAATGAATTACATTAGGGGATGACATTAAACGGAGTTTTATACTTTTGCAGTGAAATCCATGTTGATAAGTCATACAAAGACCAAAAAAAAAAAAAAAGACCTCACAAAAGAGTGTAATCAAAATCTCGGAAATCTTTGGTTGTTAATTAATTAGACAACAATTATCTGTGGCATCTGGGCGTTACCACCGCTCTCAAACTGACAATAAATGTTGTCTGGAAATCCTTGAAAATACGCGAAATATGGACCTTAAGTCAGATGTTGTTTATCCAAGGTATTAGGTTCTTTTACTCGTTACTATATCTCTCATCTCTTCTTATTACACATGCTGTTATGTATATTTAATTTGAGCTGTTTGTTAGTTTTTTAAAAAGTATTTTTTAAAATATTTCATTATATGGTTTTAGAAATGTAACATTGTATAGCTGACTTTGTGGAAAATCAGTGGCAAATTTGTAAACAACATTGTAAACAACATTGTTTACCTTTTTCGACTGAAGGATAAATATTAAGACAAATATATTTGGTCTGAGCTATGGACATTGTGTCTGCCATGATCTTTATTATAATTTTATGAAACAACCTTCTAATTATAACTAAATTTGTTTCTTGTAAGCATTTTGAACCATCCAGAATGAAAGTTTCCATCAGGGAATTGTTTGTTTTAGAAAATGCTAATTGTGACTTAAGTCAGGTAGAGGAGTATAAAATCTTGTGTTTTCGAAAGCTATTTCTTTTGCGATAACACCTGAAGGTAAAATAAGTCTTATGGCTTTGTTCTTGTTTCATTTGGGCTGGAATTTATTTAATCAAATTATCTATAAACTGGAAATACACAGCGCTCATCTAAAATAATAATTTTGGAAATGTAAACTTAGATTTATAGTGAAACTCAAAGAATAATCTATTATTTTTATTATTATTATTATTATTATTATTATTATTATTATTATTATTATTATTATTATTATTATTATTATTATTATTATTATTATTATTATTATTATTATTATTATTATTATTATTATTATTATTATTATTATTAATATTATTATTATTATTTTTATTATTATTATTATTGTTGTTGTTATTGTTATTATTATTATTATTATTATTATTATTATTATTATTATTATTATTATTATTATTATTATTATTATTATTATTATTATTATTATTATTATTATTATTATTATTCAACAAAAGGTTCTTGACAAATCATTACAATCCAGGCCATCACATGCACATCAACACTTGGTATTATTTTGTAATACCACTAAAGTTTATTCGGTACATAATTCTTTAGGACTCGTGTTAGTAATTCTATGATTATTTGAGATTTAATTTCAAACCTTTAAATTCTTTTTTTTTTAATATAAATTTCACTTTGTATTTTGAGGAAAAAAAATTTTGTTGAATTTTACATAACTTGTTCGTTTTCGTTTTTGTTTTATTTTGCTTAAGACTACATAGTCGTAACAATTCATTATAAGCCTTCCTCTTTTGCATCTACGTATCTACATGAAGATTTTACACATCTTTTTCATTAAAAATAATTCGTGGCGTATATTTTTAAGATGCAAGAAAAACAACAAAAAAATCCATTTTTTTTTCTGCTATAAAATAATATAAGGCTATGTCCAGAAAACAACTCAAAGTTTATTTTGCCAACTTCCGTTGTTACGTTATGTTCTTATATTTTGGTGCAAACTCACATCAGACAAGGGCAAATTCAATGTTCCAGTCACCCTGCATAAAATTTTAATAGCCCTGAATTCATGGTTTTTAATTCTGAACCAAATAAATTCGAAGAAAACAAACCTATATTTTATATTTATTACTATAGCAATGGCCATATTGCTGTTTTAATGTTTGGCGCTATATTGTCTTGAAGGTATATTTTAACGCAAAAAAGCACGACTAATGTTTGGTTTCCAGGATGAATTAGGCTCATTGCGGTCACAGGCTGGTACTTGATAACTGTCGGTAACTGTTAAATGCGATTTATAGCTTAGCATCGGCGTTCTTCACCAGGATTTGTGTAAGACAGCAATGAGGATTAATCAAAACTAATGCTGCACAACTTAATTATTATTATATGAGTGACTACAAATTGCCTTATCGAGTGTTGTCGTCGGGCATACTTACAGAAGCAAAGTAAAATATTGGAAGAAAATTATTGCTTATGATACATGCATTTATCCGAATAATATAGGTCTTTTCCATGGAATCAGCCATATCGTTGTTTCCAAAACGTGCTTAAAAACGAATATCTGAATGAAAGGAAAGTACGTAATAAGTAAATAAACTTTAATCCCACAAGAAGCCCTAGTTTCTGATTTGTAATTTTTTGGTGTTGTTTTCTTTTTAAATTAAATTGTATGTACTATATACACTCTTGTGCTCTTTATGAATAGACTGGAAATTAAACCTTTATTCAGAAATATATTCATTTTAGAAGGTGATGAGGCTAAATATGCTGTAAAACCCTTTTCATCACGTGCTAGAGAAGTGAATCTATAGTTGACTGGTATTGTCAAAACGAATCGAGTATCGGTCTCTAATAGAGTAAATCTCTCGTGTATTGCTAAGACATTTGGTCGATCAGGGCTAACATTATTCTAACAGATTCTCATGAAAGAGCTTTAGCGTGGTAGTGTCACGGTCTACCTAGGTGGACGGATGTTTATCCAACTGACACTAATCCGGTGTTTGATCTGTGGACAAACGTCGCGAGCAAGAAGCCAAGCCAGACGTAGTCGCAAAAAGGTTCTTTGTGCAGAACAGGGCATCGTAAATTACATCTGGGTGCTAATCCTTTAAAAGGACATCAAAAGAGCCATTTGTAATAAAATGGTAGGCAACTTATATCGACAGTTCCGCTGATTTACAACTTGGAAATGGTTAGTCCACCGCATCCAATCAGAATTAAACTAGTGGGTGGGCATACCTCAAAGTTTCGAGGATATCAAACTGACTCCATCCCAGAATTATTTAGTAGACCGAGGCAGATTACTAGGTGATTGAACGATTAAGGCTAATCCGAGATACGCACTAGTAAAGTTGGCGTGAATCACAGGGAAAAGATTGCGAACAAAAAGAAAAGCTTCAAGAAGGTAGATATTCGTTTGATTTTTGACTCACACATTGTAACGCTGTTACTGTAAGTACCAATATTATGTTTACGCAATTACTAATAGTATTGTTAGAATGAAGAATTACTTTGTAGAGTTTCATTTGTGTACTTATTTGAGATTTGTATTGGAGTTAGGAAATGATTGATGTAAGCAAGATTATGAATGTATGTTTGAATATGTTCAGAGCATAGATAGTTGCATATGTATATATTTGTATGATTTGTGATGCAAAACTGATGTGAATCAATTATCGTTGCCTGTATACGAGTAATTGATATCGTGCTTTATGATGTGTTATTATGTTATGATTTTGCATTGTGTTTACCATTCATAAATGTATGAGTATTTCGGTGGGAATGGATGCGTGACCCATGAAATTTGATAGCCTTATCTGATGATAAGTTATCTGGGTAGTGTGAGTGTATATGCCCAGCAAATAGTACACCCTCCTTGTGTTTTACAGGAATCTTTCCGGTAAGGATAACTTCGGTTACAAGGAGAGTCCCGAGAGTCTGAGAGAGAAGACTGAAGTAAGACTGTCGGTACAGTCAGGGTCGACGGATTGGAGTCGACGGTTCGACGAGAAAGTCGACGGAAAGGGAAGTGAAGGTGGAGAGGAAATTCGAAGGAGCAAAGGAGGAGTAGAAGTTTAGAGAAAATTCGAAGGAGTAAAGGAGGAGTGCAGGAGAAATTTAGAGAGACAGATGAGTAGAACCAAGGATAGGGCGAAATTCTCACACTGATTCAGATGATGAAATAGGCACAAAAGGGTCGAGCGATTGGGAAGCTCGAATATTGAAATTTTATTATTAATTAAATTATTTTATTTAATTCCACCCCTTTGTACTTTTGTATTCATCTGTTTAATTTCACCCTTTAGTACTTTTGGATTTAACTGTCGGCATTGCTGACTGGGAGCTCAAAACCATATTCACCTACTTAACTTCTGAACCATAATCGAGCCTGGGTGGGTGCAATACCTAAATAAATATTGGAAACACCCCACCCCATTTTCATATAACCAAAACCATACACAGGTATAAATATAATTAGTTAAACCCATTAACACTCAAGGGTATAACTAAAAACCCTACCCTAACAGGTAGTCACTATCTTTTGTCCGAAGTTATGCTCCTTGTCGGATTCTAGTTTACTTATTTAATTCTTTCTTCCAATGAATCTTCGGAAAATGACGAGTCACCACCGTACGTTTTAAGAAATATCTTTTAATTTTTATCGTCTCGTGGGCGAGATAATAGACGTTTAAAAACCTATTATATAAAATATGCAGCTTGGAAGCATTATCTCTCACTAGAGACAAAATAAACAGAACCTTCACAAGTTTAGAGCAAGATAAATTTTAATCCTTCACTCATTGTATTTTCCGTCCTTTGAGTGAGGTATTTCCATGCAAATGCAAGAATATAATGACCACCGAAAACTATGCAGGCATAATTATTTTTTATCACGATAAAATAACAAGACAAGACAATCGCTTTTTAGGACAAATGTGAGATATCATATTACTACGATAAATGCAATAAATTTGGATGGCACCATGATTTTGGGGATATGTTGGTCGAAGCAAGTCAAAAATAAAGACATCTTGAAATATGATCCTTTATAGAAACAATATGAACCCTTTCTGCTCTTTAGGAGGTTGTGTACCAAGAAATATTTCATGCTTAAAGAAACCCAAACTAACATGAAAATCGATGACCTAGAAATTAATTGAATTCACAACATTCTTGCAGAGTTGTTCAGGTGTTTAAAAAAGTGACGATCAGTAAAGCATAACATTAATAACATTTATCCTTTGGTAGACACGTGACACTAATGTCTTGTTAAGTATATTGTATGTTTTGTGCGAATGCTTGTCCTTTCTGATTTAATGAAAATGAATTTTACTGAATATTGTATTGATGCTGCTTTCTGAAGAACTTCACAGAGTTTCCAGAAGCGACAAATTGGATGAACTTACTGAAAGCAATATTCTTAAACCATTACTTTTGATGTACAATGAGTTTTGTGCATTGTACACAAGAAAGTTATCAGTTATCCAGAGAGAGAGAGAGAGAGAGAGAGAGAGAGAGAGAGAGAGAGAGAGAGAGAGAGAGAGAGAGAGAGAGAGAGAGAGAGAGAGAGAGAGAGAGAGAGAGAGAGAGAGAGAGAGAGAGAGAACGTTATATAGAATTTTCATGTCAGATTAGTCTAGTATATGAATTGTTTGGAGTATTCATTATTAAATCTGTGTCCATATCTGAAGCACTCCTACATATTTATGATTTTGTTGCATTGAGCAGGTTGATGAGGACATATGTCCATAGTAACTGTCACTTGCATTACATATATCCATATAAACTGTCACTTGCATCACATATATCTATACAAACTGTCACTTGAATCACATATGTCAATAGAAACTGTCATTTGAATCACATATATCCATATAAACAGTCACTTGAATCACATATGTCATTAGAAACTGTCACTTCCATCACATATGTCAATATAAAGTGTCACTTGAATCACATATGTTCATATAAACTGTCACTTGAATCACATATGTCAATATAAACTGTCACTTGAATCACATATCAATATAAACTGTCACTTGCATCACATATATCCATATCAACTGTCACTTGAATCACATATATCCATATAAACTGTCACTTGAATCACATATATCTATACAAACTGTCACTTGAATCACATATATCCATATAAACAGTCACTTGAATCACATATGTCATTAGAAACTGTCACTTCCATCACATATGTCAATATAAACTGTCACTTGAATCACATATGTTCATATAAACTGTCACTTGAATCACATATGTCAATATAAACTGTCACTTGAATCACATATCAATATAAACTGTCACTTGCATCACATATATCCATATCAACTGTCACTTGAATCACATATATCCATATAAACTGGCACTTGAATCACATATGTCAATAGAAACTGTCACTTGCATCACATATGTCAATATAAACTGTCACTTGAATCACATATGTTCATATAAACTGTCACTTGAATCACATATGTCAATAGAAACTGTCACTTGAATCACATGTCAATATAAACTGTCACTTGCATCACATATATCCATATCAACTGTCACTTGAATCACATATATCCATATAAACTGTCACTTGAATCACATATGTCATTAGAAACTGTCACTTGCATCACATATGTCAATATAAACTGTCACTTGCATCACATATATCCATATAAACTGTCACTTGAATCACATGTCAATAGAAACTGTCACTTGAATCACATGTCAATATAAACTGTCACTTGCATCACATATATCCATATAAACTGTCACTTGAATCATAATGTCAATGTAAACTGTCACTTGCATCACATATATCTATACAAACTGTCACTTGAATCACATATGTCAATAGAAACTGTCACTTGCATCACATATGTCAATATAAACTGTTACTTGAATCACATATGTTCATATAAACTGTCACTTGAATCACATATGTCAATATAAACTGTCACTTGCATCACATATATCCATATAAGCTGTCACTTGAGAAACAATTATGTCTATAGAAACTGTCACTTGAATCACATATGTCAATAAAAATTATCACTTGCATCACATATATCCATATAAACTGTCACTTGAGTCACATATATCCATATAAACTGTCACTTGAATCTCATATATCCATATAATCTGTCACTTGAGTCACATATATCCATATAAACTGTCACTTGCATCACATATATCTATATAAACTGTCACTTGAATCATAATGTCAATGTAAACTGTCACTTGCATCACTTATATCCATATAAACTGTCACTTGCATCACATATATCCATATAAACTGGCACTTGAATCACATATGTCAATAGAAACTGTCACTTGCATCACATATGTTCATATAACTATTACTTGCATCACATATATCCATATAAACTGTCACTTGAATCACATATGTCAATGTAAACTGTTACTTGCATCACATATATCCATATGAACTGTCACTTGCATCATATATGTTCATATAAACTGTCACTTGCATCACATATGTCAATATAAACTGTCACTTGCATCACATATGTCAATAGAAACTGTCACTTGCATCACATATGTCAATGTAAATTGTTACTTGCATCACATATGTCCATATAAACTGTCACTTGAATCATATTTGTTCATATAAACTGTCACTTGAATCACATATGTCAATGTAAACTGTTACTTGCATCACATATATCCATATGAACTGTCACTTGCATCATATATGTTCATATAAACTGTCACTTGCATCACATATGTCAATATAAACTGTCACTTGCATCACATATGTCAATAGAAACTGTCACTTGCATCACATATGTCAATGTAAATTGTTACTTGCATCACATATGTCAATATAAACTGTCACTTGAATCACATATCAATATAAACTGTCACTTGCATCACATATATCCATATCAACTGTCACTTGAATCACATATATCCATATAAACTGGCACTTGAATCACATATGTCAATAGAAACTGTCACTTGCATCACATATGTCAATATAAACTGTCACTTGAATCACATATGTTCATATAAACTGTCACTTGAATCACATATGTCAATAGAAACTGTCACTTGAATCACATGTCAATATAAACTGTCACTTGCATCACATATATCCATATCAACTGTCACTTGAATCACATATATCCATATAAACTGTCACTTGAATCACATATGTCATTAGAAACTGTCACTTGCATCACATATGTCAATATAAACTGTCACTTGCATCACATATATCCATATAAACTGTCACTTGAATCACATGTCAATAGAAACTGTCACTTGAATCACATGTCAATATAAACTGTCACTTGCATCACATATATCCATATAAACTGTCACTTGAATCATAATGTCAATGTAAACTGTCACTTGCATCACATATATCTATACAAACTGTCACTTGAATCACATATGTCAATAGAAACTGTCACTTGCATCACATATGTCAATATAAACTGTTACTTGAATCACATATGTTCATATAAACTGTCACTTGAATCACATATGTCAATATAAACTGTCACTTGCATCACATATATCCATATAAGCTGTCACTTGAGAAACAATTATGTCTATAGAAACTGTCACTTGAATCACATATGTCAATAAAAATTATCACTTGCATCACATATATCCATATAAACTGTCACTTGAGTCACATATATCCATATAAACTGTCACTTGAATCTCATATATCCATATAATCTGTCACTTGAGTCACATATATCCATATAAACTGTCACTTGCATCACATATATCTATATAAACTGTCACTTGAATCATAATGTCAATGTAAACTGTCACTTGCATCACTTATATCCATATAAACTGTCACTTGCATCACATATATCCATATAAACTGGCACTTGAATCACATATGTCAATAGAAACTGTCACTTGCATCACATATGTTCATATAACTATTACTTGCATCACATATATCCATATAAACTGTCACTTGAATCACATATGTCAATGTAAACTGTTACTTGCATCACATATATCCATATGAACTGTCACTTGCATCATATATGTTCATATAAACTGTCACTTGCATCACATATGTCAATATAAACTGTCACTTGCATCACATATGTCAATAGAAACTGTCACTTGCATCACATATGTCAATGTAAATTGTTACTTGCATCACATATGTCCATATAAACTGTCACTTGAATCATATTTGTTCATATAAACTGTCACTTGCATCACATATGTCAATAGCAACTGTCACTTGCATCACATATGTCAATATAAACTGTCACTTGCATCACATATGTCAATATAAACTGTCACTTGCATCACATATGTTCATAGAAACTGTCGCAAGCGTTCTGATGGGAAACTATAGTAAGATTCCTGGCCATAATTCGGTTCTCACATTTTTAAAATATCAAACCTTTTATACTTAATAACATTTTTGAAAGGCTTAGCATATATAAGCCACACGTTACTAGAATTCCAGATTGCACGATCATTGTACTACTTTTGAAAATATACATAATTGTCGTGCTTGTTTAGTTTTATTGGAAAGGTCCTTATACTTGAATTGAAACGCAAGTTTTAATAAGGTTAAATACCCTTAGATACTAATTTCAGTTTATCCTGTACACCGTTCTATTCATAGATTCTTTTCCTGAAGGATAAAGCATAGGATGTGCAGAGTAATTTGATATAAAAACTGGACATATAGTTCAATTACTCTTTCACAACCGCACAAGTATTTAAAATAATTCTTTTGCTATCTTAGCATGTGTTGCTAGTAAAATGGAGAGAGTGAGAGAGATTTACAAACGAAAGTAGATGATTGCTATGCCAGATGTTAACAGACAATAACACAAACATACTCCAACCACCACCGCCAAGAAAGAAAAACCACTTCAAACAAGATGTAACATGGTAAGCGTTAAATGCGATAAGAACTCTATCGAAAGTTATACGTTGAAAGATTCTTGGCTGTTATACCAATGCATTCAATGAAATCTTTTTTCCAGTTGCAATAATCTGGTGATAACATTAATTGATATTTGAAATTATGCTCTGTTTTGGCACATGTGGTGATATTATGTAAAAACAACCCCACAATTAAAACAACCCCATAATTAATACAACGTGGTTTCCATGTTACATTGTTCCATTTTCCTGTCAATGTTTGTCCCTTGCAAAAGTAGTGGATAACTCTATTATGCCGTTTATAATATAGCGTCACGAAGGTTTGGGTGCACGTGATAAGATATATGATTTTGTTATTGGAAGACTCCGATGCCATTCGTACTAAAATTACCTCTTGGTAATAATGTTTTCCAATAATAGTTTCTGGCTTTAAGAAATCAAATGTTATCAATAACGTTAGTATCACCTTATTTGCAGAAATAATGTTTGATTTTAGGATCAATATTTGCAAGAAATTATCGTAAGGGCCACGTTGCTCTTTATGACAAATATTTGATCATTGTCTTTATAATTGACTTACTTAAAAGCAAGAACACATTCAGTTATCTTAATTGTATAAACGAAACCCATGTCTCTAAAGCTATTTAAAGGCAACCAGAAGATAGAATGATAAATTGATATAAAGAAAGAAAAAGTATATGTTGGAATCCAACAGCAGTGCCATGCTTCTGTCTTCTAATTTCATTCACTGACACTTATACTCAAGTCGTCTTGAACAAAATTTTGGTTAAAAATCTTCCCATCAAGTCTTGTCAAGTCTTATTCTACAGAATAAAATTGTTATCGATAGCCGACTTCAGGATTATGTCTTTCATAAAGTATAATCATGAAGAAGGCAAGAAAAGCAAAGTATCACAATAATGTATATCATACAGCCTTTTTTAGTAGTACATGAATTCGACAGTGCCTAATAAAAGTTTCCTTCACAAACAAGAAATTTTGTAATTTTAATGCGTAATTGACATTTTCATTCCCACTAAGCAAGATTAATAATAATCGTCGTCGTCATCATCTTCTTCACTATCATCATCATCATCATCATCATCATCATCATCATCAGCAGCAGCAGCAGCAGCAGCATTATTATTATCATCATCATCATCATCATCATCATCATCATCATCATCATCATCTCAGTTATGCCATGTTTTATAAAAGTGCCAAAATTATGACAGAAACTATAGCACATTGAGCCATTAGTACTGAGGTTGTCATTATGTGCTTGATTGCTCGAAGAAAGATTTTTCAAAAGCATCTACACGAAATTTTAGGTCAGTCTCTCGGTGTGGTTTATTATACTTGACGGTCTACATTTCCTGTGTGAGAATACTGTTGTTTTGGTGTTGATAGTATAGAAGTGTTATTATTGTATTTGGTGTTGATATTATAGAGGTATTGGGTAATTCATGAACATTCTGAAGAGCAACTCCGAGTGAACTAACTAAAAGCTTATCTCTTTTTACTGCTGCTTTTCATGCTTTTTGTAATGACAAACATAAGCGGATTATTAGGCAAGAAGCCACGGTTAGTCACGAGAGAGAGAGAGAGAGAGAGAGAGAGAGAGAGAGAGAGAGAGAGAGAGAGAGAGAGAGAGAGAGAGAGAGAGAGACTCCAACACACACACACACACACACACACACACACACACACACACACACACACACACACACACACAGAGTTCAAAGTTATTCGTTATATTATCACACGCCTTGATTTATGTATAATACATAGCAGTTAATACTTGGCTTACAGGCAGAACTATGGCTGTTAATGGCTTGCCTTATCAGCAGTAAATAACTTTTTCATGTCGTTTATATGACGGCGAAAGTTCGTCAAGATATATAATAGAATACTGGATCTGATTAAAATAGGCTAATGACGTAAAAATTACCCAATAAAAACGAAAACATAAAATAGTAAAGACAAATATAGACCCATTGTAGTGATTGTAGGTCTTGTTTGCTTGATCATCAGTTAGGTTAGGAAGAGTCTCGCCGCGAAGCATATAAACAACGACAAACCGAACCATATCTCCCACGATTAGTTAGATGATCTGTACGTGATATATGAATAATGTAAAATTAGCGTAAAATAAATGGATCTATTTTTAGTGTTTTATAGATTGATTCTGCTGATGATGACGATTTGTATCATAAAGAATTTTAATTAATGAAAATAATATTGGCATCTATCAATATGTACTTATCTGTCCGTATGGGTACATTCCTTAAAATGATCTTTCTTTATGTCCGTCTCTTTATGATGTGTGTAGGATGAAGATGAAATCGAATTCTTCCTGGCAGATAATTACAAATAAGCATTTTTAAAAAAAAAAGTTTCCAGATTTGAGCACAGCAACCGAAAAAGTACGCCAGAAATAGCCGAAGTGGATTACATTACATTGATTTGCCAAAATACACCAGAAGATGAATATATTTTAATATAAAACTTACCTGTTAGAAATAAACGAAATAATAAATAGAAGAATTTAGATACTGCAAGGAAAAAGACAATAAAAATTGAGAGAAAAGTACATATTAATAATGATAAATTTTGTTTGACAGTGATCCTATTCATGTAAATTTTAAAAATCTTTTACCTTGTTTGGCATTATTTTGTCTGGGTTTTCTTAACGAAATATGTGGGTAATTATCACGTTTTCGTGTTGTTTTATATTTCCTTCCCAATACATAGCAAACTTGTTGACAATACGCTCGATTTTTAGATATGCGCAATAACTCGAAATATTGGTATTGCTTGCCCTGTTTGAAACAAATTATAGTGACAGATGAATATCTTTGTAGTTTGAAACGAAATATAATTTTTTTTTGTCTATATAAGGAAATTAATAATTATTCCTGTCATATTGACATAGGTACGTTCACATCTCGGGTAATATTAGCAGCAGTATAGTGAAATACCATAGGGACTTCTTTGTTAAACTGGAGGAAGGGGAGTTGTTCGCTGGAGAAAATGGGAATTCATCATGGTTAAATTTACAATGGGTGGGACTATAGCAGGAAAAGGGAAAGTAAAACATAGGTTGGGACTGTTTAGGGACAATGTGAATTGAACTCGGGGAATTTAACATAGGGAATGCGTAGAGACATTGGATTGGCAACAGTGTTGTAAGGGTCTGGCCTCAAGAGGGCGGAGCAGTTGGGAAAAGTGTTGCAAGTGGCTAACCTGAAAACGCACTAATCTATGTAGGGAGAAATTCAAAATAGAGATACACATGCATAGTTGGGACTGCCCAGGGATAATGGAAATTTAACAAGGGACTATCTAGGAACAAGGAGACTTAGAACATAGATAGGGAAATTGTATAGTGCCTGTCTAGCGATAAGAGACGAAGTTGGCAAAACACAACAGAGAGAAAGACAGACATAAAAATACAAACCCGAGATTTATGCATACAACATTACCTAGAGCTGAAGTTATTTTGGAGGTGTTCATAAATTTGCATAATTGTAATAATGCTCTAAAAAGCTATAATGAAAAAAAAGACAAACTCCTTAATGTATGTGACTAAAAGTAACGCTAAAATCACGAAATTGTCCCAAAATTTAACGGACACTAAATATATCCCTGAACATTAGGTTACGTTGGTTTCGACTGAAATAGGTAAACCTAGTATCTATTTATATATAGATAGAGAATAGACATAAAAGCAAAACTACACGCACACATACGCACACGCACACAAACAAAAATACACAGTTTCACAAATATTCATTAGTGCAGGGACACGATTTTGTTAAAGAGAAAATAAACACATACACATCCACACACATGCACACATGCACACACACACACACACACACACACACACACACACACACACACACACACTTCAGCTGAACCGAGCAGGAGATCATATAGTTCATTATAGATAAGTTAATTATAGATCTATGTAGTCAGCAGTGCTAGTCTATGTAATCCGATATGGTTTAGATTATTTGTGTATTTAGGGACATGTGATTAGGTACGCAATAGTTATGCTGATTAATATTTTTGCGTAGCTTTAGTGTCCCGACAATGTCCCTAAATATGTCTTTATAATGTACCTTTTCTATATCCCTATTTTTTGTTTGTATTATGTCGCTAAGGTGTCGGTAAGTAAATTAGAGGGAGAGATTTGTTGGTGAGGCTTCGAGATTTGTCTGAACCGAGCACGAGTGGGAAGGACAATTGTGCAGGGACAATAGTTTGTTAAGATTAAGAGCCAACACACATACACGCAAACAAACATACACGCAATTGTACGTGCGCACACAAACACACACACAAACGTACGCGCACGCAAACACAAATTTACGCACACAAACATACGTACGTGAAAGCATACAAACATATACGTGTGCGTGCACACAAACACGCACGTGCACGCATACAAACACACACACATACACACTTCAAAAGTTTTGTTAGATTAGAATAAAGATGAAATTTTACAAAAATGACCGTCACTTATACCAATATTTTGGACCTTTACACCACATAAATATTATCTATCACACCACAATGTTATTCAACATGTGACACTCACTATCCAAATTGCCTTGTGTTAGCTTAAATGTAAGAGAAGGAGATGAAATCTCACAAATTAGACTATCTCTTACACTACCAAAATACTGTGTGATTTGTGTGTGATTTGGATATTTAACGCAGCTTCCTCAAGGTTTGTCATCTTGCTACGATGTCTGCAGTGTGGCACTTTATAATGATGTCTAGCAATGAGGAGGCATCATGACGCAGAGATATAGCATGATGTTCCACCCAGTTACATTATCCTGGCACCAGGCCGACCAGTCCTAACACGAACCTGTTAATGCTGAACGCCATGCGAGGCAGCTGTTAGAACCATTTTAGCAACTCTTTGGTATGGTATCGAACCCACAACTTTCCGCATCCTCCAAAATACTATGTGGAAAATAGTATATATTTATATTCACCGCTGGTAGGAAATTTCTTTGGAAATAACTAGTATTCATTTTTAGCTATAACTTATGGGAAATTCCAATTGAAAAACCCACTGTCTGTTCATAATCTCATCTTGTAGAAGAATTTTCTTCTTCAATGACGTCACTGTACTGGACACTAGCGAAATAATGTTAACAGTTTTGCAAGTGACTGACCCGAATACGCGTCGTTATAGGTAGTTAGGTAGGTGAAATGAATTTGATTTGGATAAAGGGAATTTTATAGGAACAATCATGGGATCACTTTAGCGTCAATGGGATCTTAACTTTAAAAATGGGTATATCAAAATTGGCGTAAATGGGAATTTAACACGCGAATGTCACTTGGAGTTCAATGGAAATTGAACATTGGTGACGTCATGGAGTTTATAGGGTTAGAACTATTTAAAGGGGTTAAGCATTTTGGTAGGGACAAAGGGTTGATAGGAATAAACATAGACTTACAGAAACAAACGAATACACATCCAAACACACAAAAAAGAAATATGTTCCAAGGAAAGGCTCATGGATAGAATAGAGGCTCCAATAAGAAAAATCTCTTGTATGGGTAAAAAAACATTTATTCAAGTATATATATCGGCTCTCTGGTCTAAGCACTATCTTTTTAATACATAAAGCTGTATTGTTTGTTATTAATAAAGTAATAACTTTCCCATTATTTTCTATTTTATTTGCCTATTACATTAATAGACTTGGAAAATATTCAATACTTGTTCTGGCGACATTTGCAAAAAATTGCAACAACGTTTTAAAAGCCAGGACCATCCTTGCATAAATATTTGGACATGAAACAAACCTATTTACAAGGTATTTAGTTCTTGGATCTAGTAAACTACTTTCTAAAATTAAAGTTCATTCCTTCAAATAGACATTTTATATACAATGTATTTACATTTCATACAACAATGCCATTTTCTTTTACGCTACATTACATGTTCATTTTTTTTTAAAGATAAAGCTAAAACAGGCAACAATAAATCAAATAGAACAAAGTTTATGTTTGTCTCTATATGCACCACACACGTTGTTTAAAATCTGGTCAACTACCACACTTGATTCCCAGCCTAGATCTTTCCCATTAGGTCTCACTTTCTTTCGAAAAGCTGCTGTTAAGTCCATCATTCTAGGTACACTTTTTCGGTACGCAGATGAAATACAGTTATTGTCTTATTTCCATTTGAGGTACACTTTTCCATCGGTGATGTTAACTTTTTCTCTCATCGTCTGCACGTCTTTAATATCACTCAAAAGCTTGGAAGAAATTAATTGTGCAGGTGTACTAAACCCGAGACATACTGGAGAGTTCAAGCTGTCGTGATATATACATAGACTCAAACGATCTCCATCTTTGACTTAGTACTGACGTTTGAGTTCCTTAAAGGTGAGTCAAATAAATCGGGTGGAATGTCAGACTCGAAATCTTTGAATTTTGCCGTGTAGGTGTAAGTTGTCGTCCTTTTCTTGAAATCGCTGTCTGAGTCATTCAGACACACTCCTTCAGGTCTACTGAATCCTTTTCATTTTTGGACGCATCTTGCTGTGAAAGTATGTGGTGGTGAAAGAGGCCAATGATATTTGTTCTTTCTCATTTTCATCTGCGTAGAGTGATTCATCTTTCTTGCTGCCTGTCATCGCAGTGAAGCGTCGTTCTTGGAAGTCCCTTTTTATACTGGGTGATATCAGCGTGTCCATATGGTAAAGTCTTGTAGTCTGGAAGTTGCACTGGTTGCACATAGTTGTCCATAGCGTTAATAAATAAAGAACTAAGGTGTGTTGTTGCATGGGTGATGTGATAGTGATGCACATCATCACACTCGAGTTTCTCTTTGTTCTTGTAGTCTCTCACACGATTCTTGCTGCGTCAAAGTCAACCTTCTTGTTGGTGGCTATCGTCTTGGAACTATTTTTTATACCAGTGTGTTCATACGGCAAAGTTAAGTGGTTGGGGAGTCGCACTCGCTTCTCGGGCACAATTTTAGACAATTTTTCCAAAGTTCGACTGACGATTTGGTATGTTGCTAATCTTACAATCATCATGTGAGGTAGGTAGGTGGTCACTTAAAAATCTTGATCTCCAAAATCTATCCAGCCTGCAAGGCTTCTTTCAATACCCCAATGTTCACCACAGGTACGATGATTGAGAGTTTATCCTTTCACTTTACACTCGGTGTGCACTTCTCCTTGCGGGTCCAAGCATTCGTAGCCGTAATTTCTGGGACTGCCACTAGCAAAATTTAGAATCTTGTTGATAGCATGTTCGTCTGTCCATGCTTCTAAACGGTCTCCTTCGATGTCAGTGTCGGTAACCCAGGTGATCGATGTAGTGCAACTGTCCGTGTCAAAATATAGCCCACGATCTCTTAACAGTTCTAAACCTTCATACATTTTTAAGCGAGCATGAGCTGTCACGTAATCCGCAATGATGACATTTCCAAATTCGTCAGCCTCTACCAAATCCATTTTTTCTTCGTAAATGACTAGAATCAAGGTCTTTGACTTATTTCCTGAATTTAATTTTATCGTAAATCACCTGGAAGTAACAAAAAGGATTGGACAAATACTCCATCCTGGGTAAACACGCTAGTTGTGCCATTTTCTTCGCAAAAATTTAATATCACTTTGGCAAACGATTGCCTTACTTCGAATTTCTCTACGTGATCTAAAGTGATACCTTCCTGCTCTAAATATTTGTCTTTGAATTTCATTTGGTCTTCAGAGGTGTGGCACCAGGAAGAATAGCCTCTGGTTTCTTGTCTCAGTTTCATAAAGACATCCACGTAGTCTGCGACAAAATGGCTTTCTGAACCTCGTTGCCATTAAGGTACTGTCATACCTTGGGAAATTAGTAAATATCGTACACTTCTAACAGTTGGTATCCCAGGTCAAGAGCGTTAAATAATTCCAAGCTGACCCATGTTTCCTTCAAGGCGCGTTCTTCTTTGGTGTGCTGACAAGGCCGGTCTTGGTTGCACGTTTCGGGACACGTAAGGCACAATAGTAATGGTGAGATAAAACCGGATGATACAAGTCCATGGGAGGCAAGACATTGCACTTGATCAATCCTTTGTACGTCGAATGTTGTCCAGGTCGATGTGTTGCAACAGCCATTGCTAGTGTCCTGCGGGAAATAACTGTTTGCACACATAAGGACATAACGAACACATATGCAAGTATTTGATTTCTTCTCCTTTCTCCTCGTCGGCGTGGCACAGCAAACATGTGGCATTTGTCCGTCCTCCGTGCAGGGTGCCCCGCGGGTTCAAAGGGTCAACCAGCTTGTAACTTTCCACGATGCGTTTAAACTCGGGATCGGTTTCAAACGGTGATCACAATCGTGTTTTCATTTTCCACCACTTGGCGTCATTGCTATTCTGATTCCAAGCATCTCTGACAAGTGCCCACCATTGACTATTTTAAAAATTGATTTTTGCTATCACGTTGAATGTAACAGATGGTGCATCCGTGCAATATGTTAATGTTAAACTCTTTCACGATCGAAGGGTTTTTCTTAAGTCCCACCCATCCACTGAATACGTTCGATGATCTTTTAGACTCCTCCGTTTTGATCATGTTGTCGTCCTTATCACACAAGTAATGTAACCAGCGTAGGACGTAATCTGAGTATTGGCGTTTGACAAAGTTCATCGTTTGATGGTGGATGACAGCCAGGGTGTTTCTGGGCACGAATCGTTGGCGGTACACTAAGGAACACGCTTTGGCAATGGTGCAGGCTTTTTTCAAAGGGATGATCTCACCGTGCTCCATGAATAATTCTCGAAATTGTCCACAAAAGCAACGTAAAATGTCCACGTCGGAACGACAAAACTTTAACATTTCTTCCTGAAAGTCGAAGGTGTCCGAAGCGTGAGAGTGGTACCAAGCGTAGAAAACTTATCGTTGTTTGGTGCGCATGTTGCTAGAGTTGTAGTAGTGAGAATCAGCCAAATGAGGTAGAACGGCGGGTTGATTGGCTTCGGTATTGAAAAAGTGCGGAAAATAGCCTTGGGCCATTTCAGTCATTCCAAACGTTTTAAGCTCAATGTCATAGCCAAATAACCCATCGAATATTTTAACAGCACAAATCCCACTTGCATGGAGATGATTTTGGCTCTGTTCAAAGTGACTTTCGGGCGTTCAGTGCTTTTATCCATATATATTTTGAGAAGAAACTGTTTATGGTATCCCGAGAAAGTGTGAGCCATCACCGTGGCTTAGCATTGGCGATCTCTGTAACGTTCAATGTCCTTTGGACAGGACTTTTCGTCGATAGAGTCTGATATCGATTGGGCTAAATCGGCCAACGTGTTCGGGTCCCGAAATATTTTTACATGTCTTTCAGGAATGAGGGCAATGACGAAAATAGGTTCTTGGATGCATTTCTCGGTGAGCCACATATAATTCCTTTGATAATGGAATAAATTAAATTGCCGTTTTTCTATTCATCTTTCCCCCCTTCCCCCGTTCCCCCAGCTGTGGTTGATAGTTTTGAATGAAACTTTTGTTTTCCATGTCTACGATTTGATGACAAATATGAGATCGTTTCTTTTCGCGATAAATGTGCGCATTGGCATTATTGGTATGTATGCCTTTTCCACAAGTAAGTACAATTTCAGGAGTTGACAGGCACCTTTCTGCTGTGAACCTTGTGTCTTCAGGTGCTGTTGGTACCATGTAGGGATGATAAAAATGCCCTGATAAGTTGAACATTGTACTCGTTCTTGTCTATCGTCATGATAAGATTTAGAGGCCAAATATCCCGAGCAATAATCCGCAGCCATAGTCACATTTCTTACAATAATAACAACCGTATCCCAGAAATGAGTTGATTCTAGTATATGCATGGAAATGTGCATCGAGATGATAGACGTAAATGTATTGTCCTTTTTTGAAAATTTGCCTCGAAACAACACAGGTCAGCGTACTTCTTGAGTGTTTACTTTCAAGGCGTAGCGTGGACCTAAGACGTTTTGCAATTTTAGCATTTTAGGAATGCTACAGGACTTGTCTTTGGATATGCCGTCTTGCTGTAAGAGAAGTTTTGCTTTACCTCCTTTTTTGGCTCGGTTCGATGTTCGAATAGTTTCCCAGGCTCTTTTCCATTCTACCGTGTCGTTCTTGTCTTTGGGAAGAGCAACGTTGGTCACGTAAAGTCACTTTCCCATCGGTGATGTGAAACCTGTATTTGGACTGCTGTACGTGCTGAATTTTCCTATGACGTTAGAAGGAGTCAATTCTGATGGCCTGCTAACCTCAATCCAAATGGGAGACTACAGACTATCATGATGAATGGAAAGTGTCAAGCGATCATCATCTTCATTGCCGTTTCACTGTGGTTAACAAAGAATCCCACATATCGATGAACTCTTCTGCTTTCTACATCGACCTGAAGTCTTTAATATTCATCGTATAGCTATGTTTATAAATTTTCTAGAGGAGTATTGATCCGTCTCTAGAATGTGGTAGTGTTACTAGTGTTAGATTTTGGTTTGACGTAGACTATCTGGGTGTGAATTCTGTCTTACTCATGTCATCTTTGAAATCGCTGGCATGGATTTGAGCCAAGACTTCGGCCACTTACTTTCTTCATCTTCTTTCTCAAAGAAATCATGAGATTGTTTCATCTTGCTTGCAAGCTTGGAAATGACTACAAGTTCTTATATATAAGGTTTGAGTTACTATTCTGTTTCCAAAGTAATTTCTACAAGCCGTAGCTATTTATAGGTACTGAGTTTGCTACAAAATGAGATTATAAATATTGGTTTTCCACAGGAATTTGCTTCAAGTTGTGAGTATAAATACATACTAATATTTTTCTATAGGCTTTCCTAAAGGTTGTGACTAGAAATTGATACTAGCGTTTTTCTACATAGTATTTTTGGTAGTGTAAGCTAAGAAAAGTCATTTTGGATAGTGAGTATGATATGTTGGATAGAATAGTATTGTGATGGTTACCAATTTTGTAGTGCAAGAGATATCTTTTTAAATGAAATTTAATCTTCTTTGCTTACATTCTAAGCTAACACATAACGTTTGGAGTGTGTATGTGTATGTTTGTGTGCGTAAGCGTGCGATTGTGTTTGTGTTTGTGTACGCACATACGTTAGTGCATATGTTTGTTTGCATGCATGTATGTGTGTTTGTTTTTACCTTATGTATAATTTTCAACGAGATAGCCAGCACGGTTCAGTTGAAGCTTGGAGTGTTTCTGTGTATTTTTGTGTGTTTGTGTGTGTATATGTGTGTTTTTATTTGTTATGCGTGCGCGTATATGTGTGTATTTTTGTTTGTTCGTGTGCATGCGCGTACTTTTGTTTGTGTGTCTGTTTGTGTGTGGGTGAATACGTTTGTGTGTATGTGTGTTCGTATGGTTTTGTTTGTCCCTATAACACGTATGTGTGTATGTGTATTTGTGTTTGCATGCATACGTTGTGTGTACTTTATAGAGTTTGCGTACATTTGTATGTAATTGTATGAGGGCGCGAAAGTTTGATTGCGTGTGTATTTATGTGCGTGCGCGTACGTTTATTTGTGTGTATGTATGTTGTTTGTTTGTGTGTGCGCGCCGATGTTTTTTGGTTGTATGTATTTGTGTTTGTATGAGTGAACGTACGTTTCACTGTGTGTATACGTGCGCCTACGTTGGTTTGTTTGTGTCTATGTTTGCATGCGTGCGCGTATGTTAGTTTGTGTGTGGGTTTGTTCTTGTGTGCATACGCATACGTTTGTGTGTAGGTGTATTTGCTTTGTATACGTGCGCATACGTTTGATTGTGTTTTATTTAGTGGACGTACGTTTGTTTATGTATGTTTGCATGAGTGCGCTTACGTTTGATTGTGTGTATGAGTGCGCGTGTTTGTCCTTGGGTGTGCATGTTTGAGTGTAAGTGTGTGCGCGTACGTTTGTGTGTATGTGTTTGTTTTATCCTTTAACTAAAACCCCCTTTTCTTGCACTAAAGAATGATTTTTAGTGTGTGTGTATTTATGTGTTTGTGTACTTGCGCGTTCGTGTGTGCATTTGTTTGTTTTATAAATTTTCCCGATGTCTTTAACCCTAGCTGTAACTCTGTCTCTAACTTTGTCCCTAACCACATCTCTTTGTCGATGTCAATGTCTCTACTTGTTCTAGAGTAATGCGCATTCTGTTCAACCCCTAGCCACACTGTTCTGCCCGATTGAGGTCAGCCACTTGCTAATTTATTGTCAGTCTCCGGTAGTGTGACGTCATTGAAGCTAAAAATATGTCGGGGATGGTAGGTGGAGTCCGCTCGCTCCATTGCAGAGGATGAACGTGTTTTTCTGTAGCTCTCGCCACCACGTGGGCTACCGCTGAAACAATACAAAGAAAACCAACCTAGCATATATCTACGTTGGAAGAAAAGCGGATAAAATGGATTATTATATGCTCATCTTTTTTTTCTCTGTTAACTTTACACTGTCAGAATCATGCTCTATTCCTCGATAGTGAACACCTTCATGTTGTTCTCCGCGCGCAAAATAACTATTTTCTAACGTAAACAAGCTTTAATGAATGGACTAAAGCAGATATTTCATGGACGGCCACATACTTGCAAATTTTTCAAAGACTGACACATACAAACGGCTTTGGCACATTTCGCGTTTACGTTTTTCTTTTTCTTCAAATTTAGCTACATATATAGACACTATACAGGGTCCTCACAATAAAACGTAAGTTATACACATAAACTGTCTCTAGCTGTTAATAAAAATGACCAAAAATATACTTACAATTTTACATCCTGAAATTACTCACAAATATCCTCTCGTAGGTCTGTAATCTGAATTAGATGAGCCATGTCATGGGTTCTCAAGGTTGATTATACGTTTTTAAATTGTATTGCAATTTCGAGTATATTCCAAGTGCAGTTGCATCCTCCTTACTGTACTCAAAATGAAATAAACGTTAAATTCAACAGCATCTTTTCGATAATTCCAATGGAAAGGCTTCATAATTTTCCCCACATTATGATCTGAATCATTCAATGACCGAAAAGAAACACGCATGCCGATGTCGACACAATTCAAAACGATTAAATTGGCAGATGTTGCTGGAATCCGATGCAAGTCACTTCATGTAGATAAATCCAGACCATAATCAAAAGACTGCGTTGAATCGACAAAACCACCAAAACGTATTCATTCAATATCAAATGGAAAAGTTGATGTAATCCGTATTCGTTAACAGTATTACTCTAGATTTCAATTTTAATTAGAAAAAACGCCATTTACTTTCGAAACTTACCTCAAGTGCATGACGAACTTCATATTTATCTTCGCGGAGTTATGCGCTCATTAATTATGTTGTGTAAAGATCCATCAACGCTTATGTATTTACTTTAGAATACGGCATACATTTAGTTACTTTGTTTCTTACAGTGTAGTTTTGAATATACATTTAAGCCTTGGGAAGAATAAGAAATAAGGATATAATAAAAAGGTTACAGTATTTGTATGGAAAAATATGAACTCGTTTTGTCGGAAGGACATACTGTACTCCCAAGGTTGTGCAGTATATCCATCCGAAAAACTCGTTCATATTTCCCATACAAATGCAGTACCCTATAATTATTCAACTGAGGATAACACCAGATGTGATTCTTGATTTTCATGGACAGACATGACGACACATGACGATTAAGGTAAAGAAATTGTAACTATAAGCAAAATAAGAAAAAGTTATCAATAACGCAACATAGTAAACCACAAATACCTTTACTAAAATATAATCGCTAATTCACTTTAATTAAAACCTTGTACCAATTTTTATTTACAAAATGACTCTGCATTGTCACCACTATAAATAACCACGCTATTTGACCGTTTAACCACAACAACAATCATAATGTTCTTCTAAGCTAACTAACCCTTTAAAAGTACAATACCTAACTAATGTTATGTAGAAACTCTAGGAAAATTTTTTGACATGAATTTTGAATCTAAACCAGTTGAATGACATTTTATTCTCAACAATAAGGGCTGTATAAATCTCACTATAGATTTTTCTCATTTGACATACCGGGTGCAATGTGGGAACCTTTTATAAAATAGGGACCGCTCTACAAATAGGCAATCAATGTAAAGACACAGCTGATTAGTTAGAATTTAGGCGCACTTTTACTAGACTAAAATAATATAGCGGGTCGAGGGAAGAATAGAAACATAAATAATGGTCTACCAATTAAAAGACGCCAACTACGTAAGCAGTATACACACTATTCATTCCGACATTCATTCATTGATATGTACTTAAGCTAGGTGATAACCAAGAACATAATAATATATAATAGGAAATACACGTTAAAATTAAGACCGTTTTAATTGTTGTTATTCTGGGGCTTAACGCCATTTTTGAGCACACGATAGGCTGGCTATACATGGCGGCTAGTATTAATGGTGGAAGAAGAAACAGGGAAATCCGCGGAAAACCATTGACCCACGAGAAGCTACTGGCAAGCTTTATCACGTATCCACATTCGCCGAATCTTAGACACGAACTCACGCAGACAGGTGAGATGGAAGTGATCTTTAAGGGAGAACGCTTTAGACTACTAGGTCACTCGAGGCCCTGACAGTTTTAATAGTAAGTAAGTACCACATAACACAATGCCAGCAACCTAAAATAATAACAACACCACCAACAATATTATGGATATGAAAAACTGACCTAATGGATGGAGCCATTTCGAGATGATGTAACTGACCTACCACAAGTTGCCAGTGGTCCCCGCTGACCGTTACGGATCACTGCCATCTCACCTCTGCGTGAGTTCGAGTCCAGACTCGGCTAACGTGGGTAAGTGAGAAAGCATGCCAAGCAGCTTCTCGTGGGTCGGTGGTTCTCCCCTCGATTTTCCAGGGTTCTTCCTCCACCATTAATACTGACCACCTTGTATAGCCTATCTTGGGCTGAAAATGGCGTTAAACCCTACAAGAACAACAACTTGCCAGGCAAGCATCAAAGGAAGGGGCAGTCCAGGAAAGCTCCACCTGCCCTATAAACCGCCACAGCCAGGTGCTAGGGAATACGTACTCGCAATACCTGGGTGAGATCAAGGCATACAGGTGTAACATCGATCAAAGGCAAGGGACAGTCCAGGACATACACATTTCCCTCTGCTGTTCCGTAACACCCTTCCCACCGACTCAGACAAACTCAAAATCTAGGGGCAGCCGAGGCGGCGCTTCCTACTGCCCCACTTAATGTAATTCAGTCTTCAGTTTGGCCCTCGAAGACCATCATCCAAACATGTTCCTCTCGGACGGCAGTCAAAAACAGCCAGCCAACTACAACTAAGCGGCACTAATAGAAGTAATGGATGGCCCACATCTAGTTGACTTGAAATAATTCAGGCTCATATAAGTACACTAAGTATACAAAGTTCCAACATGATATAGTATTCCAAATCCACAAGTCTTCAACATTTGGCCAATTGCTTAGGTGGCTTACACAAAATGGGAATAGGGACACCCATAGGCACAACTGGTAAACATTGATTGTCGTCTGCACTGCTGAGATAAAGCAGGTTGGAATTTGGGAGGGGAGGGGGTTGGCTGCATGTTTCTTTGGTAGCTTCTTTTCAGTAAGTCCAGGGTAATTAAGGGCAGCGAAGAAAGACCCGGCACGAGGGCCAAAAGCCCCCGGGCTAAGTACCTCCAGGGGGGACAGTACCGCCACCTCTGGGGGCGGTACCCAGTCAAGGCCGTGTGCCCCCCAGGGGGGCTATCGCCCAGTAATGGGCATGGAGTGCCCTGCCATGATAGGGGGGCCTCTGGTCCTTTTCAGGGCTATAACCAGTCGCAAATTACCCCGGTGCATGGGCGACTTAAATTCTTGTGTATTGTATTTTTATATGTCTGTCTCTGTTTCTCTTGTGTTTGGCTCTCTACCACCCGTGTTGCTGGACAGGACCTATACAACTTTACCATTTTCCCAAGAAGGTTCTTCCATTTTCAAGGTCTCCTTGTTCATAGGTTGTCTCATTGTAAATCCCCTTAGTCCCTTGACATTTCCATCCATTTAAAATCCCCATTAGGTATATATATATATATATATATATATATATATATATATATATATATATATATATATTTATATATATATAGAGATATACATATATATATATATATTTATATATATATATATATATATATATATATATATATATATATATATATATATATATATATATATATGTATGTATGTGTGTGTGTGTTTGTGTGTGTGTGTTTGTGTGTGTATCTCTATGTTGTATTTGTCACTACCTAGAGTAGCGCGTATTTAGGTCATCATCTTGCAACACTACTGTTCCTAACTGCTGAACCCGATTGAGGCCAGCCCCTTTGAACACTATTGCCATTGTTTCCCAGTGTCCACTACCGTGACGTCTCCACCGTTCAATTCCATTGTCCCTAAACTGTCTCAATATATTTTGTCTATACATTCCATATGTTAAATTAACCGTGTTGAATTCTCATTGTCTCTAGACAGTCCCAACCTATGTTCACGCTATAGTTCCAGCCATTTTAAATACTGCCATGTTAAATTGCCCCTGTCCCTTGGGTATCCTTTCCCCTAGTTTAACACAGAAGTCCCATTGTCTCCAGGGTATCCCACTATGCTGCTATTAGAATTTGATGCTATCTGCTTAATGTACGGCACATATTATCGGTTACAATTGCTTCAAGAGGATGAACCAATCAAGGGCTGTTAATGCGAAATGACAAATGCAAAACCGTCATTCATATTGAAAAATGCCCTAATGTGAGAAATTTTAAATCAATTTTAATTATTAATTTCTAAGATACACATATGTATCAATCTTTAAACTATTTGATGTCCATTTGATAATAATACTAATATTGATTACTGTGGTTAGTTTATTTATTCGTTCATTATAGTCAAATAAATAGGTCGATAGTTCGCATCACTATTCGTGGTGTTAAATTATTTTACATCATAAATACAGAGCTATGTTATGAAAACATTTTTTTGTGAGAACACACTTCCGACACTGAAATGGTAGCTCGCCAGCCTTTTCAAAAAAATGATTGCATTGATTTTCAGTGTTTCAATGCATTTCAGTACCGATAATCCTTCCTTACGTAAATTACCATTTATGAAGCTCGATATTGTGTGTGGAGAAATAAACAGGCTGATGTTTAAAAAAAATCACAATCAAAATGCATTGTTTTCAAAAGGCCTTAATAATATACCATTCAAGGAAATTGTGAAAATGCAATAAAATAATTCATATTTTCTACAGACACATCAGTTATTGTTATTCATATTTAAGTTACATTGTTTTTTAGTTATTAATTTTCTTGATCATTATTGTTGTTGGTAATTATATTTTGTACTTGACTTTGTCCAAATGTTTGTTTTTTTTTCTGATTAAACTGAATCGTTGTTTTGTTGTATATATTATGTACAAATTGAGACAGTAAACAGTTTCTTATAAATATGGGTTATCTATTGTGATTATAATCTAGGCATGAATGAAAGACATCGTGTTGACCCAATTCTATATTAAATTAAAACCAAGATTTTATTTTGTAAAGATCAGCAACATTCTAGAAGGATATTTTCCATCATATAATAAAGTTTTTTTTTTAAAAAAAAATGCTTATTGTAAAGGCTTATTGTAATCTGAGATCAAGTGGATGACTATAAAATCTTTTCTTACAGATATTTATTCTTGCTTTAAGATTTGAACAGAATTAATTGTATTATAGTTTTGTCATATAGTTCTTTTCGACTGAGATTTTATTTATCCAAATTATTTATTCACAGGAAATACAAAGTTCTCATAATAATCTAAGACGCAGAGGCTTGAATTTACTTGGAAATTTCAAATAAGAATGTATTCTTGGATTGTGTTATCCAAAATAAAAGACAGCAGCCCTTACTGTCACATCAACATTTCCAATTGAGTTCTGCATTAAAGTTCATTCAAAACTTTAATAGTTAGGAAATGTGTCCACAAATCGGGATTTATTTGGGAGTTAATTTGCAGTACCGTTGGAAAGTAATCCGTATTCGAATCTTGACTTAATTAGAACATTTTGTGATAGGACTTACTTTATTTATTCTATGATTAAATTGTTTGGATTATATTCACAAATCGTAAGTGCGTTTTTCAGATTTTTACCTAGCTTTCTAGGGAAATAAATTATTTTATTAAATTTTTCAAACTTGTTGGCTTCACTCTTTTCTTTGTTACTTTTGAACGAGCCTAAACACGTAGCTATGGGAATATTGAAGCTATGTTGTATTCTAAACCAACGGACTCTCACTGGTAACTGCTTCCTACTAGATGCCACTCTCAGCATGTAATTACACATCTTCTTCGTGGCATTTACCTTCGGACCAAACGTTTATGTTCGGATCCAGCTGTCTACGAAAATAGACTAAGAGCTCAAAGTGTAGAGAAGGAGAAGATACTAAAGATACATTGAAGAGGCTATCAACAACACTAGACATTAAGAAATAATAAACCAGAAAAGCCAATAAACGTTGTTATTTTCCAGGCTACATCGATTCCCCTAAATGTCTGAAGAGTATATTTCAAGAAGTTATAAAATTTGGAAGAATCATCTTGTACAAGAGAACAAACAAGACCTCAGATTCAAGCAAATGCCGGAAATTATTCATAAACTTCAACCTATGTTATATACCTGATAACATGATATTTACTTTCATTGTGATAAATACAGAAGTATTTAATTCCGTACTAATAAAATAGTATATGGGCTCTGGGTGAGAGGCTAAGTTGGTCCAATATTTAAACAAGGTTAATAAATAAAAAAACGCACACAAGCACCTGTTTTCTGGTAATGAAAGGATGTTTGTCTGGTCTATAATCAGAAATTATTTTTAATTACTAACATTATGTTCTATAGAAAGTAATTAGTGGTCCGATTTCTAAGGGGGTATGGTTAGTGTGTATGCCATTACGAATATGTGCATCGATGCATTCCTTTCGCTGCCAATAGTTAATTGATTAGAAATAACAACATGATTCATAATTTTAGAGTAACTTAGATCATACGCATATAAAATTCTAAATAATTATGGAGATGAAGCCTCATGAAGCTGTCCTTTACGAGCTATCATCTGGGTCATTTGTCGCACTGTTTTTATTTCCAATTGGTATTGAAAGTCAAGTTCTAATAGACCCTGAGTTGATCATGATTATCGTCAAGAAAATCAATTTAAACAGTTACATTATCACCACAGAGGTAGCTAAAAATTTTTTGAGATACATACAATTGCACAGAGGCACAGTTTGGTCCAACTTTTTTGCAAATGGATATCACTGCGACACAGGTCGTGTACTGTTTAAGTGGATATATCCATTCATGAATATTTTCTTGCAATGAATCTGACATCAAATATATAAATATATTAAAAGTTTTTGTCACATAGAATTAAACACTGATAATATGTTATGCTACAAGCAATTTTAAAAAAGGATTAATGTCTAATTTAATTATGCCACGATAATTAGTACAGAAGACTCAATTATCTCGCCATTATTGTAGTAGTATAATAAGATGATATTTTCTTTCAGAACCCCCATTCCCACTAAAAAATTCTTCTGTGTTGATATTTTCTTCAGCAGCATTGTTTATATCAAAATAATAAAGAAAGACGAGGAACTTATCTTGAACCAAAGGCAGGATTCTAAGACCAGAAGCCCCCACCCCACTCAAACGTTCTATGTTAACATTTTCCTCAGCAGCATTTTTTTTAGCTTTCTAACATATTTCTGACAAAATATGTTTTTTTGGGGGTAGGTGGTCACTGATATAGGAATACTAATTTACTCTTACTGCTATTACAACCATGTTAAATTTAAGTTATCTAAATTAGAAAGATATGTTTTCACTTACCTGTCCACGAATAAATCTACTTGCAAAATGGCCACGAAGAAAATTATGACTGCCTTTTATAGCATTATTCTGGAAATTCCATTGGAAATTACTTATGATTTATCTGATTCCAGAACATTCTGGAAATTCCACGTAGGCGTTATTCTAGATATTCCATTGGAAATTCCCTATTCTTAATCTGAAAAAGTTTCAGAATGTTCTCTTGGTATTTTTAGCTGTTAAATGTTTATATATAAGCTCGTTTAGTGTGCGATTAAATATTTCAATCATGATACTTTTTCATTCATTTCCATTAACATATCTATAAATGTTCTTTTCCTTAAAGAATTGCTTAAATTATTTTTAAGAAACGCCCCTCCATGTTTGGTCCAGATTCTGTTCGGTTTTCTCTCAGTAGTAACGATAATAAGCTTTTACGCAATCAGTCATCGATGTCCCGGTTTTATCAGTAACGGGTATACTAAACACGTATTTAGCAAAAACTACAATAACGTTAAACAAGTATTTATTGATATCGTTGAATTGAGCAAGATTTAAAACATCTACCAAATCTATTGCTCAGATATAATCTACGGTGTTCGCAACAACCATAAGTCACGGAAACGTTTTATTTAGGATTGTGTAGTTCAGCTGCAAGATCATCGTATAATTCGTTTCCGAGTTCAAGGTTGTTTGGTTTCAATCATTCCCTGAACAAACTTTCTTTCGAATCGTTATCTCATGCTTACAGGTTCAATATCACTTAGTTCGTCTAATATTATTTTATCAGAACCAGGTTTATCCTGTTCGTTATCACGGTAGCATATGTCATGACGCATTGCTATTGCATCAATCTGATTATAGGGCTCTTGTCCTGGTAATGGATCATCATTTTTTCGTCTGTTTTGTTTTAGTGGATTGTACGGCCCGGTGCATTTCTGGCCGGGTAATGTCCCCTCCCTTTTGGTATCTGTAATTTTCAAATACATTTGTGAATGCCAATTCCACTCCCAATTACCACACGGCGATTGCATTATTGAAAATATGTAACGCTTTTATCTGGTTCAATACAAATATATTTATCATAAACACAATTACATTTCATTTTATTTAATTTTTTTCATAAAAGATGTTAAAAGAAAGATAAAATCTGTAAAAGCACTGTTTTCTATCAATTAATGAACAACTTAGTCAAGAGAGAATTGGTTTAATTTTCTTATTTTTTAAGGATCAAACCTCGAGCATTTTTGAACTTGATCTTTTTAGATAACTAAAATTTTAGGTGAAAATAGAAAACGGCCATTAAAAATGTAACAATAAAGGACTTTTAATGAATTAATTTCATGTTTATCAATAAAATCCAAAAATCAAGTATAAATTCGCTCGAGGTTTGACGCAAAAAAAATTAAAAATTTAAACAGATTAATCAATTATCAGAATAACTTTATCAACACCAGATCTGGACGACAGTGAAGCTGTTGTTTACGACTGTTACGGTGAAATAAACTCATCTGTTTTATAAAGAATCCTCCTAACAGTACTGATTCTTTTTAACATTGTTCTGTTATTGCTTTTCTTCTATTTTGTCGTCGTTTTAGGAGTTTTAGTTTTGCACTTTAAGAAATACGACATATATTATACTTCAGTGTCACACAAAAATAATCGCTTTATCAGCATTGTTCTTGCTCGGATGCATATCAAATTGTAAAGTAAGTTTTAACATAATAGGATCATTATTTGTTATATAAAACTAACAATAAATGTATTTGATTCCACCGCGGAGGCACCGTCTCCGGATACCGCTATTTTTAGTTGCTCCTAATATTGCCTTTAATGCTGCCAATAGTCCAAGCGTTCCTTATATAGACATAATATTTGACATTGCGCTAGCTATCACAAAAAGCGCTGGTCCAGAAAATACGCCGTGTTTTGATATTGCTGTTACTTGTAAAACAGTTTAAGAGCAAACTATTTTCCTGCGATCGGTTTTCAATCAAGTTTATCGCTTTGTTGTTGGGTTAACATTACTTTAACCGCTGTTGGATATTAAATCTGCGGCAATATCATTAGAGAAACAGAAACTGCTGCAGATAATTGTTCAACTTGACCGGTCGTTATATATTCCTCTGGTTGTGTACTTGTTTTTCATTATTTTATTCTTGTTTGTTAGAAAAATCACACTTGGATAGCCATTTTTCCTTTGGTCCGTCAATTTTTAAGTATATATCACTGACAACCTGCGCACATATGTTATACTGTACGTCTGGAGTATCGCTAAGTTTCCATGTGACCTCAGTATAATCAGTCTATTTGATAGCCTGTTCGGAATGCTTTGATATATCAAACTAAAAAACATGATAGAGTGATCGAAATTCTTTAACTGATATCAGAGATTAACTGTCTGCGTCCTGATATTTTTGCCTAGCCTCCATAAGATACATATACGACCGAAATACGTTTTTCGTGGCGTCTACAGTAAAATTTCATTCGATTGCACGTTCGGGATATTGTTTTGGAATTTACTATAACAGATATTTGTCTGACACCAGTGTTATCAAATGCGGAATTGTTTTAAGTGTATATTTTATTCCTCAAAAAAAAATTGTTGTATTCACGGCACAATCCAATATTGTACTTACCGAGAGTATCATTGTTATTTGGTGAGATTCTTAAGCAGATGCTTTTCCGTTGTAATAGGCTTCGTTGTATCTAGCGTTTTTAAAACTATTTCTATTGATAACTGTATTCAACATCGCAACACATCTGCAGATGCAGTTGGTGGAGTTATACCAATATTATTAGATGCTGTTGTTAATGAATCTCTTACAGTATCTGCGCCTGCATATGCAGCTGGTGCGGCCATACCTAAAACAGAGGCATGAGCAATAAGAAAACCTTTTTATCGATTATGAGCCATCATCGTTAGCGACATGCGTAAGAGTACCTTATGAAATAAAATTGCCAGGGTACCTGCAATTCATGTATTTTTAAGCCATATTTGTGGCAACTAATTTTGAGCAATCATCGCTAAACGAGATGATGTTAAGTATTAGACTACAAGCAATTGCATTGAAATATCTTCTACGTTTTGACTGACCATTTGATACCGTGCATTTTTAAATAAACCCCAACCGTTATTAATAAGAGCAAATTCTGCACCACTTGCAATATCACCGCCTATCGCAGTTAGTAACTGGCCGGGCACTTCTAACACTACGTTATGATGCATCAGAAACACGTCCTCATCTCGGTGTTAAATGTTCTATCTCCAGCCTTATTTGGTTCATTTGAGTTTTCATCGAGATACTCGATGTATTACAACTCTGTTACAGTGTCATCAATATCATGTTCTACAGCAAGATCAAGATAATGTTTAGATGATTTTATGTTTTTATTCCGCATAAAACTTTGTGACACACAAAACTGCAACAATTAAAAAGCAGCAGTAGTTATCAGCGATGTTTTCTTTACAAATTTGCGAACTATTTCTTCACCATGCTGTGATAATAATCTTTTTGTTGAGGCTTTCATAGCTCCTTTTGTTTCTTTTGTTTGCGTAATATATGATATTGCTTGTTTTAATTTGGGATTTGAAGGGAGGTTGACTTCAATTTTATCAGCTATCTTTCGACCTACTGCCGAACTAGCTGAACCTGTCGCAAAAGCTTTACATGTGTCAAGTGAAATTGGTGCTACTTTACGTGCTATTCCTGGTATATTCTCAGCAACTGTTGTAAATATCTTTCCAAAAAATCCACCTAAAATTTTTCTTTTGTAGCTTTTTCGCTTCATTTTTGTTATTAAATTAGGTCTATAAAATTTACTTCGTTGCTCACCTACGCAATGCGTAGGTGTAAATAGCACGTTACAAATTCATTGTTAAGTTACAAATTCATTGTCAAGATTTATTTGTCTACCTTATTGATGTAACAGTTGTATTGTTATACTTGTTAATTGAATTTCAAAATTAATCAGATAGTATATCAATCATATAGGAATAATTTCCATCAATTATTCTGGAGGAACATCAGGCGAAAAATTTAAAATTGTTTGACCTTGACTTCCCAAAGCCGAATAAGATCCATGAGTAATTGATTAAAATTATATTTACTTCTGTTATAGTAACAGGTAAATCCCCATTATACGATATATTCGCTCTGTACTACTACTATACACTGTGCGATTAAATCCTATCAGCAATGAAATACTGGTGGCTGGTGAAAAGTCGATAACAATTATTTTAACGTGATTCTAGCTCGTAGTGTATTAACACAAACTTGTTTGCAGCACCTCCATTTTGTTGTTGTCAGTTCTCTTTGCTTGTTTTATTATGATCATTTTTTGTTAAATAATAAATTTTATTATCCCCGTAATAGGTTGATTATTGGGTCGGGGAAACATCCCAAGGTCACCTTACAATCAAAATTTCTTGTTTTTAGATAAACTAGTGATAGTAAACATAATTATTATTAAAAGAAATAAAATAAAAGACACACACATGCACACACTCATGCACATATCGATATGGCACAATGAAGGCGACATAAGCTTTAGAAAATAGTGTCTTGTTCATGTTTACCGTCCAATCAGATACAAGTTACCTATTCATCTGTTGAAGTAAATTTCTTAGGAAATTTTTATTTTTATTTTAACAGCATATTTTTTAACGTTCTTATATATTACAACTCTCAGCTTAAAAGCATAGATGGAAGGATATTTTTTGGTTATTGATAGGAACTTTAAGATGACAGAATATACTAAATCAGTTTTAATTTCCAAGAACATCCGAACGGGTCATGGGGGTAATCTGATGTATTCTTGTCATTCTGTATGATATATTCCTTAAGATTACTGATTTTGTTTTTAACATCAAGCTCGCGTCGAGTACCTGTGTATGTGTCCAAAGTGTACGTATGTTTGTTCCGGAAGTATATGCATGCAGCAAAATTTCACATTTTGATAAACAGGCGAAATGAGACCCATATATCGTCCATCAGTATCAAAACAGATGGGAGGGGGTGATTTATCGGACTATGTTTACAAGTGCTCGATTCGTGCTTAATTTGTTTAAAAAAGTAATAATATGAAGGGAAAAAATCATGCCTAGTGCAAAACATTGTTTACTTCCGATTACCCCTGCGGCTCTGCGTGACCCGTTCTGACATGTGACTACTTGGTCTAATCACAGGAGTCTGCAGTTTTATCAATAATGCACAGCGAAATTTCTGATAACATGAAATCACTTTAACGGTATTATAGATTCATTGTTAATTTCTGACAACATGAAATCCTCTTGACAGTATTATAAATTAATTGTTAATTTATAATACCGTTAAGGTGATTTCATGTTGTCGAAAATTTCTTACTTTATAAAATAAAGACTTGATTACACTGAAGGTACATTCATGTAAAATAAATCGTTGATGTTACATGATCAAGTTTTCATTTTACAAAGTGCACGATAAAAAATCTGAAACAAGTAGGTCCTAATCACTATCGCTAATGTTAAGTTTCTGTGACCTACCTGGATGAGAGCAAAACCTACAGATGTTTGTACATAATGCACTCGAGACAACGCACGACTAATTCCGCCTGATGATAAGACAGCTTTGCCTTGGTGATGCAGACTTCTGCATACAGTGCTAATAGTCTCCATTGTTTAAATACCTGAATCAGTCACTATGTTCTATTTCTTCAATATTTGTAATCAATAAGTCAATAACCAGGCATGCGTACTGAAATAGTATAATCACGGATTTTCTAATGTACTGTTGGCATATTTATAGTAACACCCTCACAGTGGATAACGATTTCGTTAGTATCTTTGCTAAAACATAATTTGAAGAATAGAAGCCATGTCTAGGAAAATGAGGAAACTGCAATGAAGATTTCATTACTGACGAACAGCCAGTCGAATATGTAAATGTACTTGTTTACATCCCAAATATGTACAAGGGAATGTGCAATCAATTAGCATTTTTAAAATAAAAAAATAGTAACTTTATTCATTGTCTGAATCGATCAAGCGATCGATTTGTTATAAAAGACCAAATTTCGGAATGGGTCACAACACATGGGCATACGCTTGTCGGGCGTGGGAGCAGTGTTAAAAATTATTTTGTATAATATATACACATTCTTTTGATTATGAATATTCTCTCCTCCTCCCCCTAAAAAAATATTTATGTGGTAGTCCCCATCGGCACACATTTACGCAGGCTGTGTGTATTGTGAGCGAGTGAGACTTAGAACAACTGTTGCATGACGCTACTTCTCCACTCTCCAAAATGTATTCTACTGCATTACGTTACTAATCACAGTTTCCCCTGACATCTGAATCTTTCCACCCCATTTTAGATCTTTTATCATTTATGTTGGGGTGCATCGGGCTCTTCTTTCCACGCCCAATTTAGATGTTTTGACATTTATTTTTGGGGCAAAGGGGACATACTTCCCACTCAATTATAGATATTTGGACATTTATGTTGTTGCTTAGGTGCCCTACTTCCCACCCTATTTTTGATATTATGATATTTATGTGGGGATTTATGGGTCCTTTTTCCTATCCCATTTTAGATATCATGACATTTATATGGGGGCGTAGTAGGCCTAGTTTCCCACCCCGTTTTATTGGGGGCGTATGGGCTCTACTTCCCACTCCATTTTAGATATTATGACATCTATGTTGGGGAGTAGGATCCCTACAACCTACCCTATTTTAGATATTATGTCAATTATTTGGGGGCGTAGGAGCCCTGCTTCCAGTCCCATTTTAGATTATATGACATTTATAGGAGCCAAACTTCCTACCACATTTTATATATTATGACATTTATATTGGCGCTTAAGAACTATACTTCCCACCACATTTTATATATTTGGACATTTATGTTGGGGTGTATAGAACATACTTCCCACCCTTTTTGAGATATTTTGACAATTATCTTGTGCTTTATAAACACCACACCAAAACCGTCATAAAAATAAAATAAAAATGGGTTGAAGAGGGACAGAGCAAACTCGAACTATCATTTTACATGCCTCAGCGAGAAACCACAACCGTCATCCCACCTGTCTCTCCTTTCCAAACGTGGACACACATTTAACGGATTATAATGCTCTCTGAATTTGTCATTCCAGTGTTGTGCCTATAACTTCTAACTGAAGTTGTAAGATAACCTTTATTATGATCAGTTACGTTATACACTTCTTGATGTGTTCTAAAGTCTATAAACCTTAAATTTTGTTGACGTTCGTTTTTACATTTGCTATATAATTCCATATCGTAGCAGAAATATAGTTCTATTGGTGGCTTGTAATAAACCGAAAAGTTTGCACTGTTTCCTGTTGCTTGCGATGAATCAAGCAATATTTTTGTTCATGTTAGTGACAGTATATTAATATTGTTAGATAATATCGTATCGTAAAATGTCGTATTTGGATGTTGTAAATAATCTATATTATAGCAATGATTTTGTTATCGATCTCTGGCCATTCATTAAAAATTGCCTTAGATGATATTAATATCAAAGGTCGGTCAACTATTTCTGCGTTTGATGCAAAATCTCGAACACCCGATCCAGTGGTTTCCTCTGGTAATCCTTTATCTCGTTATTTTCATAAAATATTGTCTTTTTAAAATTATAACCGTAGTAATGACTTCCTTGTTTATTTCGGCATGTATTGTTTTTTGAATATTATTTCAGCATTACGTTCTTCTTTTATTCTATGTGTCATCGCGCGTTTCTACATTTATGCTTGCTTGTTTTAGCGCTCCTTCAGCCAAGGGAAAATTCTCAACTTTACTTACTAAAATTCCCTGTTTTATCGTAATTATCACCCCATTCTGGAATGGTATTTAAATCAGTAAGTTCATCAAATATTTTTTAATAAAATTATTTATTTCGTGTTCATTTTTTCTCTAGAACCTTATCTGCTCTTTAATAGGCATCATTTCTACAGTAGCTTTAGTCATATATTTTCTTCCTCAACTAATTCTCGAGTTTCTATTGACAAATTTTATATTAACCACATTGATTCAGCTGAATTAAGTGTCAGACTTTTTATTGCATGCTGAAGTTAAACAGGTTCGTTTATTAATCAGTTAAATTCAGCTTGTCGTACAGTAGGATCAAAAATGTTTCTAACAAATTGTTCTGCAATTTTGTTTTACACTTTTGATCTTTCTCCGAGTAAACCTAAAAAAAACCTTTTCAGGGACCTTTCTTAGTTATTCTGGAGTTAATGATGATATTTATGCTTGCTTGCCAAGTACTGCTTTGGTAATAGGTTTAAAAATTTGGTGATAACTTTTTCGTCTTGAACTCGAGCTTCTTCCAATAATTTTTTAAAAGCTGCATGAGTTGCAATACATTTTATTCGTCACTTAATTCTGTTTTGATGCTTGTTCATTGTTTATTTTTTATTCGCCCTACAATATTTGTCTATATAAACGTGTCAATACAACAATGAAATATGTTAGCCGTATCGTGCGCAAGTTTATCAAATAAAAAGACATTTTCTTTTTCTGTGGCTGCTTGATGATATAATTCGATAAATTTAGTTTTAGTTACATCACCGCATTGCTTGCTTTCTATATTTATCACATCAGCATTATCTGGTCCAAGAAAAAATGTAAACATTCTGCATTTCGGTTGATTAATCCGTCAGCATTGTAAAAGCGTTGCGATAAATAAATCGAATTACATTTTTCGTTACACGATAATGAAAAATAAGATTTGATCTTATTCATTTCTTCGTTCTTTTAGCGGAATATCGTCAGATACAAATTTTTTGTGCCCGGAAGAATCTAGTTCGTCAACTGGAATTAATTATTCTATTTGTTTTATTAAAATATATTTTGCCAGCGTCAAGTTCATCTCGGAGTTTATCGTAGTACTAGTACTCGCTAAATTGGTATTTATCCTGTTGCTGGTCAATTTGTATAAATATATACCTTGTCGTAGTTAAAGTTATCTTTGAGCAAACTATTTGATAACTGATTTATTTTCCCTGACCCTGTAAGACCAACAATAAGATAATGATAATCTGGGAAGAGCGTTATTATGCTTACGCTTGATTAATCGTTCGGTATTAAAATTTAATATCTTCACCAATGTTATATAATTTTATGATATAAAAGTTACATAATATGAGTTATTACACAAAGTTTGAAACATCACTTACAACATTGGACGAACTAAAAATAACTGTTACGTCATCATTAGTAAAGAAAATCGGCGACACAATGACATGAAATGTATTTACATTGAATGAATGAGTTTTAGGTTAAGAAGTAGATTATTCACCACAAAAACATATTGATCTTACACAAGCTCTTAGTTACACACAACTAAGATCGACAGTAACAAATATCACTGACAGGAGGAACTTTAAGCGGTAACCTTGATGTTGTTGTTGCTTTGGGTTTTATCTCCATTTATCAGCATACGATAGGCTATACATGGCGGCCAGTATTATTAGTGGAGGAAGAAACCTGGAAATCCGCCGAAAGAACCACGGACTCACGAGAAGCTACTGGCAAGCTTTCTCACATATCCACATTCGCCAAATCTTAGACTCGAACCCACGCAGACAGAGGTGAGATGGCAGTGATCTGTAACGGAGAGCGCTTTAGACCACTTGGTCACTCGGGTCCCCCGGTAACCTTGACTTGTCAGGAAAAAATTTAAAAAGTTAGAAACCGCGTAACCGCCAAGGAACTTAAATCAAACCCAAGCGGTGGGTTAGATATGGTTAAAGTATGTGCTTCATTACAAGGTTGATAAACTGTTGGAGCGGTTACATGTACCATCAATATGTCTAGTAAAATTAATATTGGGTTGGAAACTGCGTATTCACCAGCGAATGTTGATAATACACAAGCGGTTAGTTATTTGCTGATAAAAGCTCGATAAAGCTAGCAACACAATAACAGGTATCCTGATAATGAACTATAACTAAACAAATAACTGAATTACCAACAACCTCGCCACTAGCTAATAAAACGGATGCTATTAATTGCGCTCAGTTAAAAGAACTAACCACATATTTTAAACGAACCAGTGGACCAATGTCAGGTAACATAAATATGAGGAATAACAAAATAACATCACCATATATTCTAGTTAACCCTAATGATTTGACAAATACAGTGTATTTTTTTAGCGGTGATATAAAACGAACTAACATAATGTTGGGTATATTCAAACACTTTTTAAAGCAATTTATAAGCTAGTTGGGTTTGAGGTAACCATCAGTATATTATCCTAAAAATATCATCATTATGTTTTCTCTTATAGACACAAATGGACTACTGAAGTATAAGTTGAAACAACTTTTGGATTAAAATCAAATGTCCCCTTGTAGTCGCTATTTGGCAATTTCATTTGAGCGTTCGATTAAACTCTAGTGTTGGTCGAATTTATAATTAGTCATTGGATGGATCAAACGATGATATTGACTGGGTAACATTACTTAGTACAGAAAACACATGTATATATACAACACGTCTTTGCTTTACAAATCCAATAGAAAAAAAACGTTAATAAGTACTTATATTTTCGAGTATATGTTGTTCCTGCTCACCATCCGTTTCCAGGATTGACAGCATTTTAAATATATACATTTGATAATTAGGTACGATTACTGTTATCAAATTTAGTCTAACGTTGTAAAATAAACGTCTGAACCAGCAATTATTACTATTGCAAGAGACTTTTATGATAAAATTTTTAACCCAAAAAGATGTAGGAAAAAATCTACGTGTGATAAACCTTAGTAAACATTTTACAATTACAATGAAAAATTCTTCATTATCGGTTGAAGAAAATGTTTTAATCTTGTTATGCATATGCGAGGACCACAACTAATAAAAGCAATATAAACTGTTAATATTAAAAGTACATATTGTCATCCTGATGATTGTCTGGAAGAACAAAATCAAGTATGATAATACGATCAGATTTATTAACATGAATAGCAAAGGAGGAGAAAATAAGCTATAGCTATAATCGTCTCAATGAACTAGCGGAATCTAGGATAATAAGAATAAAAAAGAACAAGTTTTAAGTATCTTGGTATGTACTACCACGACAAAGAAACCCTGGTTAAAATTGTTGCCATGATAGCGGATGCGGAGTGAGTTCATTACAAAATTATTGTAAGCAAATCTCCGGATAAAATAAAAAATCTTGACGATGAAAAATCGATAATCTCAGTGATATTTAGCGAGAATTTTTTTTTTAAGAAGTCGATCAAACAGCATTTGACTTAAAGTTAAATTCTTATCACGACATAAATGATAAAGATGGTGTTCCACCCTTATCGCTCCAATGCTCTGGACAATTGTTGTTACCAAATTATTACATTAAAGTAGAGAAAATATTTACCAATCAATACGAAACATTATTGCTGAATGTAAATGATTCTACTGGTATTACCTTTATTAGACGAAAATCACTCCAAAAATTAACGTAGTTGCCTATGCAATTATCAGACAATATTATGTCCTCAAAAAGTTTACTTTGAATGAAATAAGCTTGGTACTTGAGCATATTGGTAAAACAGAAAGAGAATACGGTAATTTGGTGAATAAGATTTTTATGAACGTGAAGTATGAATTACGTTTGATTCTTACAGTTGGTTAAAGAAAAATGAGGTATTGACGGACGAATAATATAAAGATATTTAGTCAAATGTTTATGACAAGTATAGAGAATTTACAGCTGACAATATTACGTTTCCTGAATTTGTTGATTCAATTGTTAGTGGTACAGTTTTTGATATTGTATAAAGTCTGTAACAAATATTGCATTATGGAAAAATAAATCATTTACTTCAATCATATTTCAGAGGAAATGACAAAACAAGATGTGGACGCACTAATACAACATTACAGATATTATCATAAAAACTTTGGTGTGTAAAACAATGTTACAAATACTATAAAAATACTTCGCATAATATCATGTTTACTGTTGTTAATGACCTACTTGGTATAATCTCAAGTGGAGTATTATTAAATCCATTTTTGTTCACAATGTCTGGTGTTGGTGCTTCTCTTGCAACAGCGTGTACAAAATTGAGCCTCGTCTTGAGACAGAAAAAATGCCTGTAAAACAGCAACTATCTTTTATAAAAAATATTACTGATCAAATATGATCTTGCGGGGTATAAAATATGATATGGGTGACTTAATACGCAAGTTCCATATTATTGATCTTATGTTAACAGATATTTTGCCAATGAGAGTCAGTAGGTATGAAAAAGATTTTCATAAAATATGGGTTACAACAGTAGCATACTTCTTTTGCATTGCTATAAAATATAATTATCAAAAAATGCGTCAACTATATTGTCAATAAATGTTATTGGATGATATGCCCAACCCAATTCGTTCAACATTTTCAGTCGCGTATAACCATGCCGATCCAAATCTTGGTGATATATAGTAACCAACATTTTTGAAACAGTCGTTTATTATTTTTGGTTTTATACCAGTATATTTTGAATCCGATTTGATTGAATTAAATATTTTTTGAAAAAAATGTTTGTTAGATCAAATCCAACATGTCTGATTGGATTATAATAATACTTTATATTTAATATTTTAATGATTAAAATGAAATGTCAAGCAAAACAGTTTTTTAACCAGGATATTATTTCTACGACAAATTTGGAAGTAGGTAGGTGGGTTTCTGGTTTAGGTTTCTGTCTTTGGTTCAAATTAATGCATCATCTATTTTATTATGAAATCTATATTTTGGTCTAAAAAAGGCTGTTGAAGCAAATATCTTGGAAGGGAAGGGGGGGTCACTGGAATAAAACTAGCATCTTCTTATACTACTACTATCAGTCTGAACATTGGAACTAAAATGGTAATAAAATTTTCATTTCATTTTTAATTACAGTTTGGAATTTTATGATAGTCAGAACAAATAATCCTTTCTCCTATATCTTGTAATATTGTAATATTATTCAGAGTCTGGTTCTTTTTCTTGGCTTACATTGCTTAGCTTCAAAAGTCTATTAATACAAAAGTAGAAACAAACTGAATGCTACTGCATTTCTGGTAAACTTGAATAATGATAATTTCCGTTTAGCTCCCATGCTTCGTGTACAAGATATTTAGATTATCTTGAAAAATGTCATTGGTGTTAGTGAGAAACTTGAAAGGTACCAAACTTCCTCTTTCTCAGCAAAAGAGTGTAAACCTATTATTGCAAGTCCATTTTGTTTTTTTTTGTTTTTGTTTCTTATTTGCAACAAAATTGTACGTTCTCAATAACTCTTTTATGCTGGCTTTCGTGGCATGGTTTTCTGCACAATATTACTCGATCAATTTTGACCTTCTGTTGCAGACCTCTACATTAACATTTAATTTTTCCATTATAAATTTCATAAGATTCCTTCTGTGTACTATATAGTTCACAACAAAATATTTCTTTTCATTTTGGTATATTTTATTTATTTTTCTACTGACAAAAATAACATATGGACCCTTTGTTCGAGGCTCAGTTAATGGGTACGAACTTGTAGTTAGTTCCCTTGGTTAGCAGCACAAGGTCAAACCAAATGCTGAGAAATACCCATTTGTTCTTGATGATGATGATGGTAATGATGGTGTTAGTGATGATGATAATGATCAAATCAAATAATTGCTATGTACATTTTACAGGTGCAGAATAGCTAACATTGTCGTCCCATTGGTTGGAGTATGGACGAATTGCTTTGATTCAAACCGTTAAGAAATTGGTTAAGGTAGATCTGCACTTATGATTAAAGGAATTCTAGAGCATAAAAGCTCTCGCTACCAGCCCGTGTTAGCATGCAAATGCACGAGTTCTTTCAAACTTGTCAGACGAAAAAGCTCTAAATCTATTTTCTTCGCACAGAGAGAGAGAGAGAGAGAGAGAGAGAGAGAGAGAGAGAGAGAGAGAGAGAGAGAGAGAGAGAGAGAGAGAGAGAGAGAGATGGGTATATTCAGATCAGAATAAAGAAAGAGTTTTTTAATTACCAAAAGCCTTAACAGGCAAGACATTTGAAAGTAACCTTAGTTCAACTATACCAGCGTTTGTACTCTTATCTCTTAAAAAAAATAAAATTAAAAAATATAAATTCAGCGCCGTGATTAAAAATGTTCGTTTCTTGAATGCAAAATATGGCTTGTAGTTCTAAAACCCACAGTGACACAAAGCAGTAAAATATTGAAATAGTTCGTTCTAGACCTCTTTATATCCATTTTCAAATTTTGCTTTAAATAGTTTATATGTGTCAAAAAATTTTCAGATTGTTCGATAACTAAACGATTTCTTTCATAACGCCTTATCAGTTTAATATGAGAGAGAGAGAGAGAGAGAGAGAGAGAGAGAGAGAGAGAGAGAGAGAGAGAGAGAGAGAGAGAGAGAGAGAGAGAGAGAGAGAGAGAGCTACACAGATACGATAACAGTACGTTTATAACAGATTTGATGTATCTGCCTATAATTATAAATACTAAATACACCAGTATAGGATATATGGGATATGATTTTGATAATACATGTACCTTAAGTAATGATATCATGTCTCAACGTCCAAAGTATTATTTCTTATTGTACATGCCAAATGCCAAATTATTAATTCATATTATACATGCCAAATGCCAAAGTATTAATTCTTATTGTACATGCCAAGGTATTAATGGCTCTTCCTCTAGCTCGGAAATAAATAATAAATCTGTGCTCGATTCCAATGGGAGCAATGTATGCTGTACATCTCTTGCCCTGAAAAGGAAGGTTTGCAATATTTCAGCTTCAGTGTAAGAAACATCCTACAAAAATTAGGATAACTAAATCATACGATACAAAATGAATCCAACCTTGCAGTAATTGGACTATGCGACACGTTTCTATTTTGCAATGTACATGGTAATATTGTCTCTGTTTGCAAGATTCCATTGAAAAGACCAGATCGACGGGAAGAGGGATAGCCATGCACGTTTTAAATAAGTCAACAAACAAGAGAAGAACCGATCGAAATATGTACTATAGAATCAATATGGATCGAGTTAAGTTTTGTCAGTAATCTATTTGTACATGCACTACTTACGACCTCCAACGCCCCTCTGATCATAGGCTGACCAATCGGAATACGAGCTAGAGAGGTAGCATTGTTTTTCAACAGCGAAGTCATCATCAAAGGAATCTTTAGGTCTCACTGGATAGTTTCGATTTTGACACCTCCCTAATTTTTAAGGTAGAAGGCGTGATCCTAATTATCCCAACCCTAGCATTTATAAATTCACATACGATCTAAATTTGTAACATGGTTTACATTTACATTGAGCTATGCTTGAAAATGGGTTGGCTTGTTGGTGACTGCCTGTCACAGTTAAACTAGCATTGGAGATAAAATGCGTAATTTGGGCTGCAAGTGAGCAGCGGACTTGGCTTACGTATTTACATGTGTCTGCTACAGAGGTAATTATCTAAAAATCTACATGGTTGAGGGAAGATGAAATGTTTGTTAATTTGTTATAGTACTAGTGAACCTTAAAAGTGAATAAGGTACATGCTGATTCTCTTAGCCACCATGTTTCATGAAAATGTTCAAATAGCACTTTCCTGTTAAAAATGACTAAAAAGAGGGTTGGTGGTAGCATGGGTTCAGTATAAAAGCCACCCGTTGTGTAAGAACTTAACCTTAATACCTCAGTCAGAAGCTTACAAGTATCCTTTCAACAAAAACATCATGAATTATTTTTTTTTGTCTTTAAGGTAATATTATTATCATTTCTCTGCAATAGGTCATCAACGGATGAAACTGTCCTGTGAGACCTTAAATATTGATATCGTCAATGCTCCAACAAGAGTACTCTTCTCTGATCGACCACATCGACACTTTACACCAGTGGTTCCCAAACTTGTTCAGGTCTTTGGTTGGCCTCAGCGCCCTCTACCTTACCCGGTAAAAAGCATTATTCAGCATTAGTGATCCTCCCCATGGCAATATCAGCGTCAGTTACCCAAGGTGGTTCCGCCCACTAGGGGAACCACTGATTTACACAATGACATTCACTACCACATAAAAGTACCCTGTTTCTCTATTAGCTATCTCTGTGCACTTTAATAAAGCTCGAAGAAAAAAACAATATGCATTCCTATATGCAATGCCGATGCTGTAAAGAAATTGGATGAAAACGAATTCGTCTCTGAACTATAGCAACATATTAGCTCATTAACTTTCTATAATACAGGGACAGATTATGACTTGCCTATCTGGAACCACCGTTTTCTTTTACGATCCTAAATAAACATGTACCCATACAAGTCAAAATAATTAGACGATCAGAACCGCCTGAATGGCATAATAATGAAATCTCTAATTCGCTATGTAACTACTACAATAAATATAAAACTTTCATACAAGTTATCGTTTATGGCAGAACAAAGTGAAATCACCCATTACAAAACCTAATCGCTCCTTTCTCAAGGAGGCATTGCCTCAAACTCTGATAACAAATCCATCTGGAATAACTTGCAAGAACTAACTTTATGAAAACCCAAAATTATAGTTAATGACACTATTTATACCGGTCAGGACGTTGGAAACCAAATATACTTTTTTATTTTACTATATATATATATATATATATATATATATATATATATATATATATATATATATATATATATATATATATATATATATATATATATATATATATATATATATATATATATATATAAACAAGTATACTATTTTTACAGACCCTAACATAGACAATCTTATTATCTTCGCATATGAAAAAGTCATGTTAATTTCAATATTCCATTAATAATGACGACTGACAGAATCTATATTATCTATAAAGTCGACACTAACAAATCGGCAAGTCTAGTCGAAATTCACCCCCAATGCTCTGAAGTAATCGGCTTTATCAATTTTAAAGTTGTTACAAGAGTAATCAACTGTAGAATCACTTCCTGTAAATTGCAATTAGCAAAAGTAATCGCAATTAATAAGGGAAATGTAAAGAATGACCCATCCATCTAGAGACCAGTATCTGATCTATTTGTACTTTCAAAAGGTATTGGTAAACATGTAAGTAGACGTATTTTCTGATATCTTAATGAGGATTAACTCCTCCATAAATCCAAATTAGGTTTTGTTGTTGGCACAGGCAAATGTGCTTCCGAATGAAGTCGTATTTTAAGCCGTGTTTCTCCAGGATCTGTACTAGGATGTCTTCTTTTCTACTGTTTATCAATGACTTGGTCTTGGATCATGGCTCTCTTAAACAGATCTTTTCGCTGATAGCTCTTCATTGCATTTATCTGGTAAATCTATTGACTCCATTGAAAATAAACTTCAAATCAAATGGGACCAGTTTGGTGTAAACAGAACAGAATACAAAACAATGTCTCTAAAATGAAATGTATGATAATCGGTACAAGGCAGCGGCTATCGACTAACATGGATTTACTTTTAACTCAAAATAGCTTAGACGTGTCTACTGTCAAAAATCATAAACGTCTAGGTATCTGCATCAGCTGGAATACACCTATCGAACAGCGATATGCAATGGTAGTCAAATGACTCAAAATTTCTGTCGCAAGTTCTTCCTCCACAGTTACTTTACCTTTAAATTCTGGATATATACTACCATTAATAATTTACGGCTATACTATATGGGGAAATGCGTTCAAATATAACCGCTTCAGAATTTACAAAGACCAAAGAATTCTGAAACTTCCTATTATGACTTTCTCGAATATTTTGTTTCCACTTCTACAATAGCTATCCGTACAAAAATGTATTATTTACTTTAAAAGATTCATGACCTATAAGTCTTTAAACGGTCTTTCTACAGATTATATATATATATATATATATATATATATATATATATATATATATATATATATATATATATATATATATATATATATATATATATATATATATATATCTATCTAAGATCACATGCTGAGTGTAATCTCCAACTAATAACCATATCCAGATTACGTGGTCGAAAACCAACCAGTACAAAGTTAATTTACAGTTTCAAAGCTAACCTTTCTTCCTTACCCCTGAGGATATGTAAATCAAATTCCCTTCCTACATTTAAAACATTATTAAAGAAACTCCTTCTTGACCGGCTGGAAAGACATGTAAAAGCCACTCAATACAGAACCATTATCATTGTGTCCCGAAATAATATGTGTATGTTTTATTTGATGTATGTATATACGACTTCGGTTATGCAGAAATGTGTATAATTGTATATAGTATACTGTTTATTCATGTGTTTGGCCTTTGTTTTCCCAAGTATGAATTACTTTTCAATCTGTGTAAGTACCTGTGCAATGATGTCCGTGTGTGTGTGTGTGTGTGAGTTATTTTTTCTTATTTTTATTTTTTTCTTTAAAAATAACTAATTACAAAAATTGAGGATAATATTGCAGATATGTATTTTATGACCAAATGTGTTATCCTCTATAAATAAATTTGTTCAATTTTATTATTATTATTATTATTATTATTATTATTATTATTATTATTATTATTATTATTATTATTATTATTATTATTATTATTATTATTATTATTATTAGAGAGATGAGTGCATATTACTGCTTATTGGAAATGGTTAACTTTTATCACATTTTTATTTTTCATATTAAATAAATATATTTTCATCTACTGGGGTCATTAAACTGTACTTATTTACTGTGAGTCATTGCCTCTTTGTTAATTTGAGGATGGTTGTAAACCATCCTGAGTCTTTTCATACTTATATGACATTGATTTAAACGGTAATATATTTTAAGACCGTCCAAACTTCATGTTGTAATGCTGATATAGTTAAAATCTTTTCAAAACCATTTTATCCTTTGATCTTAAAACTACATTTCTCATTAACAGGTAAGTTTAGCTCTAATTCGGAAAGTAAATACTATCTTTTGTGTACAGTCCCTTAATAAGCGTAGATGAAAGCTGTAAAAAGCAAGACACTCATGCCATTACACTTATATTTGCTGACCTTAAAATATAAAACACTTAACTAGCTATATTCAAAATGTGCACATTTATAGAAACAAAAACAAAACAACACAAAACCAACAGGACGTCTGTTGTAACTGAAAAATACATCAAAATAAACATCGTACTGAGTTACGTACCAGCAATTATACTCCGTGTTAGGCAAATCAGATGAAATGTTTGACCTAAGATTACTTGAGCAAACGGAAGCTGCGTATTTATGGTCAGTATCAAATGACTGGGAACGTGCGGCTTAAAGTGGTAATTTCCGTGTTATGATAAAGAGCAGCTGAATTTAATTGAAACCTGACTAGACAAATATTTCCTGGTTTACGACGTATGTATTTTTATTTCTTCTGAGGACAGATTAAACTGAATGCATTTGTGGAAATGACGGAAGGGAAGATTATTTATACAGTCCTTATAGAATCGGTCGTAAAAATCAATTTGAATATTCCCAAGATTACAAGAGATGTGGAAGCGAGGCAGTAAATATTTTAAGTCTCGAAATGAAGTTTCAAAAGGCATTTTAATAATTACGAGATTTCGTGCATTATGAATGATGGACTGGAAACAATTACAGCATAAGTTTTTGGCATTCGCTACAAAAAAGAGGATGGAATAGTGCTGCAACATATAATATTAACATAGTATGATTAGATCTATTAAATTAAAATTCAGATTGATTTTTATTATATGTGCGTTCTATTTTCAAAGTGAATAGTACAATAAATTTAGAATTTAAAAAATACTCATCACGTGGTTTTGAATTTTATTCATGTATATCATGTAGTCCATCAGAATATTTTTAAAGATTCGTATCTGTACAGGTGAGTCTTTGTTTAGTGTTTTTAAAGATTCGTACCTGTACAGGTGAGTCGTGTTTGGTGTTAAATTATAAAACAACTATACATATAACATTTTGTCTTTATTGCTGTCAACGATCCTACCTCCCTCTAAGAAGATTCTTTGATGATCCTGTAGTAAGTTTGACTATACCCACATACTTATTTGTTAAAATAACGATTTTTGTTCTACTTGCGTTTTCTCTAATAGTCTATGTTTGTGGAAAGTTTGACATTAAATGGTCATTATAAATTAACAAAATATAGATTTTATTTATTGTTCTATTTATTTCAGATAAGTAATTGCTAAACAAACCCAAAACAGATTAAAAGAGGAAATATTTTACAGTGTTTTTCTCAGTCAGCACGAGGCAGATTCTGTAGTTGTTGTCATATTAAACTGTTCTCCAATCAGCTTCTTACACGTGTTTGGTTTAGTCAAGGTCAAATCACTTAAGGGATAATAAAGAAAAAGTTTGGTTCAAGGGCGATTGGGCTTAGAATTATCATGCCATTTCACATTTATCCATAGCTTGGGGCGAATAAGGCAGTGACTGGTTATTGTGGCAAAGAATGTGAGATCTGCTTCAATAGATTTCCCTGGTCAATGTTTTCATAAGGGTGTTTAAACTAAATGTTAAAACTGCGTAGAGTTACTCAAGGCAATCTTGCCTTGTTTTATAGTTATATGGGTGACAGGTTTCAAATAAATTACTATTTTTACATCGGTTACTCTTCTTTGTAGCCTTTTTCCAGAAACAAGCGTTTTTCTTTTTTTTCTGGACAAACCAACTTTATTGTTCCTATTCTTCTGTTCAAACATCGTTCTAAATTTGAAAATTTCAAACAATTCTTTAAAATACTACATGGCATTTTCCCTAAAATATTAACGTAATAGTTTTCTACAATTGTCGACCATGAAGGATACAAATGAAAGAAAAATGTAGATTTTAAGCACAAAGATTTAACATAAATAAATAAAGACAACAGGTAATATACATGTCTTTGTGCACGAATATATTTATGTGTTTTTCAGAAAATTTGTTTCACCTGCAAACTATTTGAGATATCTACAATTGTACATACATAATTAATCGCTTTTAAGTCGAGTCAAAACTGCACCCCCCCCTAAAATCCTGATCTACCGTAGCATAATGCGCCTGCAGATGAGTGTCTATTCTCTTTGTTCTACCGATTCCTCCTAACAAACCGCATAGATCCAGATCAGCCGACTTATATACTAGTACATACGGTACCTATCTTTTTTATGTCAACAAATGACAGTAAAATGTTTATAAAAACAGGACTGATATACACCTACATAAGGGTACTTGAAAATATCTAAAGACTCCCGTTGCCATATATAATGCTGTAGTTAGTAATTACAGTCAGTATCGCATTCATATTCGTTTAATAAGGAATTTTCAGAGAAAATATAGCTTTAAACGGTATTCCTGGTCTCGCAAATCTTCTTTGAAACATGACAATTTATGAGTTGATGGGTTTATATTGACGAGGTAATTCTTTTTGATTGAGAGATAATGAGCGCGAATGTTCATGAAATCAAATTTACAGTACAAACTGATCACTTAAGTTTTAGAACCTTAGAGTATTACAAGGAAATATTAAGCGCAGACCGTAAATAATGTTAGATTTGAGTGTTTATACTTCTAGATTGTGTGTGTGTGTGCGTGTGTGTTTGTGTGTGTGTGTGTGTGTGTGTGTGTGTGTGTGTGAAACCGTGTTACAACTTCTTTACAAACTCAGTGCACTTCAGTTGTTATTGTTCGTCCTTTGAGATAGAAGATGACCACGTCATCACTAACTGATTATATTTTTTTGAGTACGTAATTGGCTGATCATATCAATTTGTTGTCTAAACTGTCTATGGTATACTGAAGTGGGCATGCCGCTTGATATTACTTGATGAACAGATCCATAGATCATGTGCGGATGTCCTAGATTTACGATACTCGCGCTTCTGCACGAAACATGAACCGCTTACAGACGATATACATGTGCAATTTTCCTTACTTTAGTCTCTAACTCCAGTATGATCACTTGATGGTGGTGGTTATATCCTATGCGAGATCTAGTAAAGATCTTTGGTATTCGCGCGGCTGAAATCCTGGTATTGTGGCCTGCCCATCTCACATGTGATTTCATTAGCAGAGTGATCGGAATTCCTGCTCTTACGAGTTTCTTGGAATTGTCCTGCCATCGTTTCCACATCCGTCTCTCAAAAGCCCATGTCAAAATGACTTCTTGGAAAGAACAGTGTCCAGGTTCTGTAAGCATACGGTAGGGACGACAACACAATAGCGTGTTAGAATTTAGGTTTTGTTTGTAGACTGATCCCTCTGTTCCTGGACACATTTTCACGTCCTCTGCCAAAGACCACATGCTTTGACAAAACTGGCGTTTGTTTAATCAACAATGTAAATTGCACGTGACAGTTTACTGCCGAAACAGGGGAACTTGTACAGTAGCATGTGTCACTATAGGTGTCTATGGGACTCTCATTTTAAAAAGGGTAAATGTTTAAGGGGATACGGATAATTTAATAGCAGGCCTCCATTTTGAAATGTACAGCTCTAACATGAATGTTTAAAAATTCGTTGTTTTTTTTTGCATTAAAAAGCACTTCGCACGTGCGGCTTAGCATGAACCGAATTCAGTTTGGAAATATTGTACAATATACATAAATCACCTTCTGGTATCGCTGTACACAAGAAGCGAAACCCGAGTACATGTATTTAATAAATAAATTCAATTACATAAGATCTGTCCTATATGAACATATGTTAATATAAAACTATGGGTCTATACTGGCAGGAAATGCAATTCGTTGCAATTTGTATGCCTTCTGACTGAATGGATATTACACTGCAAGTTTATCACATGCCATTTGGACTCGCCAACATTAACTCGTTTACTAACATTTACATTGGTAGAATGTAAGCAAAATAAAAAAACAGAATTTAAATTCCTTATAAATAAAATAAGTTCCATTAAATAATATGAGTCTAATTATAAAAAAGCAAAACCTTTAATATGTCCAGAATGTCCTCACCATCTCCTTTCTTCTTTCCTTTCAATTCTATGTATATATGCATTATGTGCAGTGCTTGCTCAAACATTAAACACCCTCATCCTCAGCAAGTTGCATAACCTGCAGTTCACCAGGGAACTATGTCAGTGTACAGTTGTTCACAGTGTGTGACATGGTTTGTAGAGCTCAACAGCTGCAAGAAGCGTCAGTGGCCTGACCCCATCGGACAAGGTTGACCGCATAAGAAATCTGTCCTATCCTAAAACAGTTAAGCGTGGTCCACATATGTGTGGAAGGTTGAAGCCAGGAGCGCAGACAAACGGCTCAGCTACGAGGAAGCTGTATACAATTCTGAGAAGACCAACCATCACTCCATTCCGAAATAGCTCTAAAATCCTCCGGCAACAGAGGTAACCAGATTGGATGTCTCGAAGCCAAGCGGACTGCTGCATGTGAAGAGATGTCCGTGTACAGTGGAGGTTTCTCGATGGCATAAAAATTAGCCAGCAGTTTTGTTGTTGGTTCCTGGCTACGGAGACGTGGAGGACCGACATCCATAGTAAAAGAGTAGAACGTAGTGTTTTAGAGATAATGTGCGTTGTTGTGATGGAGTGTAGACAGGAGTGCAATATTCGGCTGTCAAATAACAGAGGGCCAGTGCTGATTTATTGAACACTAGTGCCCCAGATTGAGCCAGACAGTTTGCTGTGTTGGTTGTTTCGACTGCTCAATTTTGATGCAGTTTTCTTCAGGTGGTTGTAGAATGTCAGTGATTTGTACAGTCACACCAAGGTATGTTGGTGTCTTGTCGTGTTTAATGTCCTGAAAATTGAAGAGGATGCAAAACTCACTGTTCGAATTTGCATGGTTAAAGTGGAAGACGCTGAAAACTGTCTTTAACATGTTTGGCTGTAGGCCAAGAAGAAGGCCGTCATTTTCGCCAGGTTCTTGTTTAGTACGTCTGGGTCTCAAGAGCAACATCATCAGCATGAATTTGCACGATTGTGTTTCAGGCAAGTCATCGATATAAACATTGAACAGACCTGGTCTCCACGAGCTGCAGTTCTCTCGGATGTGCACTGTGAAAGCGCCTGTCGCAAAGGAATAGTCTCAACTCTCCATCTCGGCAATACTCTGAACATTTTCAAAAACAGTCCTGCATGCCAGACCATGTCATATGCCACTATTAGATCAAGGAATACAACTCCAGTTTTAAGGATCATCTGAAAACCGTTTCAACAAATGTATTCAGGACAAGGACTTGATTGCAAGTGCTACGGCCATGTCTGAATCCTGCCTACTGAACAGTTATGATATTCTGGAAATCCGGACCGATTCATTGGATAATTATGCTCTCCAGTACCTTATAACAGACTGAAAGGAAGGAGATCGACCGATAGCTCTCCGCATTATGGAGATCTTTGCTAGGCTTATGAATCACAATAATGTTTGTCTGACGCTACAAAGCCAGCTAGTACCTTTCCCTAAAAACCTGGGTGTATAAAGCGGCGAGCCATACATTTGCCTTCGGGACAAGATGCTTCAAGAACTCAGGCAGGGTAGTGTCATATCCTACTGCTTTGCCTGATTTGGCGTTGCATAGCACCTTTTTAGTCTCTGTTGTTGTAAATGCTTTTGAAGTATTTAGATCTAGTTCATCTAACTTCTGACGGCCAATCATCTTGTACTTTGATGACGGTGCCGTTTCTCCAGGGGTGATTTTCCCACATTTAGTAAGTGGCTAGCAACAGCATTTTGTTTGACAATAGGATGGACTTGAGCTGGTGGGCTGAGCGGTGCCAAGTCGGCGAACTAAGCTGTACCATTTCTGACTCGATCACGTTAAGATGAGTGATCATGTTGTTTCCTCACAACGAGTGCATATTGGCAGTGTCCATGTATTCAGTCAGGTGATATATTTATGTATTCAGATGCCTCATACTCCTTGACAGTCTTCGTTCAAACAGGATGTACAGACGGGATAATGACCGCGAGAGGCAGATTGAATTCTGCTCTTTGGACGCGGTGGTAAGCTTCCTTAATTAGAATGCAACGCTATGGTATGGTAACTATACTACCTTCCAGTATGTCACTTTACTTCGTCCAGTCCGCTTTGCGCAGGTTCCAACGCCTCTGTGAAGAACGATGTATATAAGGCAGTTGATGTACAGCATGAATAAGTATTTGTCTGACTATGTGGGTTTACTGGCTGAGGATGGTCACCAATAGAGCTGACCCACCAGAGTTTTAGTGAGTAGTCCTTTTGCCGTCTTTGAGAAAGAAAATTATCACTTGGTTTGGAGTAATGGATTCGAAGGTGGTCATTATTCATTGTCCACTCAAGCAAGTGTTTGCAGTCTTCATAGGGGTGTGAGCTGTTGAGTGATGACTGTTGAAGTCAACAATATAGACGGCTGGGTTTTCGATAGTTGGAAACATATCCCAATTGACACTGGGCGGCTTGTAGACATTTGCAACTTGGACAAATCGCAGAATCTGGTGTAGAAAATTAGAGAGGCATCAGTTATGTCACAGAGAGCATACTTTGTACGGCCTAATTTAGAATCTGGCGTGGATATGATGAGGCCAAAGCTACCAATTGTCCTGCTACCTTGTCTGCTACGTAAGTCTGCTGCAGATAGATCATATCAACATTACGACGGTGGCTATAGTTCTGATGATGGTTCGCTTGGCTGCTGAGAGATCATCAACGTTAATTTGTAAAACTTGTAGGGCCGATCCAATGGCTTGAAAGTCATAGGACTTTGGCACGTCGGGGGCTACGTAACCGGGATTCAATACTGAATTCGGGTTGGAGGTTGGATCGTTTGCTTCTCAGCCTAGGGAATCCTCTACGTGAACACCTTAGAAAAAAAGCAAAACCACGATGCCTTTTTATCAAGTCTCTATCCTTCCTTTCCGAAACCATTACGACCCTATAATCCATATTATGAATAATATAAAACCCTAATAAAGTCACTACCCTCCTTTCCTTCATTCCTTTGCTTACAGAAAGCTACAGTACTAATCCAATAATCATTATAGTTTCACCTTTGGAATTAAATACGCACGGTACAAATTCAGTTCTCAATGTAAACCTACGCAAACAGAAAAATATTAAAACTTAAATATCTTCACAGATATCCTTGATGACACCTTCTGTTTTGAGAAAGACACATGAGCCGTGACATTTTCTGGATCTGAATGTGTTTGAACTAAATGTTTTCAATACCCCACCTAAAATTCAGGTGTCGACTCCAGAAATGAGTCTTCCAAACTCAATAACTGGACTAAATTTCCATCAATAAAACATTTTCTCTATTTTTTCAGTTAAAACAAGGACAAACTCTCCAAAGATTATTTTCACTAAAATATACATTTATTATCAACAAATCATGGCCAGCCAAACCCATAAACAATCAATTCATCATTGTTTGATGCTACCAATGTATTTTCTAAAAGTCTGTGTTCTTCCTAAAACATTTTCCGGGGTAAAATCTCTATTTGTGACCCCAAACGTTTTGGGGGTAATTGATTACTGTAATAGCTGCCTTTAAATGTAAGAAAATTCTACAATTTGCTTTTCTCAATCCCAATCCATCTTAATAAAAAACGTGTTTTGGAACTGAGTGGCGATATTGTTCAAATTCTGTAATTTCTAAATAAAAACGTTCATATTTTTAATATGTTGATGAACATGGTTTAAACTCGCCTACGCCCCTAATGTTATTGCATCAGCTACGGTCTTTACAACTTTTCAACCTCTTTCTCTTTAGGGATTTCATAGATCTTTTGTCCATAATTATGACTATGATGACATAGTGCAATGGTGCTTTACATTTCACGTGAAACTGTGCAACGTTTTTGTGTAGTGGGACGCATCACTAGTATTGGATACTGAGGGTAATGGACCATACAGAAAATTAAAATATTGCGCTATATGTGCGGATCAATGTGGCCTCCAAAGGGAATTTAACATTACGCTTTCTCTATCGGGAATTTAACATTATGCTTTTAGTTTATAGGTTTAATGTTACGAATCTCTGGTGGATATTAATACCGTCTCAACACGTACTCCAACAACACCATAAATCCTTATAACAATAGTAAAACCCATCAATATATATATATATATATATATATATATATATATATATATATATATATATATATATATATATATATATATAACATCAATACCATTTTCTTTTTTATTAAAGAAAACTGAAACACGACCATTCCCTTTACAATTTTCATAATTCATACACAAATACGATTGATTTCCATTAGGAATAAAACAAAACCTTAGTACTTCGAAAACTTCTGTACCCTCCGTGTGGATCAATATCAAGTCAAACCAGGAATTAACATTACTCTGTACATATAATTTGCCTGGATCTAAAGAGTCAAATGTAGAATGTAATACATGCATACATACATACATACATACATACATACATACATACATACATACATACATACATACATACATACATACATACATACATACATACATACATACATACATACATACATACATACATACATACATACATACATACATACATACATACATACATACATACATACATACATACATACATACATACATACATATGTGTGTATAAAAACTCAAGAGCAATTCAGCAATAAATGTCTACATTCACTTATAACAAATATTTCATAGGAGTTTTGCGAAGAATATATCTGAGCTCAAGTCCACTAGAATGTATGTGTATAGTTACAAATGTGGTTTGCATTACTACAGCAGCAGAGAGGGTGAACCCTACAAAATTTTGCTCGAATCCTTAACGAAAAAAAAATAAAGGTTTCTGCAGAAGCTGAAAAAGGTCAACAACGCTAAATCAAAGATTTTAACTGAGTATATTTCCTCACGGTTAAGTTTTTAACCGTATAATAAAATCGTTTAGGTTATCTCATTTTTGTTATACTATTGTTGACGTATTTTGCCTGAGTTTACCATGTGATTTTGTTTACTCGTAAAGCGACTCAATTGATGTCTTTCACCCTCTCTGCTGCTATGAATTAAACAGCCATTATAAATATTATCAATAATGAGTATTGGAGAACTACACTCAGCTAAATTAGCTCGAGAGCGATTAGAGGCAAATAAAAAATATCTACATGTTCGTGATTCTGTTAAGCAACAACTACAATCGCGTCAGGAATCTCAAGGTAGTTTTGAGGAGGATACAAAACAATTATTTAAACCTATCACTGAGACCACTAAAGGTATTTAACCTGTGTTAGAGAAAACCGCTGAAACAACTGAAAAAATAACAAAAAGAACTAAGAAAACAAAACAAATTCTTGAAAAACTTCCAGAAGAAATAGCTGATGCAATGCCAGTCCCAGAAAAACCTGAGGATGCAGACCAGGCAGAAGGTGATACTCAACGAATACCAGGACAAACGCGAGGTAGCGTTAATATATCTGATAAATTTACTGAAGATGCCATTAATGGTATCAGACAGATCAAAAATGTAGAACAATTAGCTATGAGTGCTGTGAAAGGTTATGATAATCGAAAACAATATTTAAAACCTGAATATGCTGATGATGCTGTAAGTCGCGAAAATTGGTATAGATAGATATTTCGCATACACTATAACGTTGATCAAGCTCCAAACAACGATCCAAGATATATTAAGTATATTCATGCAATAGATGAATATATTTCGTTTATACAGTTACCCCCAAAACAACAACAACAAATATTACAACAATCGCTAAAAGAACGAGAACAACAACGACAAGAAACAACGAAACGATTTCAATCACAAAGTGATTAATCACGATCACCAAAATCACGAATACTAATTCTATCTACACCAAGTAAAACAACACCACCGAAACCAAGTGAAGAGGAAGAAGTAGTTCAAGACCCTCCTGTTGCAAATGGAAGTGGCCAAGGAGTGGTCTTATAACTTATCCCAATAATGTTCTCGCTGATGTTGATCGATTATAAATTCTCATCGGAGGAAAACGAGCTGGTAATAATTCATCAGAAATCATCAATGAAGCAGCTGATATTTGTAAACGATTATTTAGTGGCGCTATTATGGACATTGATGTGTATCGATCACTCATTAATGAAATCGTCAATGACTACCACAGTGACTAAGTCACAGTGATTAGATACAATTAGTGATAAGTCAATTAATAATAACAATGATCGTGCATAGTGTTCAACGTGGACCTATCATGGTCAAGGTAATAAACTCTCGATTACCGGTATACTAAGCAACCTACGGAGATTGACTAGGTGATATTGTTCAGGGTCTGTTTAGAAGAACGTCCCCAAAAGCAATATCGATTGCAAAGTAGTTAGGAATGAAAGCTATTGATGTTGTTCGTGAAAAAGGTGTAAGCGCGGTTGGTAACCTTGCTAGCAAAGCATATTCAACTATCAAAGATAGACTAACGCGATTAATAAGCAGACCACAACCTGTCCAACCTCAACCAGTGAAATTGCCCAGCACTGAAGTGATGCCAGCAAGTGTAAGTAAAATGATAAATCAAGCCGCTAATCAAAAACTAGCGGAGTTAGTTGATGTCCCAATGTCGGAAAAAGAAAAAAATGTAACCGCTAGTCTGATAGCAGGAAGTGGTCTTCGTATTAGACGAAGTTGATAATAATAAAGATCATTAAGCTCATATCTGACCCCGCGTTTGACATGAACGCACCAGTTCTCAAAGATGAGTCTGTGCGCGATTATCAGTATTATTCTTATGACGCCCGAATTCCAGATCAGCGTGGATGAATCGAAGTCAGGTTCAAGATACAGGTAGATATTTCTTACCCGCTGCAGCATTTATTGAAGTTGAAGGTGAAGTTTTAAATAACGATAATCCTGCAGCACCAGCAGCATATACAGCCAATGATAGTGTTGGTTTTGTTAATAATTGTATTATGTCGTTGTTTGATAGCGCTACGTACATGATTGACGAAAAAAATATTGAATCAATTCCAAAGGACGTTGACGTTGCTACAACAATACTTGGTCTTGCAAGATACAGTGAGGATTATTCAAGATCAGCTGGTCCATCAATGATGTTTGTAAAAGACACCCCTAATTCTCCAGAATACCAACAATATGAAATAAGACGACCACACAACTTTGCCAGAAACGCTAATGTGGATGTACAAAGTATGATTATTAATGTAGATCCAGATTTCAATTTAGGATTTAGATCACGTCGAGCAATTTTCAAAGGAAATATGAGAACATTTTCATGTGCAATTCCACTGTCACATATCTTTGGATTTTGCAGATATGTACGAAGGGTTATTTTTGAACTAAACATACAGTTGTACTCGTACAAATGAGCACAGACGATGATACAATATGGAGACCCGCTGATGATGCTGGTATTGTAGTACTAACAAAACTTTCCCTTTGGAAGCCAGTGATGACCTCCTCGATATCTGAAGAAAAACGGTTACTTTCTTTTATGGATCAAGGTGGCAAATCAGCGTTATCATGGTTAGCAATGACCATAGATGCTATCCAGAGTAATATTAATGGTTTATTTACATGGCAGATAGACTCTCAGCAAGGTGTTTCTGCATCAAGACATATATTTATTGTGCTTGAAGATACTGCACGAGTAAATTCGCAAACGCATAGTATATGCTATTTGATAATCTCAGTGTTTCTGAGGTTTCATTAAGGATAAATGGACATCAAGAACCATCCGAGGATATTTTGTTAGATTTCGATCAAAATCACGCAGCATATACATCGTTTTATGACATTCATAAGAGCGTGATCAAAACATTGATACTGGTTTACAAATATCTCAGCTAGATTTTACAACGCTGTATCCGATTGATTACTTTTAGCTAGAACATTTAGATTTAACTAGACAATCTATTGTAGATATACATTTTCGAGCTCGTGTTAATAGAGATGTTGGAGCTATCCCTAATTACAGAGCAATCGCGGTTATACTCAGCGATAAATCAATGTTACTCGAAGGTGTTGATGGACGAATGAGAGTCATTGATGCCCCAGTAGAAAATATGTAAATAAATATGTAAATAAACATGTAATTAGATCGCTCGTAATATTAATAATGTCATATCATCACGTTAGTGTGAGTCTGACTCCTGGTCAGATTAGAAAGCTACAATCATCATCAAAAATAATCGTGGGTTAAAAATATCACTAAAGCGAGAACAACAAATTATAGGTTGTCCGAATAAGCAATCGTTGACTGATTGTCAGTATAATCACTTCAATGAAGCCAAGTGATCAAAGACTTAGGTACGACTTAATCTTTCTGCAGCGGTTATTAAAGACATCGCTAAATCGGGTGGTATATTACCACTTCTTGCAGTTATACCAGCATTAATAGTGGCTGCAGCCCCAGCTGTTGCAAAAGCTACTGCGTTAGGCGCTGTTGAAACCGCTGCTGGAATGGTGTTAAATAAAGCGTCTAGACAAGGAATCAAAAAAAGGGAAAAGTCTGAGACTTCCTGGAACCCCCCTTTCGTGGTACGGAAAGTGTCTAAGACTAGCAACAGTTCGATGATAGTTCCACGATCAAATTGTGATTGACTCAATGCAGCTAAGCAACTTAAAACAAAAAATTTCAGAGGAGATTTTATGCGCGATCAATTACCAAAACAACCTAACAATACTGAAACCGGTTTTATTAATCTCGATATAAACTCTGGACATGGCACGCATTGGGTAGCATATGCAATTGATCCACGTGGAATTGTTTATTTTGATTCGTATGGGTTGGCGCCACAAAAGGAGTTTCTTCATTATGTCAGCAATAAAATTGCTCCCATCTGGTATTCAACACTACCAACACAAACATTAACTGATCCTCCAATATGTGGTGGAGAAGTACTTAATATACTTGATGCTGTATCCATGGCACCGCCAGGAAAGCCACCTCATAAAGTTGTGCATGAGTATACCAAGATGTCGCATTTGAACATACACTAGTAAACATAATGTTTGATATTTATGGAAGATATTTTCAGAAGAAAGATAAGACCGTCGACTTATCCAAATACGTAACTCTTGATCAACTTAGAAATGAACACGATGATTTATTAAATATCACGCTTGTGGATCAAAATGAAGTCGTCGTTTTTCAAGATAAGCAAGGACGATTAAAAACGAGCAACATGCAACTATCCGATGTGCTTACACGAATTCCTACCGCGGCTACTAATAATATTGTTACTTTTGCTGATCAAGGTAAAATACAGGATTCCGGTAAGTCGGTCAACGACTATGTTAAAAAATCCGGCGACGCATTATCTGGTGACATAATAATGTCAGGAAACAAAATTACTGATCTCGGAAACCCAACCGCAGATAACGACGCAACAACAAAAAAAAATACGTCGACGATAGCAATAGCAATCAAGTGATAGCAATAACAACTATCAACAATGAAATGGCCACAATAAAAACTGATTTTACCAATCACAACCAAACGTTTCTAGAAACATAAACAGATCCATTAATGAATTTTTTGGAAGTCCACCAACCGTTGACATAAAACTCGTTAACATTAACACGAAACTAAACGATATTATGAGTGGAATTCCTGATATCATTGAAAAACGATTCTTATTAAAATTCATCACAAACAGGTCATCAACATCGTGTACGTCGTCGGATCAGGCTCAGCTACATGGACACAACGAAATAAAACCATCAAACACACCGCGGAGGTCGCTGGTATATATAGGTTGTCTGTGTTTAGCATTGTAGAATTTAACATACTTACCACATCTCCATTAGCTAATAAATTGTATAGAACCGTATCTGTGATGTTGGATAAAAATTCTGAAGAATCGTTCACGTTGGAATCATCGGATAGAAATTTGGCATCGGCTAATTACTGGTGGTGTCTGGAATTTGTAACTAAAGATCCCATTTTAATTACTTATATGAAAATGTCATTAGGTATAATGAATCAAATGACAGAGTCACTCCATGACATTCAATGTCACAGATATAAACAGGTGTGTAAGTGTCAGACTGAAGTAAAAAATATCATTGACGAATGCACGTTGAAAGTAAAAAGATATCGCAGACGCATGGTTGTTATCGATATAGTAATTTACTCGGTTTCTGCTGTTGTTGTTTGAACCGAGTTATTATTATTATCAACGCTAACTATGACTGCTCCTGTGGTTTTAACGATTGTCGTTTCTACGACAACAACATGTATTATCGCTAAGAAAATATCTACATGCAAGAGCGATAAATTACGCACGTACATGATGAAGTTACACACAGCAACAGCCGCCTATACAAAATTATGCTGGCATCTTTCCTTGTACCTCAGTGATGGTAAAATATCTGATGAGGAGTTCGTTACGATAATGAAAACTTACGATGAAGAATTTGTAACAGAAAACAATGCATTCTCTAGTGACAATAGCGGAAAATATGGAGAATTAAATAGTAAAGATAACAATAATGTCTGAGTCCTTGACATCGTCAATGGCATTATTGCAACAGATCGTCACTAATACGACACCATCAAAAACTACTATATCAGTAAGTTCGACCAGTCCTGAATTTAGCGTTAACTTCCCAACTGCAATTCCAGCAAAAGAAATTGCATTGGCTCAACTACGAGTTTATAATAGCTGGCCAAATATCAGGTCGAAACCATTCGGTGGATTACCAGCAAATAATTCACTGGTATTTGCGAATAAGAATAAGCCGGATGGAACTCCTGATTGGCAAGTTGTTGGAATTTCAACGGGCATTTATCAAATAGAGGAGATTAATGACGAGTTCCAACGCAGAATAAAATCTATCACAGGAAAAGAATCGAAAAAAGCTATCACTGTTTACGAACCAACACTATCAGCGGTGATTGAAGTAATTTCCCCTGACTGCCTCTTAGATATGTATCAGAGTTCGATCAGATCAGTGCTAGGATGGCCTGAAGTTGCACCAACTTATCAAGGACCACCAGAACCAACTAAAATGAGTTTAAAACGAGTGAAAAAAGATTCATTAAAAATCCAGAATATCGAAAAGAAAATCCATGGTATTCTATATTATTTGATTATGATTCAACCGACGATAGATATTACTTTACCGATTTTGGTGGTGAAAGGATTCCCAAGATATTTAGATCAGCATTTACTAGTATCATAGACCGCAAGACGCAACATACTAAAGATGTTGTTGATGAAGAATTTTTTAAAAATATTTTTTGATGCTCTTAAACCTGAATACGATAAAACGTTTAATGATTTAAGAAATTTACTTACTTCATTTTCACAGCATTATGATAATAATGTAAAGCAGCAAATAATTGAGTCAATAAAACACTTAAATGGGATCCTATTCGATTTGTACATCGCCAATCGAAGTATTATAAATATTGCAACAACAACACTCAATAAATATTACACAGACCTAGAATCTAAGAAATTATGTCTTAATCATTATAAAATAAAAAGAAAATGATTTACAAATATTTATTATACCGATTATAGATAACACTAAAATAAAGAAATCATTAAATGATCTTATTGAAGAATATTCTCCGGGAGTAAGTCAATCGTGGAGAAAATTAGCCCCATCACCATCTATACTAAAATATAATAATAACCCGTTTGGTGCCGGCAGACACATATCGCCAGGCCTTGTAAACATAACAACAACAATTGCTGTCAATCTCGTTTGCGACGTTGTGGATGGAAGATTTAAAATATATCTTTCAAAGTCTAGCCAGGCCCAGCAAGGGTACATATACACATTTTCACCACGCGATCTGCCCGGATATATTACTGTGTCAGAACCTATCTACCCCGTATACTTGCATGTTCATAATCCGTTATTATCAAGAATATACTTCAAATTTACAGACCGAAATTATCACATATGGACACAAGAAATGAAGAGATAAATATAAATCTGTATGTGATATCGTAATGAGTCAAAATGCGAAAAAAATATCTATGGTACTTGTCTATAGTACCTGATACATAATGGTTGGTCCGTATACAACACAGTTACAAATATTTATATATATATATATATATATATATATATATATATATATATATATATATATATATATATATATATATATATATATATATATATATATATATATATATATATATATATATATATATATAAATATGTATAAATATGTATATATATATATATATATATATATATATATATATATATATATTTATATATATATATATATATATATATATATAAATATAAATATATATATATATATATAATTACAAATATATACCAGACAGAACAGACTGTGCTATCCCTGGATTCTGTAGTAGAATCTTGATAATAGTGGACAGAAATAATAGTTTAATACAAACAATACTATCATACAGGTTAGAGAAATTAAATTCGTACTCTACCGAGTTTCGAACCCAGGTCCGCGAGTAAATGGCACCCATCGCCTTGCCTGCACGCACCAAGGCAAGGCGATGGGTGCCATTTACTCGCGGACCTGGGTTCGAAACTCGGTAGAGTACGAATTTAATTTCTCTAACCTGTATGATAGTATTGTTTGTATTAAACTATTATTTCTGTCCACTATTATCAAGATTCTACTACAGAATCCAGGGATAGCACAGTCTGTTCTGTCTGGTATATATTTATAATTATTTGTAATACAAAAATCCTATATACCTTGATTTCTTTCATAGGAATCTGGAACGACTGTGTACATATATATGAGAATTAATTACTAGGTCGTCATGCGAGTGTGTCTGCTACGCACGAGCTTATATAACACCGATTCAGTGCCATCATTTTTTGGTGATGCGTGCTTAGTCGTGACGGTATATGGGTTGGTGCGTGCAGGCAAGGCGATGGGTGCCATTTACTCGCGGACCTGGGTTCGAAACTCGGTAGAGTACGAATTTAATTTCTCTAACCTGTATGATAGTATTGTTTGTATTAAACTATATATATATATATATATATATATATATTATATATATATATATATATATATATATATATATATATTTATATATCTTAGGTAGAATATGTATTAGTTTTCCCAAGAGTTTGGTTTAGCGATTATAACAGTTGATGGCCCCTCATTATCCCTTTCATTTTCACTTTCATTTTCATCAATATTTTCACAATGTTCCCTCAACTGTCTTATACGGGAGTTCATAATATATTTCTGTTCGTATTCATGAGATAATTCTAACTTGATTTTGTTAATAGCGTTTGAGAGAGTTACAAACAATTTTACCTGATTATCATTGACAGTAGCCAGTAATTTTAACATCCTCCTTGTATCTCCTTCATAAATTTGTAATCTGACGAAAGCGTAAATCTGTTTTGTTTTTTGAGTTGTTGTAATGAGTCAAAATCACATAGAATCTTTTCAGCATTAAGATTGTCAACATTGATACCGTTATGTTGTAATTTTTAATAGCAGAAACAATGTCATTTATATTTTCAGTATTCATTATATAATAAATATATATTTAATATAAAACTTAGCAAAATATGTAGCGCGAACTGACACTCGATCAACCGCTCCTAGTTGACCAGATTAACCTAATGAGGTTCTTGTTTAGACATATACCTCACGAGAGAACCCATAAATATCCAAAACCGAAACTTTAAAGACTCAGAGGGTTTTGTCTGCGCATGTGTACATGTATACCCCTACAAATTCCTAGGACATCCGAAACCGAAGCTCTAGAAACTCAAAGGGTAGTTTATACACGTGTAGGTCTTATTTTAGTGACCAATCAGATATGCCTTGCAAGAGTTCCTAGACATCCGTTATCGAAACTCTAGAAACTCAAGGGCTGATGGTCTTTGTGACCGAACCTTATTAGGTTTTAGTTTTGCAATTGTGTCTTTATGAACGGCCCCTGTGTGGGTACCCATAGTAGGTCACAAGGTCACGATCTCATATCAGTTCCCGTTACATATTTTGGACGGCACAAGACGGCACAAACACATAGCATATAATGATGATGATGATCATGATCATGATATGAACAAATGCCATCTTCACATTTGCACACCCACCCACCAATGATCAACCAATTGGGGATTGACAAAAAGTCAACCCACCATGTGTTGACATAGTGGGTGGATGTGCACACATGAAGATGGGGGCAGAGCCCCAATAGATTATATTTCTTGGCATAAAATCGCCTCCCCGTAGACATTGTCGTTCAAATGATTTGATCCCTAAGCGGCAGGGTGATAGTTTCCCCACGTTACCAATCGAGCTATACCACGCTTAAGTGTTTAAGATAAAATTAGTTAATATATACTTACCTAGACCACAGTTGTCCTAAAAGTAACAAAAAAGCACAGTTTCTAGTATTTTATTTTCTAGTCTCCAAAAATATATATGATTCCGTATAACACGAAGAAAATTAAATTCGCCCGTATAAAGCCGTTTAATTTAGTCAAGCGGATGTTATGTGTTCTTAAAATAGCTTTATACATGCGCAATTGGCCACAAGGTTTGCGTAATACAGACTGCTACCGCTATGTAGTATAATCACATAGAATATAGGCAAAATACAAACAGCCACCCACATGATAAGCGAATTGAAAAGCACTTTATATATTAATCGTGAGAGAGTCGCACACAATACGTGTATTTATTATATAGCCAATTTCTCTTAAACAGAAGCCAAGTTTACATTGTGAAATGCATACAGCGAATTATTCTCTGTTCGTACTACGATAAAATCTATATAACGAATCTGATTATAACAGCTAGCTTAGCTAGCCAATCACTATTGACTATGCACTCTGTGAATCCTGCACGCGAATTTTATATATAAAACAAAGAATGCAGTACGCGGATTTTATATAAACAATGGGTGAAGTATTGTTTTATCAGTAGAGAATGAGTTGCCGAATTCGCATTAAAAAGACCACTGGTAGGTTTGTAAAACGTTATACTATGTTATCAGTCATATGTGTATATAGTGATTCTCCATCGAATAAATATGAAATATCTGATTATACGTGAAGTGTGAACAAAGATTTTCGTTGAGTTTGATCGTTTTCGTTGGGTCAAAACCCCAGGGATGTTAACGGGAATTAACATTAAGTTTTAAATTTGTTAATCAAATCCTGGTTCTTTCCAGTTCTTTTGCTCGTATGTGTATATTTTTTTGAGCGAATTACGATAAAATACCGGAAAAAAAACTAGCATTTGGTCAACAAATTAAAAACTTAATGTTAATTCCCGTTAACATCACTGGGATTTTGACCCAACGAAAACGAGTAAACTAAAAAAAAAAAACAATGATAAAATCGACTGAAATGCCTGAAAAATAGCGTACAAAACGACAACTTTGATAAAAATTGAACAAAATAAAACTTTATAAAAAATAATTAAATCTGATTAAGTAGAGAATGTTTCATGATATCGAATATAGTTTATTTATCTTTGTGGAGAGCCATCTTATTGTATTTTCTGAATGATTGTAAGCTAATAAAATATGATGTTCCTAACAATAGCTACAATACTGAAAAGTTTTATGCTTGTCCTGGTTGTCGCGCTTGATCATCTAAGTACCGAAACATAAAACTTTGTGAAAATTTAAAAGAAAAAGCAGACTTTGTAACACCATGAGCGGAACGTTTTACTGAAGGTGGGACTATGCTAAAATATTTACTAGCGGAATAAATTGACTTGAATATAATTTCTTTTCTCGATTCTTTATTCACTGTTTTAATAGCTTTTGGAAATCGTGCGCCGCCAGTTTTTCCAAATTTGCAGTTTTCACTTTGCGTGATAACACGTAAATTTTGAAGTGAGTTGTCAAGTTTATCGCCGCTTATGTGGCCAACCACATACCCGTCCTTGATCGGTCCCAAAAAACACGCGACCACAAATCTGTGTGATAGATAATGTTTATTTCCTTTTGTATTAAACGCAAGATAACCAGCATTGTTAACACTACCTACTGGTTTTTTCAATCTGCAATTTCTAATGATGCCATTACGATTCGCTTCATAATTGGTTAGGATTGGATGAGGCACAAACTCATTTTGCTCCATTTATATACTATATACTATTTGTTTGTGAATCATTGTTTTGAATATCTAGCTAGATAATCTTCTTCGCGCTTTATAATAGATTCAGAATTATATTTTTGTCGTAATATCTTTTCAACTCTCTGTATCTTTTACCACCACATTACGCGCACTGGTGCGTTTTTTCCGCGCACACCAACACCACACCGTATACATGGTTTAGGTCCTAGACTCCAGTTTCTAACGCATTGCATGTGATAACTGCAGAAATCGTTTACGCAATTTTTGTTACACGGAGACGTGTGACCAATCTTATTCCAGCGGCAACTGTGATTTTGTTGAATCATATATAAATGATTAATACTTTAATTTAGATACATATTTACCTTAATTATAATATGCAGGAATTATCCTCAATTGAGCCTGCCGCCGCTAGATTTGATATTGACAGGCTATACAAATTTAGTTTCTCGATGCAAGATCTAGCTTTAACAAATGCGAATATAGCTAAACACATTAGTGAAGCCAAGAAGGAGTTTCGCCACGATGGTGCAGTTCATGTGTGGTCCACATTCAGGATTGGAAATAATATCTATGTTATGAATGGCAAACGAGCAAGAGAAATCATTGACTACCTCGATGTTCGGAAATATTTTATTTTAGTAAAATTTATTGTAAATACAAAGGATGAGATTTGGATCATCCGAGATAAACGCGAATCCGTCCAGAAATCAGGAAATATATATTATCATTGGTAAAACTTCCAAACCAGGAATACTGACTGGAATAGACAAACCGTATTATGAGCGATCTTTTCCAGTAACTGCTGTTGTGTACGCGCTCTATCCGTTAAATGACAAACCCGACGTAAAGGATCTCAAGAAAATGAAACTGTCATCCTTGACTTCGTTAAGAATAAACTGTGTAGCAGAGCTAGTTATATAACACTTCACAAACGCGATACGGGGGAACGGTTTAAAAGATTTAAGGCGTAAAAATAAATATGTGGGTTAAATAAGTTAAAGACACTGGAGCGTCTATCAGCGACGTTGCTGAACTAGAAAAGTTATTAAGATTTCCGGTAACAGTGAAGACATTAACCGGAGAGATTTTGTACAAACCAAAATATATAAAAAATGGAAACCCTATAACAATCATTGATCATAACGCACATGCATGGACTAATGCTGTAAGTGTATTTCCACGAGAAAGAATGGTTAAATTTTATCACGATGCCATCGTTGATATTAGCAAACGTGACTCTCTTTCTGTGTGGTTGTTTCAGAGTTCTGAATGTGATCATTATGGTCAGTTTGTACGGGATAACGGTGACATTTATCGTACAGAATCTCTTTATAAAGAAATGGAAAACCTTGCGCTGAAATATACTTCTGACAATGTCAAAGTTAGACAATTGCTAAGTAATTGTTTTACAGTACCATCGGTTGCTTTTCATTTCGCTCAGGAGAAAAACTCGTGGAAACCGACAAGATTAGAATTTCTTGAAGATGTCGTGAGAAGTTGTATCAAATACGGACGCGGTGGATTGTGGAATACTAAATATAATTACAACGACGTTATCTCAGTTGATATGGTAGCGTTTTATCCTTGGAGTTTTCTTGGATATGGAGAGTGTTCTAAATACTTTAATAGATTTGGACATCCTACACATGACATGACCACAGTTGAGATAAATGGACCCTTACTAGATTTTGACTTAACAGAATTTGCTTATGTAGAATCATTCGAGTTTAGAGAGGGATCCGATTGCTTATGCGTGGTTTGGAAAACATTTTTCTGAAAAATGTTGGGCTCCAATAGTGCTATTGCGGTATATGCTTGATGCTGAAGTTTTAATATTGTTGAAAGTATCTGAAGCTATTATATCATATCGCATGCAAAAGCATGTTTGCTTGCTAGAACCTGCTAAACACGATGAAAAACTTGCAAAAGATCTGGTAAATTTACACAAGGAGGATCACATGATCATAAAAACGAACTTGTACAAGATTGATCATGGACGATACTGAACTAGATTTTATAATCGCTGATACGATAGAGAAAAACACATTTATAAGTCGATGTAATACTTATTTATCAGACAAAACAAAACTAGGTACCATTGTGAGCTATAATGATGGCGAGTCACCGAAGTTTACTCATCTAAGGTCTTCGATGCTAGCTTATGTTTCGATAAATCTATTATCGATGATAAACAAATTTCTTCGTTACGCTGTTAGAGTTGCGACAGATTCATTTTATGTACACAAAAATATAAAGATTCATTAAATCTCGGTAATGGTGAATGGGGAACGTGGAGGATAAAATAAGAAAATATGCTTAGTTATTGTGAATCCGCCGATGTTGAAATTGAGGAAACATATTACAGAAATAATCAAGTATCAAAATCATCTGCACCATCCGTGTATGATCCTGTATCTAGACATAAGACCGTTTATTTTAATGAGTGTGGAGGTTCAGGTAAAACAACACGCGCGATTAACTTATTCATGAGTTTAGATATGATTGTCTTAACACCAACGTAGAAACCCGCCAGGGAAATAAAGCAACGATGTATAAAGTCGTGTACATATCATAGTTTCTTTAGATGGTGCGGAGATACATGGACCCCATCACGAATGGGTGAAAAATATATACCTAAAATTATCATATGGGACGAGATGTGCACGGTGCCTCTGGAGGTATTACAAATATTTCTTGATTGGCTGTTACTAAAGAGTACTGCTGTGATTATGTGTGGCGATCATGGTCAACCACCACCCTTTGTTGGACAGTCTCCATATGAGTGGCTGAAAACATTTGCAGATTATTACGAAGAAATATCTGATGATCATAGAGCTATTGATGACTCGCTGAAAGAATTCAAAAGATTAATACGACTACAACCAGATAAAATATAGTGTGAAATATTGCGTGAGACAATTCCAGAAACATGCATGAATGATTTTTGGACCCTATGGAAACCTGATGATTTGATAGTTGCCAGTAGAAAAACAGTTCGTGACGAACTACAAAAGAAATTATATGCGTTACACAAGGAAAAATTTCCAAAGTTACCTGTACCGGTGTGTTATCGCCCTGCAGATACTAATATACAAAATGTTGATGTTGACATTCCTAGTGTAGACACTGAAAGTGTCCAAATATTAAATCTTGTGTTAAATGATATTGTCCCTGTCGCTATTGATGTTGTCGAGAGCGCGTTAAACATCCATAAATCGCCATGGACGTTAGGGTACGCTATAACGATTCATTCGTCGCAGGGATTAACTATCACTGATACTAAAATTTGGATAGTCGATGATCGTATTGAGTGGTCAAATTTAGTTTATCTTACAGTATCTCGAGTTAGAAGAATATCACAACTAAAATGGGTTTTCATGGATTGCGTAATATTGGAAGAAATCACTAACAGTGTCGATATCAATAAAAAAATGAGTCAGCTATAAGCAGTGTGACAAAAAAAATAATTGCGAGTTTGATATAGATGTTAAAACAACGACAAAATAATCATTGCGCAAATTGCAATGCAATAATGTTGTGGCAGTATTCAAGCAATAACCCAAGACAATTTACCGTTAATAGAATTATTAATAGTCTTGGTCACACGCGCGAAAATGTGATGCTGACCTGTTTGGAGTGTAATCGACGTCGAGGAGCTGCAGGTTTATAAAAGATTACTCGGTGGTAATTGCGTATCCTCAGGAATAATTTGTAATTGTTCGCGTACAAATCCACGCTGAGGAGCAGTTGAATCTAATTTGTAGATTGCAGGTCTACCTGTGGACCATACCACGCTGGATATTTTGTGTGTGGTCACACTCCAAATAGGATCAGTAACCCTTTTTCTGCCTCCTTCGAGTTCACCACGTTTGTATAAATATCTAACCGTAACATTGCCTAGTACTGGTTGAGGAATAGATTTACGTTTTATCGGTATATATTTTTTTTGTGATCGCATCAGACGGTTTCATATAAGTTGTACGAGGAACTTCCTTATTCAGCGCAGCTATCACACTCGGTAACCTCGCAATACATTCACGAGATCTTATATCTGTGAATATTTCCTTTGCATATTGATACCCGAATAACCGCTCTGCAAGTGTTCGATTAAATCGTTCAACTATCGCCTGATCACGATGAATCTCAGTGTGTCCTCGTCTGATTTTAACGTTGTGCTTGTTCATCAGCGATGATACTGCACCAAGAAATTCTTTACCAGGATCAACCTGTAGTAGTTTTGGCCATTGTAATGGTCCTCGCTGATAAATTTGTTTAAACGCAGATGCAACTTCAGATGTTGGGTTTGTTGATAGCGGCTCCGCTTCTTTATATCTGGCAAAGTCAACGACAGTTGACGCGTATCTGTTTGTGAGCTGACGTCTACTTGTTTTAATGGTATCGTGTGGCAAAAACAAGATATCTGCTTGATGCTTGATGAACTTCATTAGGAGCAGTAACATCGAAATGTGCGTATTAAATTTTTTATGTGGATTTAGAAAGATTTGCCATATTGACTGTCGTGCTAACCACGCTGCAGCAACATCACGTGAAACTTTTGTTGAAGTGGCAAGTTTGCTAATCGCTGCCTTACCTCGCCAGTACCCTCTCGAGCAATAAAAAACAGATTCCATTATAATAATCAGTTGATTAATGACCAGCCCCTATCATTATTTTACCTTTCATAGCAGAGTTTATTAGGAAACTAGCGAGAGATTCTCTGAGAGATTTATTAGGTATATAATTTAACGCGTGAATCAATTTCACATCTACGATATGCCGTTGTTGCAAAACAGGATTTTTATAAGCAACGTCATGAATGTGACATGCTTGATCGATCTTATTTACTGGATACTCTCCTGGTCTTGGTTGATCTTGATCATCAAGTCGGATATATAGTCTAGTTCCAGGACCACAGTAATTATATCCAGTAAGATGTTTCTCACCAACATACTTAGCCCATGGTAATCCAGGTAATTTTCCTAAAGAAGCAGCAATATCCCCACCTATCTTTGTTGTCCCTGAGATATATTTATATTTTTGTGTACCACATTTTACACGTTTACCTGTTAATGCACGTCGTTTATGTTTCGTTATTATTGTTGTTAATCCAGTGGTGAGTGCATATGATCTACATAGAACACAATAGAGACTCATGTTATTTATAATATGGATACAATAATTGGCTTTTCGGCTACACGAAAATAGGAACCAGTGAAGCACCATCCAGCATTAACAAATTCGATAAGAATGATTATAATAAGTTTATCTGGAACAGGTAAACACAATTATTGTTAAATTTATTAATGAGATGGCTGAGATGGAACAAACTATATTTAATAGCACCGTCTGTTGATGATCAGCATTGTTACGAAGTACTTAAAGGTTTTAACGAGAAAGCAAAATCAGTTAATAAAGACGGTGACGATATTATTGACTGTATTACAGATATAGATGAAGCCCCATCTGTAGATGACTTAGATGGATTCATTAATATTCTTGTAGTATATGATGATGTGATGTTGGACAAACAATCTAATCCAGCTAGAATATTCTCTCGAGGAAGACATAAAAATACTGACGTGATTTATGTTACTCAGAGATACACGCAGATACCTAAGGTGATCGGAGATAACTGTAATATTTTGGTTGTGTTTAATGGCGTAGATAATTATACCCTGCAGAATATTTATTATACCTGGTGTTCAGGGGACATGGATATGAATAAATTTAAAAATTTCTTTTCTAAAGCACAATCTGTTCCGTTCGGATTAATAACGATAAATGTACATGATCCAAGATAAAGATATCGTGTTGGTCTAGATAAAATCTTTGGTTAAACTCCCCTTGACAATCAGAAGCAGCAGAGAGGGTGAAGGACAACAATTGAGTCGCTTTACGAGTAAACAAAATCACCTGACAAACTGAGGAAAAATACGTCAACAATATTATAACAAAAATGAGATAGACTAAACGATTTTATTATACGGTTATATACTTAACCGTGAGGAAATATACTCAGTTAGAAACTTTGGTTTAGCGTTGTTGACCTTTTTTCAGCTTCTGCTGGAATCTTTATTTTTTTTTCTTTAAGGATTCGAGCAAAATTTTGTAGGGTTCACCCTCTCTGCTGCTACTACCGTTCTTCTGTCGTCTGAGCTTTGCGTATACTTTCTTCCATTCTGTTTCTATAGTTTCAAATTTAGTTTTGAATCATTTAACAATGATTAAAAGCTCTATCTCAAGCATTCTGACCTGAATCATTCCTGTTTGAATACAGTATTAATTAACGTATTATGCTATTCTACAGTGTTACGTATATGTAAATAAATTGCTTGTTTGTTAGTGTTAAAATTCTTTTTTTTTCGTTCCATTATATTTTAATGTAATCATTATTTTCACACGATTATATATTTTTCAAGTAAATTCTGTCTGTGCAGTGCGTAAAAGGTATTACCTAACATTATTATTAGCCGACCTTTGTTAGCTAACTCGTAAACACTAAGTAGAAATGATGCGCTGTTTCCAGGGTAGCTTTTCGGCCCACGTATTGCCGATGTGTGAACAGTCTTTATATTATTCATTTCTAGCGTTAGAATCTGCTTTCTTAGATAGAGCTGTTTTTTGCTACTGACACATTTAAATTTTTATTGTGATGTTCAAGTTATATATTATGTAGTTTGTCACTTGAAATACCATTTGATCTAAAATCAGGTTTAAAACAGCCAATTGGTATTACATTTATTTAGTCGTAAAAAATACCTTCAGGATCTCAAAGGAATTTTCTGTTGTTGCCATATTCAGAGTTATTTCTTTTTTAAAGAATGATTTTTATTCTCTGGAAACTACGTGCTTCTTCATCAATGCTTTGGACAAAGACATTCAGTGGAATTTATTTAGAATTCTAAAGCTTGATTCACGGAGGAAATGTTGCCGTCAGTACAACGACTTCGTTTGACGTCATCGCCATCGATATTTTAATTTCATCGAGATTTGATTCAATTATAACTGCTTAGTGATAAGATATATTTCAGTTCTATGATTATTTTTGCCTAATATTCACAAAGAGTAAGTCCTTTTATACACTTTTTCTGTGTTTTGTAGGGAAATAATTTATTGTTTGCTACAATTTAGAAAGCTTGTTGACTTCACCCTTTTTCTCTTAATACATTTCTAGCAGCCTACACGTAACAACGGACCAAGATAGTAAATTGTGTCTGTGTATATGTGCGTGTGTGTATGAGAGAATGAGAGAGGAGATGAAGTTGTGTGTGTGCGTGTGTGTGTGTGTGAGAGAGAGAGATATACAAAGAACGATATTCTGCACATATATTTTTAAAATAATTTTCCAAAGTTGTTAACCTTATGCAACTATTCCATTTGACAGGAATACTAATCGGGTATAGTTCATCCTGCCGAGAAGGACAATTTGGTAGTCCTCTAAAAGACTGATTGCGTCTTTGATGGTGTTTTGGTATTTCCACGTTTAAGAAGTTTTAATGCATACTAAATTACGCTGGGAGTTTCATCCAGATTTTTGACTTGTTGCAACCTAAACGATCACTTGTTTCTTTTTTAGCTAGTATATTTCTCTCATTTCTGAAAAATACAATATTTTGTGAGAATTTTCTTCATTAATATTTGTAAGCCTATATATTATTATTTCTTAAATCCATTATTGATAGCTATATTTCAATGACTTGTCGGTATCAGAAGACACAGATCATTATAAAAATAAGATCCAGAATGTAACTGAACAAAAAAAATGCGTAAGATTTCAACCTTTCTTATACTAACTTCATCCTTATTCATAAACCCAATTTATTTGTTTTGAACAGCGAATGTGCGTATGACTGTTTTATTTAAAAAGCGTGTATAATACCAGTTACTCTTTTCGCTACTTTTACTATTAATTACATGAGTTCTTTGACCCCTGGAGCAGGAGACCCATAAATGTGATTTACAGTCATGCGCAGTCCACATCGATGAAACTCTTGCCAGAATTACTGAAACCAGAGTGTCATTTAGCATACTAGGTGCAAATGTATGAGAGCGCAATGAGATCGGTCTAGAAGCAAACCGAAAGGTATACAAAGCTATTGCCTTGTCGACCCTGTACTATGCAAAGCCACCACGCCAAGAAGCCGAATCACATGGACTGTCTGAAGAAACCCACGAGGATAGATTGCAGGACAGGGTCCCATACATGGACGTTCTCATTTCATGCATTCGCACTCTGCTGATGAAATCATATATGAGACGAGTAGGCCATATCATCAAGATTTCAGACGAGCGACTGCCTAAAAAGATCTTTTTTACGGATAGCTAAAGGATCGAACTCGATTTCAGGGTGGTCAGAAGAAACGCTTCAAAATTTTCATCAAGTCATCCATGAAACACTTTAACAATGATCCCCAGTGTTGGAAAGATCGTACGCATGATCGCTCCATCTGGCAGAGTTTCGTCTTCTCCATACTGGAGATTTAAAATTTGAACGAAAAAGAATTGGATAAGCATTGCAGAAGAGCAACCTGAAGAAATCTCAGAAATGCAACATGTCTGCTATTAATCAGGTCAACCCGAGCGGCATATCCTATTAAGCGTGCCACAGACAGTTAAGAGCACAAATTGGCTTGATCAGTCATTCACGTGCTCACATAATCTAAACCAGTTAGTGATATATCATGGTCATCTTCAAAATCGAAGGACAAACAACAACAGCAGTTGTCAAATTTTGAATCATATGAGGTATCACCAGCTGAATAAATGGGAAAGTATACAATCGAGGTCCGGTTGAATTGTTTCTGGCGGGAAATTTCCAGTCTCCATTAAAAACTAGGCTTGAGAACGACAACTTTTTTTGAAAGTTATTTACTATGGGATTCAACAAACTGCTGTAGCTTGATGATACAGATTTATTAATGCGGTTGCAAGTGATCTCCACATGTATTTTGTGAGGCTGCTGGATAGTTATTGACACTTGTTCAATCGTAACTTAGAAAACTCAATGAAAATTTAATTCCAACCTCGTTTGAGAGTTTGGTAATACGGACTCAGAAAACGACAGTAACGCTTTCCGTCCTTCCAACAGTAGTGATTTGACTCTAAAGAAAATTGATAGGTGGATAATGAATATACATTATTTTCACAGTGATGCGGTGTTCATTGCTAGATCGCGTCGTCTAGTTAGTATTAAGAACATCGGGATCATGACTTGACACGAATCGTCGAATCAAGATCTGAATTTTCTGATGCCGCCAACAAGGCGTGATTTAGCAATCAAAATCGAGTTACAATGATAATAATATTTTTATTCTACATCTTTCATTTATCATACAAATTTAACACACACTCAACCGGAAACAAGAGAAATTGTTCAGGTACTCGATCTCCATTTTGATGCACGTGAACATTGCAGTTTTATGAACAAAGCTCGTAAAAGCAGTCACTTATTTTCACAAAGACAACATGTTGATAAAATGAATTATTCGATGTATGGGAACAAGAAATTAACATATTTGATTTCAGGCATTGAGTACTTGTCAAATTTTGCATTTTGAAAGATTTCATCAGCTGACAGAATGTAACAAATCATAACCGCGGCCAGGCTGACAGCCATTAAACTGTGTCTGACGGACTTTGTTATAAGTTCGGATAGGGACCTGACACTGGAATGAGAACATTAGTTTTAACAGTTATTTACAGCGACATTGAACAAACTGTTAGAACGTGATTATGCAGAATTTATACGTAACGTTACTCATTTATATTTTGCATATCAGGTGAGGCTGTAGTAAAGATTTTTTACGCCTGTTCAGTTGTTTCTAGGAAACATCGAAGAAAAAGAAACTTCAACATAATTTTAGGGTACTGTGATACAGCATTTGAGAAACATCACTATATTATTCCTGTTTCTAAAAGATGGCAATAAAATTCTGATTATTTCTTGATTAAAATATGATAGGTATATAATAAATAAAGTTGTTTAGATGCATGGTTATTCTGTAGATTTCGTTCAGGAGTATACTGTGAGAAACTTAGTGTATTTAATATGTGTACTTAAGTGTTCCTTGATATTTTCTATTTTAGTAATTATTTGATAGATTATGGGAAATCGGTGTTTGAAGAAATTTTTTTCAAAGCAAATAATAAACCAGTTAGTAGGTACAGGTGTTATATTTAATTGTATTCACGGGACTGCATGGTGGCATGGATTATTTTCAAACATTAGCTTTAGAGAATTTCTTGGGGGTATTCTCACTTATAAGTGTTTAGTAATTTGTTATAAGAATACTTCTGTGTATTTGGTATTTGTGGGTTGTTGCTAATTTCTTTGTATGGAATTGTGTAGTTTTGAATCATACCAATGTATAGGAAGGCAAACCCTTTAGAGAAGTGCGTGGGTGAGAGATTGATAGATGAGATAGGATGAGGTCTTTCGCTTGATCTATAACAAGTACCGAGCAGTCGTATAACTTGGATTTGAACTATAAATCAGTTATTTTTGAAGGTCCATTTATTAGGTATTGGTTTCGTACTTGTATATTTGCGTACATGTTTCTAGCTCTGTGTATCAATTAAAAAAATATAAACTATGTGGTCATTACCAGGACGTCGATATTGAAACGTACTGTGAAGAAAAATAAACATTATAAGCATTGCAAAAGGCGAATACGCATTTTTCAGCATGGCCTATTATTTTCAAGAGGGTTTTGTAAACAAACGAGGCAGTGACCAACGGTCATGGGTGACAAGGTCAGCAATGACCAACGATCATGGCTTACAAGGACAGCAGTGATCTAACAACTATCTGAAAAAATAAGTAACAATAGCAACGCACGTACATTGTAAGCACATAATTTATTAATTTAAAATAGAAATATTTGAAGTACAAATACTAAAGCACCGAATAATATTAAGTTAAAATAGAAATATTTGAAGGACAAAGACGATCATGGTACATGTTTATCTTATGTGGGCGAACATTTTGCACAAAAAGCAATACATGCTATTGATGTTTTGTATAGAACGAATTAGCGGCACGAGAAATCGCCATTACTGCTGTTGCAAATGGAAAGGATACAATTAATTAGGGCAAGAGTAGTACATAATTACAGATAATGAACCCTTGTATTTTCTCAATATGGTATTCCCAGTCAAGACAGCTTTGTGTTCTGAAATTGCTCTTAGATTATTACATTATGTGTCAGCTGAGCGAAAATAATGAATTTAGACATGATAAAGTAGCAATTAAATCAAGACTCAAATTCGCTTGAACATGAATAATGAATTCTGAAGTTGACTGACAGTCCTATTTTGTATTACATGAGACGAACAATGAACTGTGATATGATGGTTTGACCGATTAGAAAAACTAGAGTGAACACCTTCCAGCCACCCCTTACAGCCTAAGTATTGATCGAATTCAAATATTTCATGGAGACACACACTTGAGTCTTATGTCTCTGATTCATTGCTTTTTACCAAGGAAAATGTCCATAAAGTAAAGGTAGATATATCCTCTCCACTTTACAAGGATTGAATGAGAAGGGTTTAACCTCCCCCAGAGAAAAACAACAATCCCTTTCCCACAACCCCACCTCAAAGCACACAATACATATCTAGCTGATTCGCAGATTTTATGTTTATTCTCCGAAGCAAGCATTAAAACCGCTCTTTTATAACTTGTGCTGTTAGTTTGTTAGAATCGTTGTATACTTTACTCAATTTGTTTTTCAAACTAGGAACTTATCAAAACTATTTTGAGGTTGCTTATCACATGTATGTCAGTTGGATTTATTATTTGTTACAGGTCATAATCGGAATAAATGGGTTCAAACTATCGCTGCTGGCGCTGTACTATATCAATAGCATTAAAAAATATTGTTAACACGGATTTGTGAGAGTTGAAAATGCTGAAGTTTCACTTAGCTAACTTTATATAGAACTTTGTTTTCATAAATACTTTGTTTTTTTATTTTAGGCAGCACATTGGTGCATGGAAATATTTTATTTAATTTTTTAGATCACAATGCTGTATACATACTTTTCTTTAGGTTTATACATTACATTTATGTATTGATACCTTTTGCAATTTATATAGAGTAAATTTCTGTATGGATACAGTTTCTTTATCCTTAAAGTGCATAATGCTGCACGCATACCATTCCTTTAATTTGGAAGAGCACAATGTTGCATGGATACTTAATTTTAATTGTATTTATCACATTGCTGGATGTTTAGTTTCATTTAATGTTTAAGAAGACACTGTTGCATATAATAGTCATAGTTATCTAGCACATTGCTGCATTATACTTATTTCAAAGCTATCACGTACATTGTTGCATATATTTTTTTTCTCTGTATCAAATGTTAGCACATTGTTACATGGATGCCTTTTCATTAATGTTTTATTAATTTTTGTGAGAGCATCTTGCTGCATGGATACATTCTTTTTTTAACTTTTAATGAGAAGATTGCTGCAAGTGTAACATTCTATCCAATATTATAGTGCATTTCCATCAACAACTCTAATAAAATTTTAGTCAGAGAAAGAAATATTTTAATCAAATCAAAATTAATTTATAAACCAGATCTACAAAGAAGAATTCAAACCTTCGAAGTGAGATGCTACTGCAAGATCTTGTGTACACATACATTGGCCATGTAACCAACAAAGAAGTCCACAACAGGATACAAAGAGCCATTGGATCCTATGAAGGTCTCTTGACCACTAAAAAACTTTAGTGGAACAGTAATGTCTCAAGATCTTCTGGACTGGAAAAACAATTATGCAACGGCACAACGTGAGAGTGCAGAAGAACAGGTAGACAGAAGAAGTGGACAGGCACAGGAGTTGGAGATTCCCAAAAGGCAGTAGAGAACAGGAAAAGATGGAGAGAATTGGTTGTAGAGTCAATTGTGGTGCCACAACGACTTCTTAGGATAATGTATCGATGATGATAAAAAGGTTTAACTCTTAGGTAAACTAGATACTTTCATCGACTATGACAAAATTAGTATACTCTGAATAGAAATGAACTGAAAATGAATGTTGTCTCATCTTAAAAGACAATAATAATAGTATGTGATATCAACTCATCGAAGTATTAAATATAAATGCATGCTATGATTATATTAACAAAGTTGCATCTTTTTCATGCTCGTTGAGCGTTTGTTTTGGCAAATCGAGCGAGTTTAGATGTGCTGGCCCATCATCAGCTTGGTTTTCATACCATCTTTTACGAGCCATCGGACGAAGTGAACGCCCACTTTCTGGCCCTGATATCATTTACGTCATTGATCGGGTCTGCGTCAGCCTATTGCTGGTCGATGATATTGCTGATACGCGAGTACTCTAGGTTATGTCGTTAGTGTCGTAATCTACACGTTTGTTGGTACATCGCCAGGTTTGGGTTACGTTACAGTCAAGTCAAACGCTAAGCCTTGTGATCGGTCAGCAGTAGTGGTGTTGTGGTAAATGCTTTTTCCAAGGCAGCCCCTGTAACAATTTAAGGGTAAATGCAATGATTCCGTCTTGCTTATCTTCGCGTGTCTTGTCGTACCGACTAAGAGCGGTACACGCGATGTTGGTGGACATTTTCGACTGTGCATACAGCACAATCTCTTTGGAGTACATGTTTTCTGTTTGAGATATGCACCTCGTGACCTCATATAGTCTCAGTATTTTGCCAGCTATAAAAAAGAATCTTAAAGAATGTAGCGCTTCTTTAACAGAATGAACATTATTGACGCTTTTACCACACACAGGAAACCTAAAGGCTAAGAAAAATAACAACAATAGCCGTAGCAACATTTATTCCTGCCACCTGACCACATCCGGATGATGCTTATTGGACCATCTGGCTGTGGAAAAACTTAGATGCTGCTGAATTCCAGAAGCGAAAAGTTAAGTGCAACAGGTTTTACGTGGTGGCCTCCAGTGTGGACGACCAGAAATGCCACTACATTCGGTGGCAAATCAGCAATGACTTTTCAAGCAGGTTATGATGCTAGAAGAGGTGCAAAGCGAAACTCAGAGCGAGGGAACACTTGTCACTATTGTGGATTCCGTGACGTTTATCTTCATTGTCTAAGACGATCAGGTCCTAATGACCTAGACAACGGTCAAGACATCTTCGTTGTCTACGACGACCTCGTGATAGAGGGGTAATAAAGTAGAACACGAAATAAAATGCTACCTAAGCGTCGTTTTGGGAACCGACGGCTCAGTAACTGCGAAGTGCTGCATTTTTCCGCTAGACAGGTTTTGATGACCTGAGGAACGTGTGTTGTGTCAAACCAAAGTCTGGCAAAGCCTTACATAAACTTTCAAGTTTGAAAAGAGCTTTTAATCTCTCATACAACCAGCCAAAGCCACTTTCCAAGTGAACATCCTGTGCCACAATGACCGTCGAGAAGACCGGCAAGGAAGTCAGCAGTGTAAAGAAGACGTTCAAAATAGGAGGGCCGAAACGGCAAATGCCTGAAAAAGCTGCCAGAAGGCCTACTCAAGTCACCCACCTTGAGTACAACACAGCGATGCTCACAAAGTCACATAAGTCAATCAAAGAGGTCATTTTATGGATTATAAAGACGCCATCTGAGATACATATAAAAAGACAAACAGTACCTAAAAGGCAATTTTTGACAGTAGGAATTTTAAGAGGCATTTGGAAAAGAGAAGTCATTTGAACCTTAGCTGGAGCTTTAGAAGAAACATTCTTGTGTACAGGATCACACTGCCCAAAGACGAAAACATTGAGGCTCACACAGATTAGTAGCATAAGAGTGAGTGCGGACACAAGGACAGATGCTAGCGTAATAGAAGATCAAACGTCATTCGTAACGTCATAAGCTGAAGCTCATCTAGGGCAATCGGATGACATGCGGTTAATAGTTCTAGTACGATCCTTTGCTACAGCGGCTGAAAATAATGGGTCCAGCGCATTTAAAAACAGAGATGATTTTGGGGAGGGGGGCTGGCAATATATCTCTGGTGATGGTCAACACGGACAGTTTCATTTGCCAAAACGCCTGTTAAAAGATGATATCATTGATGATACTCTATTTAGAGCGCTAATTTCAAAGATTTATTATGAGGCTTGTGAATGATACAATTGACACACACAACACCGCAATTGCAAAAATTCTAAAGCATTTATCTCGAAATGCAAAGTACTATATAATATTCTTGGAAAGGGACATTAAGAATGAATTATTGGGACTTCAAAGGAGAAAATCATTTTGATGTAACATAAGGCGGCTGGCATGAAATTATAATTCAGGCTATTGGTACTTTAGTTACAATAGAGACTAGCGGTCACTACTGCACATCAACACTTTCAGTTTTGAAAATTTTTTTGGAATATCCCTAAAGCTTATTTAGAACTTTATTCATTATAAGGAAATGGATATAATTTCTCCTGAGCGTAGACATAAAAAACATAGAAAGTTTTAAAGAAAGTCTTAAAGAAAGTCCTAAAAAGGCCTTGATGAAAATATAAATATGTGTTGCATGTGACAGGAAACAACTTTCTGGGGTGAACTTACTCCTCTAAGTCCCGTTAAGGATTCCTTAAAGTCACACCAAGGACAAGCAAAGAGAGACATCGACAAATGCAGACCTAATTTACACAGTTACAAAAGATTAAGAACAGAACAGCTGCCTGAGAATTGGACCTATTTATTGCTAATCAAGAGATAAAATATATTTACAGATTCGTGTGAAGAACCTGTTCTGTTTTCCATGCCATGAAGAACATGCTAGGATTCCAATGGGTAGAATTTTATTCTGGGCAGTGTTTGACCACCTGACCACCTTCCAAGTTTGTCAAGAATTGCATGCATTCCGTAGTCTGTGAAGTGGTTTTTTTTTTACTTTAATGGCAGAACAGAGAGCAGCGGCATGGGCACGTCCTTACAAAGCGTACCTGTAATGTATGACGGTGCGCGAAAAGAAATCATATGCATACCTCTTCATGCTTCAGTTATGTAGAAATCTAACACGATGAACAAATTTAGAGAAAAGCGTCAATTGCAGATGATGATATAGATAACAATATTGAATTTAACGGCCGCCAAAAGAAATTCAGACAAGGATGCATTTCAAAATGATGAAAAGTTTCTATTTGGATATAAGGTTTAATGACACGAACTGTTTGAATAGCTTGCGTGAGCACCTGACATTGAGTAGAAGTAGAACTTTGTTAGATTAGATGGCTAAAACTAACAAGTACAATAGAATCTTACGCAAGGTGGGAAGAGATGCCAGTCAAGATCTAAGCAGAACAACTATCAAACATTTCAATAAAATTGAAAGAAACATCAAATATTCCTTAGGAGTCCGATTCAAGATCGAATGTTCGTTTCCAAGGACAATTACAACCAAATTTCTCATTGATTAGCGTTATTAACAATATGACCATAAACGGAGGAGTTATCGATCAAAACCCGTTTCAAAATTTCAACGTGCCCCAAAAAGACGTCACCTCACATGGTCATACGCTATGTGCCAGTCCTTGTGAACCTAATTTTGCACGGAAGAATTTCTTGAGATCTTACTTGAGTCTTACTTGAGTACAACGAGCTTTGATTTCTTTTAAGACCAAGAGAGCTAAAGCAAAAATACCACCTATAAAGTCTGCAAGTTTGCAATACCTCTGGCCAAAGTCATCTTGTGTACAGAATTTTACAATATTCATTAGATCAATTGTTTGAAAGAATTGGTGATCCTTTTCTATTCTAGGCCATAATTAACATTTTCCTGGATTTAAAACAATCCTTACTAAAATCCGGTTCGGTTTCAGAATTTAATGACTGCGTTATTCTAGGCCAATTATTTCTTAAAATTTCTTTACTACATTTTCGGATATGTTTATTTACCGTTAAAGTCTGTAGCGTATTAAGAATTTAAGTATATATTGTATTATCGTGTTCAGCCATTTAACAACGTCTACATCATGAATGCTTCTTTTGATCATTTATTTAGTGTAATGTTTTGGTTGCCTTGATTAATGCTATTGACAGTAGTATAATATATGCAAATTTACTGAAAACTTCAGCATGAAATATGGATATAGTCATAAACAGCAAGTCTTTACACATGTCGTGTTGATTTTATAATATGGAGTGTTGTATAGCAATTTTGGTCACTATAATGAATAGACGGCGCGTTGATGGTATGATGTGGAATTTTAGATGATGAATGTTAGATAGTAGATGACTGGTTTTTGGTCACTACACTCTGCCTGTTGATTGGATATTAGTCACTACACCTGTCATAGAGTCCATATACAATGTTCTTTCGAAAGCATAGATGTAACGAAACGTATGATTTAAAACGACAGTTTGATAGGGAGCAGACTCTCACCTTTTGTTTCACTGCTATAACACATTTTCAAATGGCGTCGTAATGTTAAAATCCCGTTTATACATATAAAATGTTGATCCTATTTAGCACAGGACTTCCGTTTGCATTTGTTGTGCCGCTTGGTATATTTGTAAATGATAAATATTGACAATTTTGAAGAATGCACTTGATCTATCAGAACGCTCAGAAAATTAATGGAAAGGGCATATACACTGATATGCACACAACCCTTAGTGGAATAAATCTTTTATGAGAATCATACCAGTTACGGAAGGCGCTTAACATCTCGTGCAATCGACTTAAGAGTGCATTCGCTTATTTAGAGTATAATGATGCTTTACGTTTAAACTCTCTTGATAAGAATGTATTTCCGCATAATCGTAAATAATGCAAAATAAATTATTAAATAACAAGGTATATGTTCATACGTATATATATATATATATATATATATATATATATATATATATATATATATATATATATATATATATATGCAATAAACTGACGACGAACAGTACGAAACTAGTAACTAACTAGCGTAAGCGCTTTCGACTCTTAATGAGTCTTTTTCAAAGGCAAATACAAAACATAATTACGACAAACAAATAAACACAAAAACGTTGCGTTTGTAAACCTCTACATTTCTATCTTCACATGTGCTAAAACTATAAATACAACCTGCTTGTATAGACTAGTTGCGGAAACTGAAAACGTGTTATAATTCCCTAAAAGTCTACAAGCCAAAGCGACATCTATTTTTACTTTGTGTACATATGTAACGCAGATTATATCCAGGATATTTGGTTCTATACCGGTTATTCTTATAGTAAAAATTGAAGGATAAGAAGATTTAGAAAATGTTAAATTCTACTAGTGCATAGTTTTCATTTTCTAGTCTTCTTGGTCTAGACCGCTTGGTTTCAATGTTCTAAGGCGGCGTATCCAGTATGATTCCTTTTCCTTCCTGGTTTCGGAAATCCAGCTGTGGTTGTTGGCAATAGCGATAAGTATTATATCACTGAAAGTGTGGTCAGGGGAGGAGAAGTGTTCTGCGACCGGGCTTCTGTACAGCTTTTTTGTCATCCAATCAGATCTATGAAGGTTTATCCTTATGTGTAGCTTTTCAGTTTCTCCCACGTACTGAAGGCCACAGATCTTACATGTGATGAGATAAATCACATTCTCTGTTTTGCACGTTTTGTTTGGACCATGTATGTTTAGTTTTTCTTTAGTCACTGTGCTAGTGAATGTCTTGGTCTCTATCATATGTTGACAGGTTTTGCATCTTTTATCGCCACAGGGTCCAGATTGACTAGGTTGGTTTTGACTAGCGATTGTTGTTAGCTTGGCCCTGACTAGGATGTCCTTTAGGTTTTTTGGTCTCCGGTAAGCTACTACAGGTTTGTTCGGAAGTATTAGGTTTAGTATGTCTGACGATTGCACGGTTGGCCAGTGGTTTGCGATGATTTTACCTACTTTGGGATTGTCTGGGTGATAGGTCAGAATAAATGGTATCCTATCAACCTTTTCTTTCTGTCCATATCTGAGTAGGTCATCACGGTTTGTTTGTTAGGCCCTTTGGATTGCCTCCGCAATCAGGTCTTTGTCGTAGCCTCGGTAAATTAAATGTTTAGCCAGCTCTTCAGACCTTTCTAGAAATCTTTCATCGTCGGAGCAAATTCTGCGTATCCTCAGTGCCTGGCTATATGGAATGTTCTTAATGCAGTGTTTTGGATGACAGCTGGTTGGGAGAAGATACTGGTGTTTGTCGGTTGGTTTCGAGTAGATGTCTGTGTGTAATTTGTTTTCCACCAGTCTGGTTGTTGTGTCCAGGAAAACATGGTTTGAGTTGGAAATTTCTGCCGTGAATTTTATTGAAGGATGGAAGTTGTTTGCCTTTGAAATGAAGTCATCCAAACTTTCTCTTCCATACTGCCACTTCATTTCTATATCATCGATAAAGCGTACCCACTGGTATGGTGTACGCTCAACCGATGCTAAGAGCTTTCCCTCAAGTTTTCCCATGAAAATGTTAGCATACGAAGGGGCCATTTTAGTACCCATTGCAGTTCCATTGATTTGTAGGTAGTTTTCTTCATTAAATTCAAAGTTGTTGAGTTTTAGGACAAGCTCCAGGAGTTGGATTAAGAAGTGTGTGGGTGGATTGTTTACAGTTCTTGTTTCCCATGCTTCGCTACATGCCTGTAACCCTTCGTTGTGCGGTATGTTCGTGTACAAAGATGTGACGTCTAAGGAAGCAAGTAATGTATCTGGCAGTAATGGTTCACTAGCTTTGCTTTTTATGAGATAATCTGTCGTGTCTTGAAGATATGATGGTAATTTGTGGACATGTGGTCTCATAAAATGATCTAAATATTCTGGTATCCTTTCTGTGGGGTGCCCGTTACCTGAGATTATAGGTCTGCCAGGGTTTCCTTGTTTGTGGATTTTGGGTAGAAGATAAAATCTACCTGCTCTTGGGTTTTCTGGGCTTAAGTAGTTTTTGAACCAAATATCCGGGATATAATCTGCGTTACATATGTACACAAAGTAAAAATAGATGTCGCTTTGGCTTGTAGACTTTTAGGGAATTATACAACGTTTTCAGTTTCCGCAACTAGTCTATACAAGCTGGTTGTATTTATAGTTTTAGCACATGTGAAGATAGAAATGTAGAGGTTTACAAACGCAACGTTTTTGTGTTTATTTGTTTGTCGTAACTATGTTTTGTATTTGCCTTTGAAAAAGACTCATTAAGAGTCGAAAGCGCTTACGCTAGTTAGTTACTAGTTTCGTACTGTTCGTCGTCAGTTTATTGCATCTATTTTAATCAATCCCTGACAAACGTGATCCCTTAGTGGATCCAGTACGCTTGAGAGGGTTGTTATTCGCCATATGATTTGTATTCTTTATATATATATATATATATATATATATATATATATATATATATATATATATATATATATATAAATATATGGAAAATCCACAAAAGCTAATCTTTCTATATATATATATATATATATATATATATATATATATATATATATATATATATATATATATATATATATATATATATATATATATATATGGAAAATCCACAAAAACTAATCTTTGTAAGTTCTTACAATACTGTCAATCAGCATCTGAAAGAATTCATTTCATGATGAAATAAACCTTAATCGTGAATTTATACTGGATTGCAAAAAAGATATGTCCGAAACTACACGCAGAACAGCCGTCGTTCGATTATGGGTTCTGTAGGAAATGCAGTGCTAATTGGGTTCAAACCGTGACAGGAAATCTTTCTTGAATCATGACGAGTCACAAATGCTATTATTCAGATGAATGCATTTTGTCGATTCTGCTGACAGACTAAACTACATACGGTAATTCTAAGTCACAAGAGATGAGAAGAATTTAATTAATTTTTCAGCAATGCTATAACGGGAATTGAAGAGCTTTGAATTTTTATGAGTGTATGCCAAATTAGTATTGAATACTTTCAATTATGTGATTAAAATTGTCGCTGACAGATTTTGCAAATATGTTTTATTTTTCCTAACAAGATTAGATATATGAAAGATGAAATAATAAGTTTCAGGTCAGCTATGTACAAAATGTTCTTCCATTTTTCACTGACTTACGTCTGTGAACATTAGTTCTACTTTATTCGATAACATATTTCGAAGTGTTTAGTGTTTTATACATGCAATCGGGATAAATATACAGAATGATAGATACAATCAAAGAAACATAGAATCGAAAACTAATATGGGATATTACTAAGATATCGTTTGTTTCGTGCATTTGTGTTTTTGAGGGTCTCACTTATTTTGGTTTTGTAAGCAGATGTTGTTGTTGTTGTTGTTGTTTTTTTTGTGGGGTTTAAAACCATTTTTGTTTCAGCACACGATAGGCATTACATGGTGGCTAGTATTAAAGGTAAAGGAAGAACCCCGGAAATATCCAGAAAGAATCACCGACCCACGTGAAGCTACTGGAAAGCTTTCTCACATACCCACGTTTGCCGAATCCGAGACTTGAACCCATGCAGAAAGCGGTGAGATGGAAGTGATCCGTAACGGAGAGGGCTTTAGTCCACTAGGCCACTTTGGGTCCCGTAAGCAGACGTGATAAGGTGTCCAAATGTATGTACAAATTGATCTTTGCTCGTTCAGAGCTAAATTTGTGATTTAACTACAAAATTATGTACAACCAATAACCTGGAAAAAGAAGAAATTCACAGTAACTTAATAGAAGCAGAATAATATGAAGGATCATGTCATCTGCATTGTTTCAAATCTTAGCTTGCGGTGTAAAATGTGGAAACAAAACGTCCAAGAACCCACGAAACGAGAGTGTGAATTTTAGTTATATTAAGGAATTTAGTAAAGGTGTGGGACACGAGTCGAATTTTATTCATCTAGTCAGTAAGAATTATGTTACAGCTTGCAGCGAACTTGGACTACCCGCACGTAAACATATGTAGGTATGTTATTTATAATATATTGAGCTGTTAATGATTTAATTATTGAGCAGACGGAAAAAACCTAAATATGTAATATTGACATTATAATTTCCTCTTAGCTGACTGGTTCTACTTTATATTTATTACATAGTGGATTAAAGCTAGGAACCAGTCAAGCGCAAATGAAAGAGACTCGCTGTTGTATTAAATGGCATGATGGTTATCACTTCTTTCCTGTACAGTCAGTTTGTGACTTCTGAATTTGAAGAATAAAGAATAAAAGTTATGTTGATATCATTTCCAATGTATTTTTACTTGTACTAGTTGGAGTTTACTAACTTTACATGTCGATCAATCGAGATTATTTTCAACATCGTATACGGTGTCTTTGTTTTGGTCACTCGTTGTTACTCAGGCAGGTTGAAAGGTTGAATGTTCTTATCAGCACTTCACCATTCATATCATCCAATGTACACAGAGCATCATTTCCACTTGTCTAGTGACACAAAAAGTTCAGTTATCAAGCTAGAAAAATAACCGTTGTTAAATGTTTATTTGGATTTTCCACTACCAATCCAGTCCCATTCGTTAAGACGTCGTTCGTTGGCGTGGCAGGTTACATTCCAAACAATCGATGGAACACCATAGCTTATTTACAGGGGTTACTTTCTTTGTTGCATATAATGTGATTCTAAGAATTTGCCGATATACTAAAATTTATTTTAATTCCATCCATCCATCCATCCATCCATCCATCCATCCATCCATCCATCCATCCATCCATCCATCCAACTACCTAAACAGCTCCGGTGGCCTCGTGGCAAAAGCTTCCGCCTCGGATGCAGGAGGTCGCGGGTTCGAACGCGGGACGAGTCATATCAAAGACTTACAACAATGGTACTAAGAGCTGCCTCGCTTGGCTCTCAACTTTTAGAGGCTAGTGTTAGGACTGGTCGGACTAATGTCAGGATAAGGTTACTGCTTGGGACATTATGCCACATGTACGAATACTGGCACTAAAATTAATTTTTTTTTTCATAATAAATGCATAAAATATTATCCGTTATTTCTATTGCATAAAAATACAACTGAATTTGAACTCGTTCATATAAAGAATTATTGTATGATAGTCTTATAACACACTTATGTTTATTTCAGAACTAAAGAAAAAAGTGAATTTAAAATGAATAAATTCATCAACTAAATACAAACGTACTTCAATGAACACATTGTATGTAATTGAGACTAGTTTTGTTTTTTACTCGATATTCTCACTTAACTATGAAATCGAATGTCACTCCTTTCATATCCTCATTTTCTAATACACGTCTTTAGACTGTTTAAAGAGAAATGTTATATTTCCCTGAGCTAAAGTTTGGCTGACCTCAGAAATGTAGAATTAATAATTTCACGAGGAGAATTACGTTAAAACCCTGAATTTCTTATGCCCCTCCCCCTTGTTTAACTTAGACAATTACCATTACTTTACTAACTTGACCACCGAAAATGATTATCACTCAATTAGAATTCATAATAATCCTCTCTAGTCTGCCTTTATTAATAACTTTTCTGGAAAATATAATTTTATTTCACCTGTTTTAAATTACCCCAGACTTCATTAAACTTTACCAGGTTTGTCTCAGTTCTTGTCAGTTTACCGTTATTGACCTAGCGTTAGCATTGCACTCTATCCTGCTCTTGACCGTTAACCGTATGTGTCCTAATTAAAATCCAAAAAGCCCCTAAAAACAGAGTCCATCCCTCGCAGTCAACAATTTATGGCCAGTCAAACCAATACGTAATACTTGTTCTTTGTGCGTCACGCTTACCACGACAGAAAGCACTATGATATTATTCTACAGAAACCGTTCTGTAACATTTGGCATAGTTACAGCATGTTTTTTTTTTTCTAAGGGAGACCTTTGATTTGATTTGAGCAAAGCTTAACCTTGTGAAAGGGCCACTTCCTTGTAGGTAATGAGGGCATAAACTGAAAGGCTGGCTTTCTTAGCATTTCCACCACGACATCATAGGTACCAAAAAGTTGATCAATTTAATATGCCAGAGAATTGGATGAAAATGCTTAAAACTAACTTTCAGAAATAACTGACAGAAATTAAACATATGCTGGATTGTTTCTAAAAACTATTTAGTGATATATTATAACTTAGGTAACAAATACTTTCAGAATATTTACGTTTCTTAAATATTCAAGCAGTCCCTTTTATAACAAAATTTTGGAAGAAGGTCATAGTGACTAAGATTTGGTATGTGTCTGCTTAACATTAAAGTCAATAGTACTGGCCGGCTTCTTTTTTAGAGTTGCCAATATAAGTCTTAAAAGTATGTGAAAGGGCCCTGGTTTGTACTGCTTCAAAAGAATTCCAAAACGCATCTGCATTTACAGATCTTTAAAAAAACAGATGCAGTAAATAAGAATACGCACATGGTCGTGTTGCTTTTAGCTTGTGCATTGCTTTGTATGGTGTGATTGTAATATATCATACATTTAATATAAAAATGGGTTTTAAAAATTCTTTTAAATACAAAATGGGAGTGATTAATTCTTTAACCTGGTAGCTTTGTTCTCTCTGGTTATGAAAAATATTATGATTTCATGATTTCTATCTATAAATTTGAATATATTAAAGCAAAGTGGCAATACAATAGTACAAGGATTTTTGCATCTATCAGAAACAGTAATAATTATCAGCAGCAGGCAAATTATCACAATTCTGGTAAAGCACCATTGCACTGGTCCGACTGTTATCTGATATTTAGCAATATTTAAGAAGCTTTATGAGGGTATTTTCTGTTTAAAATAAACATTTTCTGGAAATGCTTGAGAACTAAGTTTCTTCAATAGAAGTTTCCTCACTGACCTTTACAATGCTTATCATAAGTTGTGAAGGTCGTCTTTATATATAAATTCATATGACCTATGCAAGATACATAATAATGTATTTACTTCTATATCTGCTAACAAATTGTTTTATCCGAATGAAAGAACTTATATTCATGATTATGAAGCGGACTCATAGAATCTACCATGCAATTCTCGATGTTGTGTTCCATGAATAAGCAACAGCGAGCTGAGGAGAAAACTTCTGACGATTAGTGCCATATCCGACTATGAGATTTATGGCTTTGGAGATTGGTTATAAAAATATACAATGTTAGAACATTTATGCAAATATTTAAATAGTACAACAAATAATGGTTGCTGTTATTCTCTCTCTCTCTCTCTCTCTCTCTCTCTCTCTCTCTCTCTCTCTCTCTCTCTCTCTCTCTCTCTCTCTCTCTCTCTCTCTCTCTCTCTCTGTTTGTAACACATTGTGCCAGTACATTATGTTTCATCTGATGCCTGGTGCCTGCTGAATCTTCTATGAAAGAATCGTTTTCGCCAACCAAGCTCTAAGATGAATGTTAATAATTTCAATCTCTGTAAATAATTTCGAGACTTTTTGTGAAAGTGCGGCTAATGCGGTTCAGGAACAAGGCCTTGGGTCTGGTGGCGAATACAGTCTCTATGACAAGTTGACATCTCATACTAAACCCATGTTTTGGCATTATTTCATTAAGACAAGTTTTTCCTTTCGTTATATTATTCACATATGTCATGATCATTATACTGTTGGGTCAAAAGTGAGAAACCACCTGGGCAAAAAAAAAAGTCGACGTCATTTAACGAGAAGGTGATTGCATGGATTAAGATGATTGTCAACTTGATTTTATCTATGTGCAATAATGAATATATTGATTGTAGTTAGAAATTATAAATTTATAGCATTACAGATTTGACAAACCGCTAGAACTTGAGGATAATTTATTTATCCAAGAAAGATTTAAGTGATGGCAGAAAATCGGAATATCATCAGATTCTAAAATTCAGAACATTATAATGAAGACTTCACAACTGCAGATATATGAAACATGATTATTAAGCTCAAAGAGAGAAGCTCGAATATAGACGATATGGTAATGTTATTTTTGGCCTTATTCATCGAATTGTTTAACCATATTTTTAACAACTGTCTGTCCGTGTTCGTGTGCCTTAAATCCCTGCCATTAGAAGATGACAAAGTTTAGGTTTCAAAGAAAGCAGACAACGTAATCGTAGGAGGACCACGTAATTTATGGTTAAAAATTAGAGAAATAATTAGACAGTTGAAACGCAATAATCAATAATATTTTTAAGTGATGACACTAAAGTTGTTTTGAGCAAAGGTTAATGTTTGGAGAAAACCCAATAAAGAACATCAGCCAGAGTGTGAGGTGCTTACAGTAGATTCAAACAATTTCAAAATATTTCGGAGCTACACCATGAAATTAGAGAGATTTCTAATATTTTTAGAGACCTTGAGAATTTTATTACCGACATCTGCTCCTCATTTATAGAGGTTTATAAATGTGACAAAATAACGAGGACTCGAAATGAATTATCGTAGTCTATAATATATATATATATATATATATATATATATATATATATATATATATATATATATATATATATATATATATATATATATATATATAGCGCTCTAATTAAATTGCAGAGGCTTCTATTTCAATCTGAGACATCTTAAAGAAATAGAGAGGTCTGTATTGATATAAATATCGGAATCATTACCTCATACCTAAAAGTAGAATTTAGCCTCTGATTCGGACAAAGAGACAAGAATGTGAGGTGCCAGTACCATTAATTAATAAATTAAGTATCTTTCTTAGAGAAATTGAATAATACAAGGTAATTTTTAATTAATTTAATGAAACAGTAGTTATTCTCTCTCTCTCTCTCTCTCTCTCTCTCTCTCTCTGCTATGCATATTTACGTTGCTTAACAATGTTTTAGTCATATCGCTGCGATGTCTGCAATGTTGCAGTTTATATTGATGCACTGAGGTATCATGCCCACACACCCAGCCTATGGGTCGGTTAATATAGTATATTTTATTCATTTTGTTTTAAATTTGCGTGGTAAAAAAGGATATGTGAACTTACGGTCTGCTTACGAATCCTTACTATTAAATTTTGTATCACGTATGTAACATAATGGCAATTAAATGATGAAGTAGCTTGTGCTATAACATAAGGGAAATAGTTTTACTGTCCGTTAAAATCATGGAATTTTTCTGATGTGAGTGGGGTATCTAATATGACGTTTGAAATGGTTATTTGTTTAACTCTGTTTAAGATGTGCACATTGGAACCGTTATTATTGTTAAAGTGTACCTTATTCTCATAGTTCACTTCCAAAAATTTACAACTGAATCATAAAAAATCACATTATAGCAATAATAATAACAACAGCAAAAACAAAACCTACAAGGAAAAGAAGAAGAACAAGTAGAAAAAGAAGATCAACAATAAGAATAAAGATAGGAATAGCAATAACAAGATCATCAATGACAATAACAACAGCAACAACAATAAGAACAAGAACACCAAATACAGGAGCAATACGAACATCAACAAAAACAAGTACGAAGACAACAAGAAAAAGCATAAAAAACAAGTACAGATCCTAGTATAGGAACAACAAGAGCAAAAACAACAAGAATACAACACAAGAACAAGAACAAATACAAAGTCATCAACAACAACATAAACAAGAACTAGAACAACAACAAGAACAAAAACAACAAGAAGAAGAACGAGAAGAAGAAAAAGAAGAAGAACGAATTAATTTGCTAGTCAAAGGTTTGCTCAGTTTAAGAAATATGTACAACTCAAATTTATGTCCCTGAGGCGTGACAGAGTACTATATAAATATTATATCATATTGCTACTTTAAGAATTGATTTACCTCCACAAAGTGGCCCCACCCTTGGCTTAAAACTGGACGAATCAAAGAAATAAGGTATCTGATATTGCCTCATACCGTACTGGCATGTTTTTGATCACTGGCTAGTATAACATAACGGCCCGCTTGTGTCATTGGGCAAAATGGCTACACCATGTAGCACTTCATATAATGTGGTCAAATGGCTGGCTGTTCATTGCAAGATCTACAAAACGTAGATAATATATATATATATTTTTTCATTTTGTTAATACTTTGGAAATCTGTATAATAACTGTTATATGGCTGTCTGGATCATTTACAGTGTCGGTGAACATGGATCTTTGTATCCACAGAGTTGCTTTACTTCATTTGAATAAAATTAGATGGATTCAAACAATTGATAATCAGACTATACTTTTGTTCACAAGCTACCAGAATAAAAGCATGAATATATTATTAAAGGGCCAGAATCTGAGAGGTTATATAATTTGATTGAATCCCCTTCAAAGTGAACAGTTTTTGAACTCCTAATTTTCTCTTTTCTTTTCTCTTCATATATAATAGTAAATGTATGTATCAGAGATCAAAGGTTAACATTTGAATATTTAGCAGTTATACTTGGGTTTTTGGCGAGCCATTCGATTGGGTATTGAGTGTTGGCTTGGAACAAAACTGATCTGGATATTCAAAGCTGTAATGGTTTCACTATAGTTTGGCATTTTAAGTCATTGCTATTAAATCGATTGAAGCACGTAGTTGTTTTACAAATGCTCTCTCTCTCTCTCTCTCTCTCTCTCTCTCTCTCTCTCTCTCTCTCTCTCTCTCTCTCTGTCTGTCTATCTATCTATCTATCTCTCTCTATCTATCTATCTATGCATGCATGCGTATGTACACATACATACATACATACATACATACATACATACATACATACATACATACATACATACATACATACATACATACATACATACATACATACATACATACATACATACATACATACATACATACATACATATATTACCAGATTATATTTAACGTGATTTTATCTCTCATGATTCATACATTAGGTTCATCTACATTATTCTTGCATGAATAAAATGATATTTATTGCTGTGTGAAATCTATATTGTTATAACATGAATAAATGATATGTATTGCTGTGTGAAATCTATATTGTTATAACATAAATAAAATGATATGTATTGCTGTGTGAAATCTATATTGTTATAACATGAATAAAATGATATGTATTGCTGTGTGAAATCTATATTGTTATAACATGAATAAAATGATATTTATTGCTGTGTGAAATCTATATTGTTATAACATGAATAAAATTATATTTATTGCTGTGTGAAATCTGTATTGTTATAACAAATAAAATGATATTCATTGCTGTGTGAAATCTATATTATTATAACATAAATAAAATTATATTTATTGCTGTGTGAAATCTATATTGTTATAACATAAATGAAATGATATTTATTGTTGTGTGAAATCTATATTGTTATAACATGAATAAAATGATATGTATTGCTGAGTGTCATCTTTAAAGTGTTTACAATCTTTACATAAAATGCAGTGCCAGATTGTATATATATATATATATATATATATATATATATATATATATATATATATATATATATATATATATATATATATATATATATATATAAGAATACAAATCATATGGCGAATAACAACCCTTTCAAGCGTACTGGATCTACCAAGGGATCACGTGTGTCAGGGATTGATTAAAATAGATGCAAAAAACTGACGACGAACATTACGAAACTAGTAACTAACTAGCCTAAGCGCTTTCGACTCTTAATGAGTCTTTTTCAAAGGCAAATAAAAACATAGTTACGACAAACAAATAAACACAAAACGTTGTGTTTGTAAACCTCCACATGGCTGTCTTCACATGTGCTAAAACTATAAATACAACCAGCTTGTATAGACTAGTTGAGGAAACTGAAAACGGTGTATAATTCCCTAAAAGTCTACAAGCCAAAGCGACATCTATTTTTACTTTTTGTACATTTATGTAACGCAGATTATATCCAGGATATTTGATTCTATACCGGTTATTCTTATAGCAAAAATTGAAGGACAATAAGATTTAGAAAATGTTAAATTCTACTAGTGCATAGTTTTCATTTTCTAGTCTTCCTGGTTTAGACCGCTTGGTTTCAATGTTCTAAGGCGGCGTATCCAGTATGATTCCTTTTCCTTTCTGATTTCGGAACTCCAGCTGTGGTTGTTAGCAATAGCGATAAGTATTATATCACTGAAAGTGTGGCCATGGGAGGAGAAGTGTTTTGCGACCGGGCTTCTGTACAGCTTTTTTGTCATCCAATCAGATCTATGAAGGTTTATCCTTTTGTGTAGCTTTTCAGTTTCTCCGACTTACTGAAGGTCACAGATCTTACATGTGATGAGATAAATCACATTCTCTGTTTTGCACGTTTTGTTTGGACCATGTATGTTTAGTTTTTCTTTAGTCACTGTACTAGTCAATGTCTTGGTCTCTATTATATGTTGACAGGTTTTGCATCTTTTATCGCCACAGGGTCCAGATTGACTAGGTTGGTTTTGACTAGAGATTGGCGTTAGCTTTGCCCTTACTAGGATGTCCTTTAGGTTTTTTGGTCTCCGGTAAGCTACTATAGGTTTGTTCGGGAGTATTAGGTTTAGTATGTCTGACGATTGCACGGTTGGCCAGTGGTTTGCGATGATTTTACCTACTTTGGGATTGTCTGGGTGATAGGTCAGAATAAATGGTATCCTATCAACCTTTTCTTTCTGTCCATATCTGAGTAGGTCATCACGGTTTGTTTGTTTGGCCCTTTGGATTGCCTTTGCAATCAGGTCTTTGTCGTAGCCTCGGTAAATTAAATGTTTAGCCAGCTCTTCAGACCTTTCTAGGAATCTTTCAACGTCGGAGCAAATTCTGCGTATCCTCAGTGCCTGGCTATATGGAATGTTCCTAATGCAGTGTTTTGGATGACCGCTGGTTGGGAGGAGATACTGGTGTTTGTCGGTTGGTTTCGAGTAGATGTCTGTGTGTAATTTGTTTTCCACCAGTCTGGTTGTTGTGTCCAGGAAAACAAGCGGTCTAAACCAAGAAGACTAGAAAATGAAAACTATGCACTATTAGAATTTAACATTTTCTAAATCTTATTATCCTTCAATGTTTACTATAAGAATAACCGGTATAGAATCAAATATCCGGGATATAATCTGCGTTACATAAATGTCAAATCATATGATTTGAAGTCAAGAATATTTTAACTATGTATTAGTTGCTTATAGAATTAAAAAGGAAATCAGCATTTCAGATCAAGTAGAAAATTAATTTGAATTGTGATAAGATTAAGTCCAACTTACGATGTTAAATGAGGGAAATTAGAAACAACCCACATGTAATTTATATATAATTTAATAACTTGTTAGTTTTGAATTTTTTATATTGTTATTTTATTTTATTACCTGATACTGTAATGATAATTTTGTCTACTTTATTTGATTTTGTTTAGAAATTCAATTCAATTTTGTTTGACCTGATGATAAGGCAGTAGTTGAACTATCGTATCTAGATTCTGACATTGGTTCAGAAATCAGATAGAGTTCTAGTAAACAACCTTTTAAAATCTTTGTTATTCATTCTAAGTGTAAGAACCATTTACTGGAATTAAGGCCATTTATTGAAAATTATTTGGAATTCCAAAATTGAATATTATTCTTTGTGATTCAACAAGGAAATGTTGACACATAAGGACAAAGCTGACTAAGACGTCATCTCCTTCTATCTTGAATTTCATAGGGATTCGAACTGTGATTCACTTAGGACTTTTTTGTAATAGGATTTTTATTTTATAGTTTAGTTCTTGGAATAATGTTTGATTTAATTGGCAATCAGTAAGTCCTTTTCCTAATTTTTACCTTGATTTTTTTTAGGAGAAATTAAATATTTATTTAATTTTAGAAACTTTTTTTCTTCACTCTTTTCTTGTTACTTGTTTCCATAATAATAATTCTAATAACTTTATAAATAATAATTATAAAGTTCACGTGATTTGATTTCAGTGATGTAACTCGGTGCCACTTCTTAAGGCAATGTTCGCAAACTTTTTCAAAAGTTTTTCCCACTACTAGCGGCTCAATATCTTTCTGAACAATGTCATTGTGTATCAATAACATGTTTTCAGTTTGAATTTCTGTAGGCAGGATTCTTCAAATATATAATTTTCCTTTTTCACAGACTTTTATATACAACTGCGGGACATCTTTGTAACTTTTAAACTTTTATTTCATTTGACAGTAATAACCAGTTCGATTGGCTACATATTGTTACAAAAGGGTGTTTTCTGAACTATAAATAGTGTCTTATCTCAAATGTAAAGATGGCATATCAGTGATGTTTGTTTTTCTTGCTACCTATGTAGCTATTTCAAATAGGATGTTGTTACCACTCTGTATTCTAAACCTAAGGATAACAACCAAGACGTTTCTTAAAACTGAACATAAAATCTATTTTCCTAAAATAAAAAAAAAATTAAGTGTTTAAACAAATTTACAGATTGGCAAATAAAACTCTAAAAATTAGCTCATATTAGTTTCAGTCGTATTCCAAATAATATTCGCTATTGTACTGATGTACTAACAGTTCTGAAATAATGACTTTAAATGCTTTCTCGGTAATTGCATACAGCTAATTTAAAAAAAAGCGAGGATGTTGTAATTCCAGTGAATATTTGAATGAAATAAATGAATACTTTCAAATTAAACACAATTGAAATATCTTCCAATAGCGATACTAATCCAAGGAATCCCTTGTCAGATCTTATATAGAAAACTAAGACGTACAGCAGACAGCTTTGCATATTGACTCCACAATGGTCTCAACTATAAACAAGGTCAAGGCGTTTATACTAACTAATTAGGAAATAGGTTAGCCTGGCCTTTTAAAAACTCATGTTCAGGCGTCAAAACAATCACGAGATGTTTAGTTGGATGACTACCATTGCGTCAAAATTCAGAGTAATCAAAGATTTTATTTCCTGAGGACTGAAAAGGTATTCTGCTCAAAAATATTCACTTTAAGCGACTATTTCAAAGAAACCTTAAAGCACTTAACCGATATTTCAGCGCTTTTGCTTGGTCATTTTTAATTCATGGAAATAAGGGAGATAAATCATATAGAACGATCTGTGCTCATGCAGTATTAATTTTCCTTGCACGAAATTTTGTGAGCGACCATTCTTATGTATTTATTTACTTATTTATTTATTAGACAGAATATGCACATTAATTTGCTCTGCTAAAGTTAAAATCGACTAAAGTCCTTGTAGAGGGGTTGGTGTGGGAGGCATTTCCTACCTCTGATAATTATCAGTGGTAGCTTCTACGTGCATTTTTGATAACGTCTTCCCAGTCTGTATTTGCTCCTAATACTCATTTGCATATAAATATATGGCATATTTTCCCGCACTGTGTTGTCGATTAGTTACCCATTTAATGCATATCAAAAATGAGTCAAATTAAACATTAAAATACTATAGCAAGATTAAGCGGCTTTGTATAATTACAAGGGATGCGATTCAGACGTTCGATCAACAGGAAGATGAAGAGTTGTTCACCTTTGATCAAATAATGTTTTCATTTATGGTAGGTAGCAATTGATCGGTCATGTGCTTTTTTGACAATACTATCGTTTTCCTTTCTTGTCTTCTTTCTTTCTTTTGAACCCTTTCCTTATCCATGGCTTTCTTTCTTTGAACAGGTGATAAATATATGTAAGGTACACAGTAATTATTATATGGCGGGTGACTTACTCATTTGATCTTTCCGTGTTCTAAGGAGGCGATAGTAGAAGTATAAGATGTCAAATTGGATCATAAATGACACTTGAGAAATCCTATGTTAAATTTGTCCATAGGTTTAAAATGGGAATGGAACTATAGGGTCAAAAGCTTTTACAGGATCAATAATGACACAATGACGTCAAACTATTTGTGGGGTAAACAATGGGACTATTAGGCTGACGAACTTCACAATGTGGGATTTAATGACCGTCGTAATTAAATGAAACTAAGAACGCATTATAGAAATGATGGATCATTTGCTTTTGCAAATGTGGTTGCAAGTCAAGTTTCTAATGAAAGTATCTGCCTGAATGTGAATTATGCCCTTGATTTGATTTTGTCCTAAAATCCCACATTGTGAATTACATCAGTTTCTGTTACGGCTGCGTCTTTGAAAACCTCCATGTTTTCAGGTTTCTATACTGCAAAAGCATCCATAAACGTGTTCTTGGCTACTTTTCGGTAAGTCAAGATATTATCCCTTCACGCTCGGCATGCATAAGTATCCATGCTGCAGCTGACCAGTTTGCTTTTCAAGTATAAATCCACTTCGCCTGCAAAACTGTTGTCCACTTTGAGATCATTCAGTTTCAGGTACAAGTAACTGTTATTAAAAGCGATGGAATCTTTGGTCTTTCCTTTCCTTCATTTCAATTTGACGGAGGCTTCAGTAGTCAAAGACAAGACACGACGAAGTTCTTTTCATATGGATTCTTACATCATCGTCATGGTAGTTTGTATGACAAACAGATCCAGTTCTGACTTGAAACATTCACAAAATTCTCGATGAATCAGTTTACTTAGTAATCAGAAATGTCAAATTCTTTAGCTGTTTTTAGTTTCTTGATCTGTTTCGCCACATATTTGTGATAATTGAAGTTGTTTTGACTTTTAGTTCACCCTTGTCCTTGAAGTGGCATGGAAGAGGAATGATTGCTTCACCTTTAGCATACAATGCTTTCATAGGTTCTCTCAGCGAGTAAAAAAGGTATTTTCCAGTTTGAAGCAACACAAGTTTGTCTGCTCTCACGGAAGTTCTTTATGATTTTGTTTATCGAAGATAGAAGTTTGAAGATATTATTTTCTTTGCGTGTATCCTCGAATCACCAACGATTTTAAAATGGGGTTACTGTACGAAAAGTGGATTTCAGAATATCTCCTAAACCATGTCCTCGTTGTCGAGCGTATTTTACAAGACGCAGGAAAATCGTTTGCGAAAATTTAGACTCTTAAGTATCCTTTCTACAATAGAATAATTTATTCAACATCTCCCATTACACCAATATTGACACTGTCAAAATACATTTTACTGACAGGCAAATAGAGAGGATGTACAAATTCAAGGTAAACATGAAACAGGTTTCTTTGCTGGGAAACAACCATCTGGCTGTCGCTGTGAAAAGTTAAATAAAATTAGTATCTCAGTCTTGCTTTTCGAGGAATCACTCGACATCCAATGGGTTTACAATGGTTCCAAAAGAGTGCTGGTGCAGCTGCGGTTCTTGGAGTGCGTTGATTGCAAGGCTGCCGTTGGTTGTTTTTGTTCGGTGGTCTGGTTAGCTTAATAACCTGGTCTAATGTACGATTAACCTCCAGCTTGTAGTAGTCCACAGTTTCTGGGCTCAGAAGCGGAAGTTCCAAACAAGCGATCGAACACAGCCACTTCGTCCACAGGGCCACTTCCCCTGGGGCGAATCCGATGTTAAAGTTGATTAAAAGCTTTCGGGGCGATACGAATAGAAGTATTTGAAAGTGTGATTAAAATATTTTCACACGCGTTTAAAAGTGCTTTGAAAATTTCCACAGCGCTGTCTGGCCCTCTGTCTGTCTGTCTGCCTGTCTGGCTTTGGAGATTGGTTATAAAAATATTGAATGATAGAATGTTATAACATTTATGCAAATATTTAAATGGTACAACAAATCATGGTTGCTCTCTCTCTCTCTCTCTCTCTCTCTCTCTCTCTCTCTCTCTCTCTCTCTCTCAATATTATTTTAGTTTATTTCATGCAAGGTCAATTTTAAGGTTTTAATCCAATCCGAATTCGTTTTCTCTCTCACTCCATATTTCTGCATATTTTGTCCCTTACGGAAAGCAGAAAGGATTGCAATGAAATTGTATGGATATTAATTGCATTTAGATAACAGGTATTATTAATACTTTTGATCGTTATTTTATACGTCCCTGATTAATGAGCAAAGATCGCACAGTTGGAAGTACGTCTTTGAAGGACTGTTTATATATTATGCCATGGGCGGATCTTGGTTCTTTCAGAGTAACAAAGAAAAGAGTGAAATCAACAGGTTTTATAAATTTTAACAAAAATAATTTATTTTTCAAGAAAACACAATGAAGCATGAAAAAGGAATAACATTATGAAAATATTATAAAAAAATAATAAGTCACATCATTGAAATGTTCTAAAAAATCCATGTACGATTCAAAGATGACGGATCATTTCCTCAGATAAATGCAATATTGATGTGTTACAAGTTCCAGGTTGCATTTATGACTAGGAAATAATATTCCGGTTTTAGAATTCCAAAGGAGTTCCACTGAATGTTTTAGTCCAAGAAATGTTTTAATATCAAGCATTACATTAATTTTCTAGAAAATTAATTATTAATTCCGATGAACAGAACTATAAACACTAACTCATCTATCAACAACAAAATGTCTCAGAACTGTCAAGATATTCTTTTAATACTAACTCAGTCATTGAAAACCTTAATCTTAAATACAATTTTAGATCACGCAGTAGGGCATGTGGCCACTTACTACAAGTCATTTACCACGTACTCCAACTAAGAGCCAATAAAAATGCGTTGTTTACACATACGTAACACGTGCGCTGAAATAAACTTGGAAATAACCAATGAAAGTAATGGGGATGTGATCACTACACAAAAAATTTGGAGAAGGACCTGAGATAATATAAACTTCAAAATGCTGTAATTTAATTTCTTAGAGAAATATCGCACTGAGTGATCATCACCATTTCTGTCTTCTCGAATCAATACTGCGCCAATTCCAATATCACTTGCATCAACAGATAATTTTAAAGATTGATTGAAATTTGGATCTGTGAGAACCGGCGCACTTTTGAATATGGTTTTAATCTATGAAAAGCTTCCTGACATTTGTCTGTCCAAAGAAACTTGTTTTTCTTAATTAACAAGTCATAGCCAAAATTCGGATCAGTTGCTTTTTACCGACAGGCACAGAGAAATCAAAGAGAGCCTTGACCTTAGCATCTATAAGTTTAACTTAACAATGTCCCACGATATGTCTTAGAAAAAAATACACAATCACAGCAAAACTCACTTTTAGATAAACTGACTGTCAGATTTGCATCAATAAGTCTGTTGAAGAATTTCCGAATAGTTGCAATATGTTCTTTCCAGGTGTTGTTGTACATGGTGATATCTATATAAGCATCACAATTATCTAGACCGGAAGAAATCATATTCATCAAACGTTGAAAAGTACTTGGGTAACTATTCATTTAGAATGACGTTAATTTATATTGACAGAGTTCATCTGCAGTCATAAATGCCAAAATTTCTTTTGCCCTTTCCGTTAGTGTAATTTACCAAAATTCTTTCAAAATGTCAAATTTGGTGACGTACTTGGAATTTCCAATTATATCAATACTCTTAGTAATGAAAATAAATCTGTCTCGATCGCACTGTTCACATTTCGATTATCAGTGCGCATGCAGAAATTTTATCTGGTTTTGGAACAAGTATTCATGGTGAACTCCTATCACTTTTACCTGTCTCTAAAACCGTTCTCCAGCAAATACTGAATTTCCCTTATCAAGTATTTCTGTTTGAGAGGGTCCATCTTATATGGGTATTGTTTAACAGGTTTTGAATCCACAATTTCAAGGTTATGACAATTTTGTTTGTCCATGTAGGAATACTTGGAAACAAGTGCTCATATTGTAATAATAACTGTTTAATTTTATTCTGTTCTAGTTATTGTAAATACAAAGGTTCCGATTTTAAATTATTTCCGAAATCCAAATATCGGCTACTCCAAGATCAACAGTGTCCGATTGAATTTCTTCACTTAAATTCTCAGTTGTTGGGACAGGTACAACTCTTAATTGCATAATTTACTTGGCTATCTCTTGCAATAGATAAATTTATTTGGATCAGAGTACTATTATTATAATTTATCGCATTCATTTTCTTCCTTACTTTGTATGTGCCGCAAAATCTAATTTGAAGAAACTACTGAAGAATGACAAAGAGAGAACGAATTCTATTATAAGGCTCAATAATTCTCTCCATTAAAATTCCGTGAAAACAGTTTCACGTTTGATTTGAATTGCTGGGTGCCAAATTCAAGCATTATTAATTGGAAAATTCCAGACATAAAAGTTGACTCTTGACCAGACTGGACATATTTGGGAAGGCCAAATTAAATGAAGAACTTTAACTTTATTAAAGCTTTTATTATGATTTTTGTTTTAATATTCCACAAAAGAATTGCCTCTGGGAATTTTGTTGACGCACACATATTGGCATACAACAAGTATTGGCTGCCTGACTTTGTCTTAGGTAAGGGACCAACAAAGTCTACAATAATTCTGCTAAATGGTTAGTCAAATGCAGAAATCAGTTTCAGGAAAGCCTTAGGTATTTTATGATTGTTTTTTTTTTAAATACCAATTGACAAGTATAACAAGTTCTACAAAATTTACGAACATCACTGTTGATATTGGTCAATAGAAGTGAGTCAAGATCTTATGATAAGTTTTATTTATCCCTAAATAACCAGCCAGAGGAATTTCATATGCCAAGCTAAGTATTTCATGTCTGTAGGACTTGGGAACAACAGTTTGATAGTTCACTGACGATTCGCCACTAGCAGATACCTCGAGAGGTCCCCATTTTCTCATAAGAATTCTATTTTAAATGAAATAACAGACATGTTCAGTGGCTTAAGTTTTACTAATGTCCATCTGAAACAAATAGGGGATCTAAGGATCTTTTCTCTGTTTGATGACAAGTGATTATCGTTTGTCACCCTGATTAGATAAAAGAGAATGAAAAATTAAAAGATGATCACTGTGATCAAAATATATGGAATGATCCAAATTAGGAGTGAAAGTGACCTCATGAAAAGCCCGACGAATATATATGGCTCCTAAAGAGCCTTTTTGCCATAGATCTGGTGCCTGCACAAGCTGGGTATAAATCAGGGCAATTATTTTCAATAGCATTGCCTTTCTGATCCAAAGAAGGCTTGACAGTTACAAGTGGATTAACCACAACATTGTCTCCAGCATGGCCTTTGCTTAGTAACAAATGCATGCCCTCAATGGGTAAAGTATACACTGTCATTTGTCTTGAACCTAAGGCTGATGACACATTTACAGAATGGAGAGAAACATTAACAAGGTCTCATTTGACTCCTTGAATGAGAACACTCTCCTTAGAACAGGACTTCTCAGAAAAAGGCAAAGTACCTGATCATAAAAGACTCTGAGAAGCTCCTATGTCACTTTAAATTTTAGTCGGGATGTGATTGACCAAATCTTCCAACAGTGATACAGATCCCTTCAACATGAATAAATTCTGGTTAGATTATCATGATAGCACATTATACTAGGAAGCTAATGATGATATGCTTCTGGTAGATCCAGAAATATATTTCTGTGTACTACTCTATCTGTTTTTGAAACGGGAGATAATATTGTTCTAGCTTAGTTTAAAATCTTTGAAAGTTGTCGAGCATATAATATATACTGTAATATTGTTTTGTATTTATTTGTTAACGAAATGTAATAGAGTTGTAAATTTGATAGTATTTTTAAGACTTACAAATCTGGTAGCAGCTCTGTATTTGCTAAAGTAACTAGTAAAGTAACTTTTACCTTAAGTAACATATCGGTATTATAGATACTCCCTTATACGTTAAGACCAACTGTACAGACTCAGATCTGCTTGTGCATTATAAGAAAGCATATCATAGTCTGTGCAGGCTTGCTACATGTAATTAGTAAAATAAGACAAACTCTGATCTGCATGTACATAATGTTATGGCACAATTTTATCTTTTTGTCTGTATTTTAGTGTATATCACTTTACATACATAATATTGTTTACTTCTCTCTCTTTCTCTCTCTCTCTATCTATCTATCTATCTATATCTATATCTATATATATATATGTATATATATATATGTATATGTATATATAGATATATATATAGATATATATATATATATATATATATATATATATATATATATATATATATATATATATATATATATATATATATATATATAGAGAGAGAGAGAGAGAGAGAGAGAGAGAGAGAGAGAGAGAGAGAGAGAGAGAGAGAGAGAGAGAGAGAGCCATTTCCTCCAGGAACCTTGGTAGCAATAGATCTTTCTGCACTGTTTTGACAAAGATAATTATATGGCCATATGCAATTAAGTCTTTGATGAGCCAGATTCGTTTTTCTGTACAAAATAATAAAAATGATATATTTCTCAATTTGTTTGTAAAAATGTTTTCAGAATGGAATAATTTTATCTTTTTTTTTTCTTAGTTTAGCCACAAATTGTAAGCTAGTGCCTTATATGTAATGTATAGTAGTATTCATTGTAAATCTCATACAGTCAACATGGTTTTTGGGTGTAATATAAAATCAAACATTTATGTATTTCTCGATTTATTTATAATATTGTTTTCAAAACAGAAATTTTAATGCAAAAATACATGGTTTTATAATCAGAAATGTAATGCTGTTTGGTAACTATATGATAACTTTTTCAAGATATATATATATATGGAACCGAACTTCATAGCTCAGTGTTATATGGTTGGATACTCGTACTGACGCGCTGAACTCGATTCCCATCGCATGCGAAATCGTTGGGTAGACTCTGGGCGTCAGTTTTTAAAAGATGGGTGTACCCAGAATTTACAGATATACAACAGTGAAAATACACTCACCAACCATGTAAACAGGTGGTAGGTGCACTTTTTCACTCTCCAGGTGTTGTCCTGGTTTGTGTTTGTGTTGTCTGTCATTTCAAAAATGTTTGAGATTCATTGGTAGTTAAACTTTAGTAGACGCTAGTTATCCGACAAAGATTTGAAATGATTAATAGTAAGAGGTGCTCGAATTGATTTGGAACTAATATATATATATATATATATATATATATATATATATATATATATATATATATATATATATATATATATATATATATATATATATATATATATATATATATATACGTGACAAGGGATCGTGCGCAGTAACAAATAGAAGAGTGAAAGCCAACAGGCTTTGTATATTTTAACAAAACAATTCATTTCCCAAGACAACAATGTAAACTTGGTGAATATGACTTACAGTGTGAATATAATCCAGTTTGATCCTAAGAATGAAAACTCAAGTACTATCACTAAATAATCCAATTAGAATCGAAGTTCGAGTACCAACGACGTGCAAATATGGAAAACAATGACGTCAGATATAGTCCAGTGTGTGAGTATCAACAATTCCTCACTTAAATCGCAATTTTTTTTCCGAATAATTCCAGAATAAATTTTCATGAATATATTTAAAATTTTTTATAAGAAGTCAACTTGTTGAGTTTCCATAGGAATAACTTAATAAATACAAAATTCAGACGAAGAACAAACAATCCTGGCAACAAATTAAGAGTAATACACCATGTTCCTTCAATGACTCTCCCGGAAAACTATTAGGATTTGGTATTCTACGGTTTTTCGAACCCAGGTCCGCGAGAAAATATATTTATGATACTTTGTAATAAAAAAATCCTATATACCTTGATTTTTTTCATAGGAATCTGGAACGACTATATATATATATATATATATATATATATATATATATATATATATATATATATATATATATATATATATATATATATATATATATATATATATATATATATATATATATATATATATATATATATATATATATATATATATATATATATATATATATATATATATATATATTTATATATATATATATATATATATATATATATATATATATATATATATATATATATATATATTTATATTTATATATATGTGTGTGTGTGTTTGTGTGTGTATGTGTGTTTATACAAAGGTAGAGAGATAAAGAATGACGCATATGTTGTTTACCTGCTACTATCGTTATTAATAACGTTACGAGCACATTAATATATTATTCATTATTAAATGTTTTTCCATGTGTCTCTTTGCATTCTTGCCGATATAAATAACGTAGCTTAAGGTAAATTCAGATCTTAAAAAATCTGATAGTCTTCTTTCGGGAATAATACTTAAAGAAATCCAAATATTGCTAAGAATAATGATGTATATGTTTTAAGAGAAAGCAAATTAGAAACAAGAAATATTTTGGAAACTAAGTAAAGACTCTTAAAAAGACATCTCTAAGGCTGACAGTTCTAATTTAAAGCTTAGAAAGCAATATGTCTGTCGAATACAAAGAATCAGTTCATAAGTAAGGTTTCCAGAATATCCTTGCTTCTGAATATTATCGTTGTTGAACCCAAATGTTTAGAATAAATTACATTTTAGCAATACGGAAATATATATGCAATATACCTTTTTTAAGTTCGAAGATTTATGTAGCCGTATGAATAATGTTACTTTCTATTTAAGATTTTGATGAATATAGAAGCAAGCCATAAATCACAAACCGGGACATTTGTTTTGCTTGCTTTTCTAATGGAAAAGGCATTTATTATATATATCCATTTAATTTTCGTCGCTTAATCTGGTATTCGTGACAAGGACAAGTGTTCGTTCGATCCATATTTCCGTATCATACATCCAGTCTTGACTACTTAGGTGTCTTCTTTGACGTCCTCACGTCAATATTGTTTATGCAGCCAATCGAACTTTTTAATATCATTCATACAGTAAAACAAATATTTTTTTGAAAGTTGCCAAGAGGGAAGCTATATATTAAATACAAAACCGCAATCATGGATTATTTTAAATCGGGGTAAAGAACTCGATCCATATAGTTTATTAACACATCAGGTGCTGTGTATCTCGAATTTTTTTTTGCTACCTCAAACTCGTTCTTTCCTACTAGTCACGCACATACATAATTTTGTGATTTGAGGCTACGCTTTGTCAAGAATATATCGGTCATATATGTCTATAAATCAAATCCTAATATACAGAAAGTATAATAAATTGTACTCTCTTACATATATGACTTCTTGACAAGGCTAGAACTATGAGAAGAACTAATACATAAGATGGATACAAAGATGTGATGTCCATTCTGGCAACAAGCATATACTGAATCCACCCAGCCCCGCTCCGCAGAGAATATGACGACGTTTAATTTGATAAAGTTCTTATCAAAACATTCCTTGCAAGACTATATTTTACTAGAATCGTGCAGCTTATGGAATTAACGTCAATGCTTGTTCTTTTGAATTGCTTGACTAAGCAGCTTCTTTGATTTTTCTGAGCTGCAAGGTCTTTCTCTCTTAGGTATTAGTCTCCGTGTAAAACTTTACTTAAAATACAGTAGTAGAGGGAAATGAGGGTTTTGGCCCACCACCCACACCTCCTCCCCCACCCCCACCAAACCCTCATTTTCCTATACTACTACTATGTAGACAGATATTTTGTAACCAGACAAAACAACAGGTGTTGGAATGCGATAAGCTCTGTCAACAGAAGTGACGAATTTGTTAGAACAGCGTATGTGTGGAATATGAATATTCTAGGTTTTACCACAAATTTTTTATCAGATAACAGGATGAAAATTAAACTGTACATTAGAACGTTTCAGTTAAGAAGGCGGAAATTAAACTACGCATTAGAATGAAAATGATATTATTTTAGTTATATTATATCTTAAGTTTAGATAAAATTTTATGTTACTCATATTTTTTTGATATTTTTTTCATACTTGCTAACCCTAATTGGTAGAATATATGTTAACATATTGTCAATAATACGAAATTCACGTAATAAATCATCCATATTATATTTAACTACTCGTAGGTAAGACCGGATCTGATCAAGTAGTTTCTTGTAAGTTTTAATTGATGTTAAACAACCGTGCTTCTTTATCAAAAGTCTTGGTTCTACTTTTTTACACGCCGCTGTAAGTGAAACACCAATAGCGGATATGATTAACAAAAAAGGATTTAATGATACCCCACTTGAAATTATACCAGAACTGGTCATTAACAAGGGTAGATAAGATATTACTCGAAGGATCTTGTTGTAGTATTTGTAACATTTTTTCACGCACCAAAGTTTTTTATGATAATATTTATAGTATTGTATTAATGCGTCTACATCTTGTTTTGGAATATCTTTTGAAATATGATTGAAATCAACTATACTTCTTTTCATTATAATATTAGTTCACATAGTCCTATGTTTGGTTAATCCATAATAAGAGCTGGTTGTTCAGCTATAAATTCCAAACACTAGAGAAAAATTGCTAATTTTAAAGTTTTATCAACTGGTTCAAGTACAAATTCTTCTTCAGAATTTTTGTTTATTATAACAGATGAAACATCATTTGGATGACCAAATAGATATTTGGTAGATATTCTAAACTTTGCACTGCTAAGCACTGACAATCTATACACACCGGTAACTTCTGCAATATATTTGATAGAATTATTTTTTGGTGTCCACCCAGTATAACCAGTATCAACAGTATACACAATATTTTTAATCTGTTTGTGAGGAATTTTAACCATACTCGTTTTCTCAACAATATTAGGAATTCCACTAATAATATCATTGAGTTTTGTGTTAATATCATTGAGTTTTGTGTTAATATTAGCGAGTGTAATGTTAACAATTGATGGATTTCCAAAAAAAAATCATCTTTAAGCGTGTTTATGATTTTACGAAAATTTAAAAACGTTTTTACGTGACCGGTAAATTCATTTTTGAGCGCTGTTATTTCATTACTGATTGGAACGTCCTGATCATCGACATATTTCTTAGTTACAGCGTCTCCATCTGTAGTGGGATATCCAAGATCTGTAATCTTGTTCTGGTTCATAACAATATTCCCATTAAATAAATCACCAGCTTTTTTTAACAAAATCATTTACTGACCTACCAGAATCTTGTATCTTACCTTGATTGTTAAAAGTCATGATATTATCAGCAACCGCATTAGGTATTCTTACAAGTACATCTGGCAGTTTTACATCACTCGTTTTTAATCGTCCTTCTTTGTCCTGGAAAATGACGACTTCATCTGGTTCTACACTGGTAAGATTTAGTAAATTATTGATTTCATTTTTGAGCTGATCAAGAGTTGCATATTTGGATAAGTCACCTTGGTAACCTTTTGTGGATAAATCTCCTGATAATGTTCCAAATTTTGTATAGTAACTCATTATTTACTGTCTTAGATAAAATTATCAACACTAGTTTAATATTATACAAATTGGCAAAATCGTCGATATTAAACTTTGATACAGAGAAGCTGGTGAAACACAAACATAACAAAGAACTTCCTGATTGTCATTATCTTATTGTTGGGCGAACTGGATCAGGAAAAACAAATTTGCTTATGAACTTGCTTCTTGGTGATAATTTTAACTACGATAGAGTCTATATTTACACAATCAATCCACAGCAAGATAAGTATGAGTTATTAAGCGATTATAATGACAAACTTCGTGATGAACTTAAGGCTGGTGAAGATTTGTTTATAATTAGGCAGCCATAAGATCTTATTCCAGTTAATCAACTTGATGCAGATGAACATAAGATAGTAGTTTTTGACGATATTCCGCAAAATAACATGGAGATGAACAAAATAAGATCGTATTTCTCACTGTCACGTAACAAACAATGTAATTCTGTTTATCTCGCTCAAGGATTTTATAATGTTGACAGATTTATTCGGCGAAATACGGGTTGTTTTATATTATTTCCAGGACTGAACATTGTTGACGTTAGAAATATTGCAAGCGAACAATGCGGCGACGTGACAAAAGATAAGTTTATTGAACTTTACCGTCATGCTACAAAATATAAATACAACTTTTTCTTATTTGATAAACTTACAAATGATCCAACTAAAATGTTTCGCTGTTGTATTGACACTTACTTACAGTAAGGGTTTCAATTTTATAAAATTTATAATAATAATAATGGACAAACGAGCAAGATACAGACAACACATAGAAGATCTAAACAAACTTGCTCAATCTCAGACATCGCTTAAGCAAAAAGTACAACAAGCACGACGTGGGCAAGTAAACGCTACAGAAGCAACAGCTACAATTTTCAAGCCGGTTACTGAAGCACTATTAGGTAAACAACCTGAAACTAAACCACTGTCAGAAGAACTTAAACAACTGCAGGAAAAAGGCTTGGTTGGAATTGTTAAAGAACAACAGGAAGCAGCTGCTGCAAAACTTGTTACTAGATCTGATGAAGAAAAAAGAAAACTAATTGAGGCATTTACAGCAAATATATCTGATCCTGCGGCTAGACAAGCTGAAACAGATCGATTGATAAACAATCCGCTGAAACTTGAGCGAAGATTAGCAGAGTTGACAACGCAAGGAATAACAAATATTATAAAAAAATTATCAGGAGATATAAAAGATATCAAAGAGGAGCAACAAAGAGTTGGTGAGCTTACTGTAAAGTTTATGAAAGTTGGAGATCAAAGATTTTATTTTACAAAAAGAGCAAATGATGAGATTAAAGGTATTGAATATGATGATTTTTTAAGGAATGAAAATATAAGGGGCATTGATGATATAAGCAAGTGGACTGATGTAGAATATCAAACATTACTCGATAGATTAAATGTAATATTTAAAGACGGAGCTGCTGCTAAAAATGAATTAAACACGGTTACAAAGATTGATAATATGATTCCACTTTATGAAAGAATGAGAAACGGTGTTATTGCTCTCACGTTTAAAAAAACAGCAGAAAATAGTAGATTAAAACCTTTTGGTTAAGGGTGGAGTTTTAAAAGGAAATTTTTTACTTTTGATAAAACTCGTGTAGAAAAAAGTAGAGAAGTAAGAACAGGAACTGGTGTAAAAGTATTTACATCAACTACTGAAATGATAGGTAGATTAATGTTATTAATATCATCAAAAAAAGCTGGGAATGTTAGTGTTGAACTTGATAATGAAATCATTGACATACTTGATCATCTAAGATCGAGTGAATTATTAACATCTGATGAATATGAAACTTTACACCGCGACTTAATCGCGGCGACTTAATTTTGTAAAATGATATAATATTAAAGGAATGCAAACAACATTATTACTAAACTCTAGTGAGTCTGCGATAGATAGCGCAAAGTTTTCAGTAAATTATTTTCCACCTATCCAACTAGATCCTACAAAACAATATGAAATTGGATTAATTTCTTGTAATTGCTGGAATGCTATACCTAACGTGAAAAATGATGTTAACGATGAAATGTATTTTACTATGATTACAACATCTCCAATATCTACAACAAAAAAAAAAAAATTTCCGCAAGGAGCTTATAATATTACTGATCCAAACAAGACAATCAAAGAGCTCATCACAAAAGCTGACGGTGTGGCTGATAATTTTGAATTGGCAGCAAATTATAACACATTGCGAACTAGGATAACTTTGAAAAATATAGTAATCAGTCTTGAACCAAGAGAAAGAAGTATTGCACAACTGTTAGGATTTACTGAAAGAAACTTACACTGCACTTGATCAGCCTTTTACATATGACAGTGAACTGCCAGTAAATATAGCAGAAGTACATACAATAATAGTAAATTGCTCTATTGCTTCTGGCTCTTATACATCAAAAGGCAGCAAAGGTCAAACGATTTACAGTTTCTCACCTGAAGTTCCGCCAGGTTCTCTCATGCAAATAACTCCACGAGATATTATCTATTATCTTTTAAATGTTGAAAATCAAATATCAAGTATAATAATGCAGTTGACAGATCAGTCAGGAAAACAGTTGGAATTGAATAATGAAGTTGTAACTTATTATTTACATCTACGCGAGCAAAAGTAAAAATTATGCAACATCAAATATAATGAAACAAAGAAAAAAAGTTTATCGAAGAAAAATAGTAGGAGGATTTTTTGGAAATATTTTTACTAAAGTTATTGAAAATATTCCGGGTATAGCACGGAAAGTTGCACCAATTGCTATTGACGCTGGTAAAGCTTTTGCAACTGGGGCTGCATCTGCCGCTGGGACTGCGATGGGACAAAAAATAGCTGATAAAATAAAAGGTGATCCACCGACTGCATCTGAAATAAAATAAGCTATCTCAGAAATCCCTCCAACAAAAGAAACTCAAAACGCTATGATAACAACAACAAAAAAATTATTATCACCAAAGGGCGAGCAGATCATACAAAAATTAATATCTAAAGTAACAGTGCCGCAATAAAATTTTATATAATCTAATAAAATAAAATGTCTGTTAAAATTATCTCGAGTTAACAGAAACTTATGACATCGACAACGATGTGACAGAATTCGAGTTTGTTGAGTATCTTGATGAAAATTCTAACGAACCAAATAAAGCTGGTATTAGAACCTTTAACACCAGAGACGAAGATTATTTCTACTGCCACATAAGGCTATGTTAGAATTTCGTGGTCAGATTATGACAGTAGCCAATCCACCTGCTGCAATTGCATTTGGAGCAGAAGTAGCTCTTATAAATAACGGCTGGTGTTTATTCAAAAGTGCTAGATATCAACTGGCCAATCAAACTATAGAAGATATTTCAAGTCATCTACAAGTTGCAAGTACAATTTTAAATATTATTTCGTTTTACGACGATTACTCAAGATCAACTGCAACTAACATGATGTGGTTTAAAGATACTGGACGGGGTATAGCTGAATCAACCGAATTTCTAAAGAGAGGCGCTATAGTACATGGAGCAGATGCTGATGCAAGTGCTGTAATTGTGAGAAATTTTCTCATTGCTAATGCAGACGCACTAGGTATTACTGCACCAGGTGCAGCTGCTAATGCAGACGCTACAAGAGTTTCTCTTACAGCAGCTTTTAATAATCTAAATATAACACCACCAGCTGCAGATGCAAACTGTACTGCGATGTTAAATTTACTTCTTAACACACTTGACGTGAGAAATCCACCCTACAACGATGGTTTTGCTAGGCGAAGAAAACTTTCAGCAGGATCACGTCAAATTACAATGATGCTTCCGCTAAGGACAATTTTCGGCTTTTGTCGCGATCATGATAAAGTATTTTGCAGAGTAAATCATACGCTTATTTTAGATCGAGCAGATCAAAACGATTGCTTGTTTAGATCTGGAGGGGTTGATGTACAGTTTATTATAAACAAACTTGCTTTGTGGATGCCACGTATAACACCGTCAATCACTAAAATGTCAGAACTAAATAGTACGCTTGATAAACATACAAACAGAATTTATTTTAAGCAGCATAAGATATATCAGACAGCGGTTCCAAATACTACTGACTACACATGGAGGGTCACAACAACATCAAGCGAACAACTGCCGAGAAATATCTTTGTCGTATTTCAACAGCAAGCGCGACGATCGAGCAGATCAAAACGATTGCTTGTTTAGATCTGGAGGGGTTGATGTACAGTTTATTATAAACAAACTTGCTTTGTGGATGCCACGTATAACACCGTCAATCACTAAAATGTCAGAACTAAATAGTACGCTTGATAAACATACAAACAGAATTTATTTTAAGCAGCATAAGATATATCAGACAGCGGTTCCAAATACTACTGACTACACATGGAGGGTCACAACAACATCAAGCGAACAACTGCCGAGAAATATCTTTGTCGTATTTCAACAGCAAGCCCGACGAGGTAACCAACAACAAAATAATGCAATATTTGATCACTCTGATGTCAGACGAATATACGCTAGATTAAATTCAAAGCAATATCCAGAACGAGCTATCGAGTGCAATTTTGCTGATGATGTTAATAAAAATATTTCTCGACCGTACATGTACCTGCTTGACGCAATTCAAAAATATCAGGATGTTGAAGATGGAACTCAAATATCAGCAGAGGAATTTCGTACCCTTTATCCTATATTTCATTTTGATGTTAGTAAACATAGCGAGCGAGCTGTAGACAGCACAGCGGATATTGAAATTACCTGGACACTTGGGGCGGTTCCAGTAGCGCCGTTGTACGTATACGCATAAGTGATTAGTGATAGATTTATCACGGTAGATTCTAATGGATGTAAAATGACAGTTCAAGTTTAATCTACAGTTGTTATATAAAATGGCAAAATATATTGTAAAAGAAGTATATTTAACAGATGGCCAAGTTAAAAAATTAGTAGCTGCTATTGCAAAGCGAGAACAGGTATCATTAAAAATCAATCCTAATATTTCTGATGGTGTTTTAACAAAATTAATGCTAACAAAAAATCAAGTAAAAAAGTATGATCGTAAATAAACTTTTGTTTTAAATTTGAGTGCTGCACAAATGACAGCGCTGGCAAACGACATTGTCGTTAAAGGTGGTTTTCTTGGTCCAGCATTATCAGTATTAACTATTACAATAATCCCTAAAATTTTACCAGTCTTAGGCACATTAGGACTAGCAGCATCGTCTGGAGCAATATCTGGCACAACGAAGAAAGCAGTCGCAGGTAATGGTGTCATTCGTGGAAGTGGAATAAAAAAATTGTAAATTTTATGTAAATGATATATTATAATGCCACAAAAGAAAAAGAAATCGCCAACAACAACAAAAAAAGAAAACAACAAAAACAAAATCGCCAACACCAAAATGCAAATGCATATGCAATCAACCAAAACAAGGAGGAATTATTTCGTTCTCTCCTCTTTTGGCGGGACTAGCGGGAAGTCTGCTGCCAAATCTTTTAGGAATCGGACGTGGTCCAACATTACCAGGAACTCGACCACCCCGTTGAGTAATTTTGATATCATTGATAAGTGAAAAGCGGTTCCTGGATTTCACGGAGTGTTTTCTAAAGATGAACTCGCATCAATAAAATCACCATCAGCTGTAAGTTCGTGTGTTATTAATATACAAGATTTTAATGACGGATCCGGCACACATTGGGTAGCAGTTTATAATAATAATTATTTTGACTCGTTTGGACTTCCTCCAAGCGATGTAATAAAACAGTATATGAAAAAATTTTTAAAAAGATATATTATTCATCAAATCAACTCCAACCTGTTGGAACGTCTGCTTGCGGATATTATTGTATTATGTTTATGCAATAGATGAGCAGAAATCTTAATTTTTTTAAAATTTATTTTACAGTTTGACAAGCATCCTTCTCACGCTAATGATGAAATCGCAATAAATTTTATCTAAACTTAAAAATATAATAATGTCTCAAGTGTAGAACTAAAACAGAAAATATTAATGAAGCAACAGAAAAAACAAAAAACAACAGGATAATATTAAAAAGTTTTTGTGCAGTCTGCGGAAAAAAAAAATATGTTTTTAGAGAAAGTGTCCCCAGCGACAGTATCCTCAGAGATGTCGCCAGCGAAAAATTCGCTAGGATCTGGTTATCCTGATATTATTTTAGTCGACGACTAAAAATATAGAATGATATGCAACTGTGATTCTGACAGAGATTTGTGTCTTGAGCAAAATAAAATTGTCACATACTGTCAATGTTGTAACAACAGAGAAATAATAGGGTCAGGTATAGATATACATAAAATTATTGGAAAATTACCAAAACCAAAAGGCGGTTGGACATTGCCAGGTCATCGGTATACAGGAACTGACAATCCGCTAGATCAACAACTAGATGAAAACGACAATCCATTGCCAGGTCAAGAGCCTTATAATCAAGTGGATGCAATAGCGATGCGTCATGATATCTGTTATCGTGATCATGAAAACTCGAAAGCAGATTGTGTTAAAGTAATGATAGACGAATTACGTGATATGGAGCCAACAAATCTACGAGAACGTTTTGATAGAAGATTTATTCAGGGAATGATAGGAGCAAAATATAAACTAGGAGTCGGAAACAAAGTATACGATGATCTTGCAGTCGAGCTGCACAGACCTAAAAAAAAGTTCTCACGACGTAAAGTTGTCGCTAATGGTGTAGATGATATCTGGGCAATAGATTTGGTGGATGTATCCAATCTAGCTCAGTTTAATGTTGGCGCTGATGGTGCTCCAAAAAGGTATTTGTTTAATGTTATAGATGTTTTTAGCAAATACGCTTTCAGTGTACCTGTTTCGGATAAGACAGGGACTTCAATGACTGATGCGCTAAAACAAATAATAACGAGTACAGAAAGAAGACCGAATAAAATCTGGACTGATCACGGATCCGAGTTCTTTAACAAAAAGATTGAACAGTTTCTAGAACAAAATAATATAAAAAGGTATGTTACAGGAAACGAAGGTAAAAGCGTTGTTGTTGAGAGATTTAATCGCACGCTAAACGAGAAATTACTCAAACATATGACAGCTAAAAACACCAACAGGTACATCGATGACCTTTCTCAAATCGTAGGTGAATATAATAACACGAAACATCGAACCATCAAAATGACACCTAAAAAAGCTATTAAAAATCCAATATTAGCAAATGAAAACATGTACTGCAGACATAAATTTAAGGTTGGTGATAAAGTTAGAATTTCTTTGACAAAAAAGGTATTTGCAAAATGATTTACTCCAAACTGGAGCGAAGAAGTATTTGTAGTTGATAAGGTACTTTTCACAATACCTGTAACGTACGTTTTAAAAGATCTGGCAGGGGAACCGATCGTAGGTAGTTTTTATGAACAAGAACTACAGAAAACTGAGCAGGATGTTTTTGTTATCGAGAAAGTAATTAAGAAAAAAGGAGATCAAAGTTTAGTCAAATGGCGTGGGTATAGCGATAAATTTAACAGTTGGATCCCAACAAAGCAGATGATGATATAATGTTATTATAAATTAACTCATACTTTTGTTTGACAGATTTACATTTTACTGGTTTACATAACGATATTAGATACTGTTTACGATCGTCAGAGATCGTCATTAGATTAAAAATCTTGACAAATATGAAATCGAATTTGATATTTTTCTGTCGGCCTGGAATTCTGTTGTTTAAGAAAGGTTTGATTAACTGCCAAAACAGTTGTTGTTCGGCAATGGTAAAATTAAATTTCATTATATTTTTTTTGTAATGTGATACTTGACATTATATCGTTTAGTTGTTGGTCTGCTATAATTTGATCTGTCAGCAACAGTGACTATTTCACCATCATCATCAGATTCGCTGTTATATAAAATATCATCTTCATTATAACCAATAGATTTGTCTATGAAATCTTTGGAAAATGTGACCTCATCACTGACGACCTTATCGCTGGCGACTTTGTCGCTAGTATCTTGTTTGTAGAGTTCAGCGAGTCGTTTCATCAAGTCCATTATTATAATATATTTTTATCTAAATTATTGTTATAAGATGACTGATGAGATAAAATATCACCAAAAAGTTAATATATTAAATTACAACGAACTAGCCGAAAAGGTAAGAAAATGTTTGTTGGGTTATAGTGTTGACGTTATTGTACTGCAAGGTGATTCTCATAAAATATTGCTAACAGAAGCAGAAAAAAATAAAATTAATGAAATTGCAGTAACAACGTTAAAATTTAATCACGATGATATCATAGCATTTGCTCATCATTGCTTGACTAAAACCGAGCTATCAAATATCATATCTAAAACCAATCCTAGCATCGTATTCTCTTGAAAAAGCTGATTTTGTTGCTCCATCAGCTACAAATTTTACTGCTCTGGAATTTATCTTATAATGCTTTGCCGTAGCTGTAATCGATTTGAATTCGATCTCCTCATCCGTTTCAAGGTTTTTTGAAATAACAGGTTTTGCTGGACATCTAAAATTAATACCACCACCTCGTCCTTTTCTCACATTTTCCTGTTGCGTCACGAGCTCCAGATTTCTCAATCGATTATCAGTTTTTACGTTATTAATATGATTAATAACCAGATCATTGGGTATAGATCCGTTGAACACCTTGTAAACAAACCTATGACCAGTATAACAAACTTGATCTGTCGATGTTGCTCTAACAGTTACCCTGATATATCCCATATTGTTCATAGTACCAAGAACTTTTTTAGTTTTTCTGTTTCTAATAATACCTCAACCGTTAGCCTCGTATAAATCAAAGACCGGATGCGACTGAAACTCATCTTGTAAGGATAAGTTTTCAATGTTGTCATCAGTGACTTATCGTTCACGTGATATATACGCTGTCCCTCTGGAACATCATCGCAAAACAACGTGTAAATAAAATCTTTTCTAAACATTGCAATCCTCTCGGCATTATCTCCCTTTACACTAATCGTATAACCCGCTGACGTTAATTTGCCAACAGATATTCTAGTTTTGATGTTAATAACCGAACCTAATACATTTCCAGCGTATAAGTTATACTTTGGGTGAACATGATAAATCTCTTGCTCACGTGCGCTTGTCAGATTTACTGTCATTATATTATAGGCGATTTTGTTTTATCTTTAATTGATTTTTAGCGCATGCGCAGTGTGAGGTAAAGTTATACTTTGGGTGAATTTGATATGCTTCTTGCTCACATGTGTTTGTTAGATTTGCTGTCATTATATTATAGGAGATTTTTTTTATCTTTAATTGATTTTTAGCGCATGTGCAGTGTGAGGAAATTATCAATTAGATATTACATTATAGTATAATAATGTTAAAATTGCGTGATATAGCTAAGAGAAGTCTTATGGGAGAACCTAATAAAATAGCGACTGCTTTTGCAGGTTTTGATAATAGTTATCAGTTTGATAATCAAATTGTTTTAGTAAATTTTAATGCAGCAAATCTTTACCACCTACTACAGACAACTGTAAAACGTGAGCTCGAAAAACACAAAAGTATCAGATTATTTGTGCAATATCATGTTATATTTTCAAAGTTAGTTATATCGGAAGAATTAACTAAAAAGGAAAGTGCAGAACCTTATATGAACGCAAAATCAAGACGTGTTTTGCTTGGGACTGATCTGTTATCACTATCTGATGAAATACACCAAGAAATCTGGAAAAAATAGAGGAATTCACTCAATTAGGTTCGGGTTGGAAGTTTGAAACGATCAAATAAATATTGTTTCACACGATGTAATATAACGCATTACGAGGTAGTTCATTCATCGACCTGCCACCAAAAATTAAAAGTAAAAGATGTTGTATAAACATCAAAAACATAGATAACAAGTGTTTCCAATGGGCTGTTCTTTCCGCACTATTTCCAGTAGAAAAACACGCTGATCGCGTTGAAAAATATATCAGTCACGTGTCTAGATTAAATTTTAAAGATATTAACTTTCCTGTGGCAGAAAATCAAATACCAAAATTTGAAAAGCAAAATAACGTTTCAATTAACGTTTTTGGGCTATATGAAAAAGAGGATGTATACCCGAGATATATTTCAGAAAAAGCTTCACAATCGACTATAAATTTACTGTTTTACAAAAATCATTACGTTTGGATTAAAAACTTTAACGGACTAGTTGGTAAACAGTACAATAAAAATAGGAACAAAAAGTTCTTTTGTTACCGCTGCTTGCATGGTTGTGCTAACAATGAAACATTACAAAAGCATTTGCAGTACTGTAATGATGTGCAAAAAATAACAATACCATCTAAAAAAGATAGTGTGTTACAGTTTGTCCATCATAATCACAAACTAAAAATTCCTTTCGTTATATACGCTGATTTTGAGTGTTTACTTCAACCTGTACTTGGCGTAGAAAATAATCCTAATCAATCGAGTACAAGAAAAGTTCAAAATCATGTTCCGTGTGGAGTAGCGTATAAGGTAGTTTGTTGTACTGATTCTAGATTATCTAAACCAATTAAATTATATCGTGGTAAAAATCCAGCTATCTACCTTCTCAAGCAGTTGATTAGTGAAGTTGATAATATTACTTATCGTTTGAAAAAAGTAACGCCAATGTTAAAATTAACACCTCAACAAGAATCCGATCACGAGCAAGCAGAAATTTGTCATATTTGTGAAAAAGCTTTTGATACTGACAACAAAAAAGTACATGACCATTGTCATTTGACTGGACAGTATCGTGGAGCGGCTCATAATCAGTGTAATTTAAAATTTCATGCTCCAGATTTTATTCCGGTTATTCTTCACAATTTTCGAGGATATGATAGCCATATTATAGTAGAAGCTTTTGGTGATCCTGATATAAAATCTCGTCTAAAACTCGATAACGTCATCAAATGCATCCCAAATAATTTTGAAAAGTACATGTCAGTTACGCTAGGTAAATTGCGTTTTATTGACAGCCTGCAGTTTATGGCAGCCTCGTTAGATGAGCTAGTAAAAGGTTGTAGTAAATTTGATAACCTAAGAGACTGTTTTGGAGATAAATTTAATCTACTAGCTAAAAAAGGAGTTTTTCCATACGAATACCTCGACGACTGGAGTAAATTTGATGAAACATCTTTACCTTGCAAAGATAAATTTTACTCACAACTTAAAAATGAAAATATAACTGATGATGAGTACAGGTATGCACAACATATCTGGAAAGAGTTTGATTGTGAGACTTTTGGTGATTATCATGATTTGTATTTGAAAACTGACGTGTTATTATTAGCAGATGTTTTTGAAAGTTTTCGAGAAGTGAGTTATAATAATTACGGACTAGATCCTTGCTGGTATTATTCTGCCCCTGGACTGTCATGGGATGCTCTGCTAAAGTTTAGTAAGGTAAGGTTGGAATTACTGACTGATGTTGATATGTTCAATTTTATTGAAAAAGGTATCCGAGGCGGTATTAGCGTGATAACAAAAAAGTATGCTGAAGCAAACAACAAATATTTGAATCAGAATAACCCTGACCTTCCTTCGAAGTATATAGTTTATCTAGATTGTAATAACTTGTACGGGTATTCGATGGCAGAACCAATGCCTCTTGGTGGATTCATTGGATCACGGCTGATCGATTTCTATCGGAGACAGAAAAAAGATACCCGACGATGTTTCCTATTTCGTTGAAGTTGATCTTGATTATCCAAATTCGCTACACAAATTACATAACGATTACCCTTTCTGTGCGGAATCGATGGTCATAGATTATAGTTTGTTATCAAAAGAACAACAAGCGTTAGCATCACCAAGGCAACATTCCATGGTCAAGAAACTAGTACCAAATTTACTTGGTAAGAAAAATTACGTTTTGCATTACAAAGTTTTAAAACAAGCAGTCGATGCTGGTCTTGTGTTGAGAAAAGTTCATCGTGTACTAAAATTTAATCAGTCGCCGTGGATGAGAGGTTATATTAACTCAAAGACTTCATGAAGGGCTGCAGCGGAAACAGAGTTTGAGAAAAACTTCTTTAAACTGATGAACAATTCCGTTTTTGGTAAGACGATGGAGAATATTAGGAAACGCGTAAATATTGAAATAGTTAATGATGTCAATCGCAGAAACAAACTTGTGTCAGACGATGATTTTGTTAGCATGAAAATATTTAATGAAAATCTTGTTGCGATACAAAGAAGAAAAACAAATCTAAAACTAAACAAGCCGATCTATGTTGGAGCTGCAGTGTTAGATTTATCAAAGTGGCTGATGTACGATTTTCATTACACTTTTGTTAAAAATCAGTGGCCGGCTAGTAGATTATTGTTTACTGATACTGATTCGCTCGTATATGAAATCGAATGTGAGGACATCTATCAGGTCATGTACAATAATCAACATCTGTTTGTTCTTTCCGATTATCCACGTGACAGTAAATTTCATGACGACACAAATAAAAAGGTTATTGGTAAGTTTAAAGATGAAATGAACTCGAGCGCTATCAAATACTTTATCGGATTACGCAGCAAAATGTATGCCATATTGTTAGACAATAAATAAAATAACGAAAAAAAGCCAAAGGTCTGCCTCGTAATTTTGTTAAAAAGTTTATGAAATTTGATGACTACAAGTACGCGCTTGATGGCGGTGTTCGTTTTATGAGAGCTATGGCAATTCGAACTAATCATCATAAGCTTGAAACAGATGTCATTATCAAACGTGGATTGTGTAATTTTGATGACAAACGTTATTGTGAAAATGGAGTAGATACATTTGCCCTTGGGTATTTTCATTGTGACTAAAATTTTATCTAAACTTATAAAATAATGTTTGAAAATTTGACAATGACAAATAGCTACAATATTAACATCAAATATCTAATGATGGACGGTAAACAATTGACAGTTGAATTTAATAATGAAACATCAGGTATATGTTTTAATGGAACACGTGACAAGTTAAAATTTTCGCTCATCAGATCTGATAACAGCGTGTATTTCAATTATTTCGAACAATTGTATCAAAAGTTGCTAGCGGAATTTAAAAACTTTCACAGCCCCATTAGCCAACAAAACTATACTAAACTCACAATTGATCTCGATCGGTCAAGGGTATATTTTATGAACAAAAACTATCCTCTGAACAAACCAGAAATGAAAGATTTGTTTGAGTCCCATCGCTGTGTGAGCGGTAAAGTAAAATTTAGTATCTATAGTCGTGATAGTGAAGTATTTTTAATATCAACAGTTGAAACATTAATCATTGGTAATGAGATATAAAATAATATCATTTTCATTCTAATGCTAATTTAATTTTCACCTTGTTAACTGAAACTTTCTAATGCATAGTTTAATTTTCATCCTGTTATCTGATAAAAAATTTGTGGTAAAACCTATTTGCCGTCTTTAAAATAATCATATTCCACACATACGCTGTTCTAACAAATTCGTCACTTCTGTTGACAGAGCGTATCGCATTCCAACACCTGTTGTTTTGTCTGGTTACAAAATATCTGTCTACGTAGTAGTAGTAGAGGGAAATGAGGGTTTGGTGGGGGTGGGAGAGGAGGTGTGGGAGGGTGGTGGTGGGACAAATCCTCATTTCCCTCTACTACTAATACAATAACAGTGGCTTCATTTATTCCATTTATTTCTCAGTGACTAAAATATATGTCGAAAATACTAATATGAAAAATGAATGAAGCATGTTCAGCAATAAATGCATGGGAAACAGAAGGAAATTGTGATCTTGTCTGTCTACGATGATAGCCAAATGCAACCGCCATACACTTCTGGTATTAGTGAAAGCAAAGCGCCACGTCACAATTTGAATACTTGTAAGCAAGCTCTGAGACGGTATTGCCAAATAAGGGAAAATGACTCAATAAAATCAACAACAATGCTCTGATTCTGAAGCGATTCAATTGTCACTATCCTGTTAGTTTTCCATTTTCGAAAATGGGGACGTTAGAAGCTAGGAGGATTATGATAATGGTGTAGAAAAGGCTGTAAATTGCATTACAGGCACCCAAAGTAATTCATATCAGTTTGATTCGTATATCTCAACTCTGACAAATGTGAAGCTGCAGATGAAGATAACAATGAAGACCAACTAAATTGAAGGAAAATTCATGGTAAATATTTTCTGAATAGTTTTAAGGCCGTACGATACCTACAGTAATGTTCCACAATCTGATGTTCGTTTACAATTGTAGTTTTATTTCCTCATGTAATACACGCTGTATTGCATTTCAGGGATATAAATTATTTTTATCTTAATACATAAAAGGTTGTGGGATTGTTTTAGTTTCGAAAACCTATAACCGGATTATTGGTGCAATTTAGCAGCATTTCGGATTCCTAAGGAAGGAGGTATTTAACATTATGGTTCTTTCTCGTTCAGGATTCAATATATTTATTTTTTTTCCTTCAGCATATCTCTGTTGAAATAGGCAGGATATTAGCTTCATAATTATAATTAATTTTCTGTACAATATATGATAAGCTGGAATTTAAAATTTTTGATACATATGCTAATATTTTATTGTTTTGAAAACTGAAATAATCAAAATCAAAAAACGTAATCACAAAGAATCTAAGAAATCCTTAAAATGGAGGGCTATATACATATTGTTTACACTCCAAATTTATTACATTAGATCCGCATTCGGAAAAGAACAATCGTTCTCGAGAGATAAAATCGTTACACTTATTTGGTCATGAATACAAATGATCACTCCTAGTAAATCAACGAATCCGACTCCTGATTCCCTAACATGATTACAATAAAATTCAGAATCAACTCGCTTTTTAACTACTATCCGTCACTCAAATTTAAAAAAGTTTTCGAATCTCTCATTGCTTAGAAGTAAACCAAATATCAGCAACGAACACAGATTGTCTAAGTCGAAAGGAACATGAAACTTTTCTGACTGGCCATCCGGGACCAATCTCTCTCTCACAACAACCTTCGAAATATGCTTGAGGAAAGACTTCTCAACACATTGGTCTCTAGCAAGCAAAAAATATAGTACAGGACCTTGTCTGTTTACTCGGGGTACGAAGGTCACGGATTACATTTCCACCTGGATAACGCAAAATAATTCCAAAAAGCATTTAGCACACCTGCGCAAAATATATTCGTTGACTCAGAACTTGTGTGCTATCTTCATGCAATTAACTCACCAGTAATTGACCAATGCTACAACGACCGAAAGCTAGACTCGACACCACGTTCCTACATCTGTATCAATGCTAGTACTAATTGTCAAGAGACGGAAAATGCTCAAACAATTCGAATTAATTCCACCATCTTCCATACTAAAAGCTACTCTAAAGGGTACAAAGTACAACATACCATTATGGGTTCAGTTCAGTTTGACTAGACATCCATGTTTGAAAAAATTTCATGCTGCCAGTGTAACAACAATTTGGAGAACGTCTCGAACAAGGAAATGAGAAAGAAAGATGTCTGAGTTCTTTTTCATGTTCTTTTGCTTTTACAATATTATAATTCCAATTGTTATAAATGGATCGAAGATTTTGAAATCTGATTGAATATTCGCGGTCACATGATAGTTATCAAGAACATTTTTATACACCATTTATTTCTGCAGACTACTTTTGGTTTACTAGTTACCAGTTAATTTTATGTGACGCTTTATCTATACCATCGTCTTAAACCACATAAAATAAAAAGCCAACTCATACACCTTTGTTATGCAACTCTTGATTAAAATCGCCCATTAGAAGTTAAAACAATGCAACTGCACAGTCATTCCTGCATTAAAACACTCACCCCTTTTGCAAATAAAGCATATAGCAAACTATAAAAGCCAATCTTGAGAAATTATTGCATTTTGCTTCAACAAAATTTCACCATCTGTAATTCAAGTTTAGGAATTTGACTAATAGTGAAACTATTTTGCATTTCAAATATCGAAACTGAGTTAAAACAATTACACTAAATGCTCTAACAACACGCGTAATACGCAAGAATAAGGTTAGAATAAAAGGTATAGACTGGTTTCAACAACATCAGTCAATTTTTATAGATAAAAAATGATAATAGCAAGCTCCTTATATGACTGACATGACACGCTCGACACTCTACCGTACAATAAAATAATACAACGACTAAATCTGTAGCTACCTGAAAGGGAATGTATTGTTGATGATATCTACTTGAATGATGATCGAAAGAAAGTAAATGTGAATTGTAAGGATTGAATGATCCTGGTTGGGTATGTAGTGATGTGTAAATTTTATCTAATCACTCACAAAGTTAACATAAAGTCCTTCATGCATGTCAGTTGACTAATTAGGACAGGTGCGAATACTTTAGCATCGTGTAATATAAAGGAAAACTGCCTTGAGTTCAAACAATTTGGCAAATGATCATCAGTTTTGAAGTCATTATTTTTAAAGCTACATGTCATGAGGACAATATCAAAGCATCTGCACACAATAGGAGCAAAAGCTACATAAATAAGCAACATAGGCATAAGACTTTGGAATATTTGATTTACAGTTTACATTGTATGATTCGTGCTTATTTTCAAAGGGATAATGTTACACTTTCATCTCTCCCGTTCGAAGTTACTAAGGTGTACTCCTGTGTCTTTGAATTATTGACTTTCTTCTTTCGAATAAATGTGCAAGAACACCATTTAAACATCTCTTGGACCTCCTTCTTGAAATAGGCACCAGTCAAGTAATAGACAAATATGTAACAGGCACAGTTTGAAAAGCATATTTCTTCAACAACTTTACGAATGGTGAAGTACGTCAGATAAGGCCGCCATCCAGGATCTGTTGGCCATTGTTCGAACGGAAGCGAAGGATTTCCATCCGGTATTAAGGACTGCACGGAGTACACCACGGTAGCTGGCAAGAGGGTACAAATGAGATAGAAAGATACGCACAAAAGAGTCACTGTCGAAGTTTGGTAGTTATGGCAATGAGAACTAAAATGCCGACCCCGGTATGAGTCTCTCCTAGACAAAATACGGATTTCTCGGATGACTAAAATATTAAAGATGAGTGAAAGAACTGGAACTATCACAAAAATCAACATTTCCGATAGCCAAGTCCAGATCAAATAGAATCGATGTGATCCCTTCCGTAAAGCACATATTTTCCTGACTTCCATGTATGACCAAATATAACTTTGGACTGAACCAAGAAGAAGCGACAGAACTGTCAGTATGATCACAACTGTAAATGCTCTTTTTACAGTGCAGTATTTGTCCTTTCTGAATGGATGGCACACAGCGATGTATCTCTCCACTGTAAACCCTAAGATCAGAAATGGTGCCAAGTACTGAAAAGTCATATAGAAGAAATTGAAGACTTCGCAAAGGTGGGGACGATTGTACGTAGTCACGTCCCATGCCAAATGTAGTTCAAGTAACATATGGAGAAATATGAAGATAAAATGAACAATGGCAATGGAGCCTAAATAGATGGCGGATGAATTTGTTTTGCGCATCTTCTGCGATAGCCATATTTTAGCGATAATTGGGTTGCCGATAATGCCAATAGTGTACCAGATGGGAGTAATGATTCGATCGATCAACAATGCTGCAGGGGCGACCATTTTAAAAGTCTGCACGACGCTGGGAAAATTACGGGCGGAGAGGGTGTCGTCATAGCTCTCATTAAGAAGATTACTTGCGTTCATCTTCTGAAAAATAAATGAGGATATAGTTCAGTACTTCAATTAAATAAACCAGATACAAAAAAAAAACAACCAGATGATACAATATTCCAATAAATTAAGTATGTGTTTTGTGCCTCCTTTTGCGCCATGTTTCAAAAGTCTGTCTTTGAGAAACAGTGTTGAAACAGAAAATCAGCATGAAAATCTCATCAAATCACTGTCCTATGCAGCGACAAAAATAATTGATTATATCATATTAAACCAGAGCACCGCTCACAAAAACCCAACCCCCCGCAATATATATTTCATGTCCATACCATCCCCGCCAATAGGACCTTGACCTCCTCCAAAGTGTGACTTTAAGGGTTCTAACTAAACATCAATTGCCTGTTACATGGTTCCTAACCCTACGAATGTAAGTACAAAGTTTTCAAATAAATAAAATAAAAAATCACTCTAATAACATGTATTTATGTATATATGTACGTACGTACATACGTACGTATGTACGTAAGTAAGTATGTATGTATGTATGTATGTATGTATGTATGTATGTATGTATGTATGTATGTATGTATGTATGTATGTATGTATGTATGTATGTATGTATGTATGTATGTATGTATGTATGTCCAAGTTTAAAAAATAATAAACTAGTCAGTCAGCCAGTCATAGTTGTTGTGGGGCTTAAGGCAATTTTTCAGCACACGATAGGCTATACATGGCGGCCATTATGAATGGTGGAGGAATAAATCAGAGGAAAGAACCACCTACCCACGATAAACGACTTGCAAGTCTTCTTATATATCCATATTCTCCGAGTGGCCAAGTGGTCTAAAGCGCCGTCCGTTTCGGGTCACTGCCATCTCACCTCTGTCTGCGTGAGTTCGAGTGTAGGATTCGGCGGATATGGATAGGTGAGAAAGCAGACTGACTAGTTTATTTTTGTTTCTTTTTTAAGCTTGGATTTCCTTTTTTAACCCTCAAAATCCTATCGCTTAAGAATACTCTTCCTCTTTCGAATCAGCTATTTTAGCACTGAAGAAAATCAAAAGCTCTGCCAATAAAATAACAAATTCATTGCAAGTAAACACTTAGGAATAGCTATGAAAACGATTGGCTGATACTTGGTCAGGATTTGGTACTGTCCAAAAGTATTAGGAATTTACAATCGTCCTCGTGCGCGTGTAATTCAAACAACGTATTAGCTTTATGTATATATTTAAGTTTTTTTGTAAGACAGACAGTCGTAGTCTAGAGTCATACAGTCGTAGAGTCGTAAAGTCAGGTTATTGTAACATCTTTCATTTACACAACTTCCATTTCCTTAAAAAAGGTATTTTTGTGCTAGAATAAGTCTGTTCGTATGTCTACGTTGAACATGTTTTGTTAGAGAGCTAATTTTACTTCTTTTCTTCTGAATAATTGTTTTTCTGGAGAACAACAATACTGATTTGGACAAAGACATTTTCAAAATATACTAAATTGGAACGGAACAACACAAACTGTGCTTTATTGTGTAAATTCTAGAATTGTCAGTTAGACTTCGTCTGACGTGGTCATCCGCCATTTTGGACCGGAATTGAACTTCAAACTGTTTAGAACTTTTACAGGACTTATGTTTCTATTTGGATCAAATAATTTCTGTAAACCGTAAGTCTTGTTTAACATATTTACATTTTTTTTTTCATGTTTACTAGGAAAATAAATTATTTGTTAACATTTACAATGTTTGTCTTTATTTTGTTACTTTGAACGAGCCGATACGTATATATATATATATATATATATATATATATATATATATATATATATATATATATATATATATATATATATATATATATATATATATATATATATATACTTCAGAGATATTATGTTTGTCTTAATCACATGGACTGGATAAAAAAAATATGTGATACATTTTGTATGTTAAATGCCATGACAATAGGAGATATATGAGAAAATTATTAAATACTAATCTGTAAGACGTCTAGGAGGAGTTTGAACCATTCTTAACTTTTAAGTATTATTAAGTTTTCAAATGTCCATGTGTTCCTTCATCAATTTGAATTTACGTAAAACAGAAATGTTTCACCTCTGGAGTGTATTGCAATAACTCCGATTTGTTAGTGTTCTGGAATGAAGTTAAATAGTAGAGAAATAGATATGGCGGGAAATTTGTTTTCTAATCCTATGTAATGGGTTGTGGTTATTAGGCTGAAATATGATTGATCGAAAAAGTATATTATATGGTTATTGTAGTAATCAGGCAATTTTAATAAAATGATTATACATCAATTCGTGAAAATGCAAGTGAAAAAGTAAACCCTAATGTCAGACATAACTACTTTTTCTTAAAACGCAGAACCTAATGGTCGAAACCGCTATCCTGGTCTGTCGTCTGATTCGTGACAACCGATCGTGATGACCACAGAATGGCAAAATTTGCGGCATTTTCGATCATAATTATATAAAATTGAAATTTAGTTTCTAGACTAATGCTCATTTAGACGCTAAATTACTACCTCAGTAAGAATGTAATGAAGCCTTAATGAAGACCAGTAAAAACTTCGAGTGGTGGTATAGTTATTAGAGGAATCACGGACGCTAATATATATCGATAATTACTAGTAGTGAGGCGGGATGGTTTTGGGGCATATGAGGCCAAAGAAAGAAAATGACTTGGGACTGTTTGGGGTACAGATTTTTAGGGACAGAAACCACACTGCGACTGTATATGGACAATTTAAATTTTGCATAGGAAGAAGAGGAATGGTACAGGTAAGTTGACGTCACTGTACTGGACTCTTGCAACATTGTAGCAAGTGGTTGACCTAAATATGCGGAACTACCACCATAGGTAGGGATACATACAATAGACATAGACATATATAAGTAAACATAAAGCAGACAAATATAATATCCACACCAACGAACGCGCACGCAAACACACACACATGACTTTATATTCACAATGTGCGACATTCATATGAATTGTCAAATTGAATAGTCTTTTTTGTTTCTAGAGATCTGGCTAGCCCTGAAAAGGGCCGATTTTTAGAACTCCAATTACACCTGGCTAATGCCGATACCTTCCTGGCGTGACACCGCACACGCATCGCCGGCTCCAGTCATGCTCCCAATTTGTGCGTGTGACTGGTAGCGCAGACGGTGTTTGACTTGCTTAATATTTCCATTCTTCAGTTTCTGGGATTCTGAAGACTTGTTCCCTCAGTATGATCCCATGTAAAACCTCCGAGTGACGTTGCTGATGCTACGGCTCCCATTCTTGTCGCTGACTTTCGAATTTCATTATTGCCTACTGCTCCCAGTTATCTGTCTGTAAGACAGCTACTATTGGTTGTGGTTGTGGATGTCTTTGTGATTATGGCTGTAGCTGACGTTGTATTGGCTGTGGAGGTGTCTTCAACTCAGGTTTAGCCTTACACACTGTTCTACCATGAGGTTAGGTGGTGTCCCTAGCTTTTTTCCTTCTCGTCTTTCTCCCCCTCCTCTTCCTTAATTCTTGCTCTCTCTTCAACAACCTCCATGGCCAGCTCATCAATCAACCGCCTGGCATACTCCAGGTGCTTTTGGAGTTTCAACAGATTTTGTAGTCTGCTGCTCATTTTGTAAATTCACGAGTCAACGATGGGTAGCTAGACTAATCATTGTGTCACTTTATATTCTTGAAGCACGGATGAAATATGTGCCTTCTAACTTCACATTTATGTATCGTCCCGTTTGGGCATTTCTTCTCATAAAATCAAAGATATCGTCTTCCAAAGAATAAAAATCCATACGAATCAAAATAATCCACACAGTTCTATTAACGAAAGTGGATGGCTACCAGTGAGTTCCTGGAATATGACTGTCTTCCATATTGATGACATAAGCTCGTTGGTCTTGAGGTTTGCAATGAGGTAGTTCATATTTTACACACAGGACAGGATACCAAGGAGCAGTATACGAACTATTGTTTAAAGTTCCCACGTAGCCATTTTTCTTGTTGTTTTGTTTCTTGTTTCACTGGTAATAAGTCATCAATTCAATTTTGAATTTTTTTTAATGAAAATCTGACATGTAACAGTTTCTTCACCTTGTTTTCCAACTCTGGGCTAAGAGATTTGCTATGCGATAGATCTCTTGAGTAGCTAATGGCGGACAGGAGTGATCGCGCAATCATTTACACCAATCATGAAACACTGTTTCTTTTGAAAGGAGACTACAGGCCTCGTTCATATACTCGTCCAATTTTTCTTCTTGGCTCATATCAGAAATTTATCATTCTGAGTCGTGATGATCGTTGTGGCATGCATAACAATCTTTCTTGACCAATTCCTTAATTTTATTCGATAGCTGTTGAGCAAGGCAGGACACTAAATGATTGTTCTTGTTCTGACCATCTGGAGGTGATCTCTGTTATTCTCGTCTTTGTTTTGCGGTTCTGCTTTCACGGTATCCTTTTTTCCAATCAAATAATCTTCATCTTACAAAGTAGGACAAGTGTCTTCCGTAGTTTCTAATAATCTATAATGACTTCTCTAAAACTGTTTATTTCAATGGTATTATCAAATTCAGCATACAAAATAACACTCACCGTCTCGGCGAGAGCTTCTTAAGATTGTCAAAGTGCCAGTGACTGTGTTGGTTCCTTGTTGTCCTGTAGATTCGTACAGGGACAAGTGCGATCTGAAGAAATTTTTTTTCTAGGCAAAGTTCGGTTCAAAGTACACAAAGTTTTGCCATCGAGACTGACTTTGATTTTGGACACATTGTAGTGATTAATGCGAAAGGATTAGTAATGACGGTTTCGTTGAGGGCTGCATTGCTGACGATACCAACGATTAAACGTTTGGTTAACTGTCTTCGGAACAGATAATCTTCGTTCTTGGCTCGGAGTCCAGTAGCAATGGTGAATGTCTTTACTTCTACACGTTGTATCGGATACTTCGCATTCGTTATGCTAACGGTTTGACTGATGTTGTTTTTCCCACTAGGAAACACTTCTACGCGACGCACGTAAAGTCTGACTTCTTTGATGATAGTTTTGTATTTAGTAGTATCAGCCATCAAACGGAAAGCGACATTGCCACAATTTAGTCTCAGGCGAATATCCACTTCGTTCAGCAAATACTTGTATTGCAACCACATATACCAATGCAAACAATGCATCAGTTCTCAACTACTAACTTTCTCCATTTCTTTTCGACGGTTGTTAAAACCCATATTTTGAGGATTGTGTCCTGCTGACAGGTCTGTGTCATTAAACGTAGTCTCAACTGCGATGTCAAGTTTTTAAACCACCCAGGCATCCAAGTCCGTGTTCGTAACCACTTTTCTGTACGTCAAGATATTTTACAAGTACACTCTGTAAGTGTAAGTATCCATAATGCTTCTGACCAGTTTGTTTTTTGTAAGTAGAAATCCACTTCGCTGAACAAAGAATGGATGAACATTTTGCCGGGTGATACATAGGGTTGTCTACCGGAGCGCCGTTGTCCTTTTCCATCACTGACAGTGTCATATACTAGTAACTGCTATTCAGATCGATGTAATCTTTCGGTTGCCCTTTTAATTCAAACTCTTTGGAAGTTTAATGCGTCAAAGAGGAGACTTGATGAAATTCAACTAATTGGGATTCTTGCATCGTCATCATGGTCGGTGGCATCGCAAACAAATCCAGTTCCGATTTAGAACAGGCAAAAGACTCTTGGTGAAGCACTTTCTTTCTTGTTCGCAAATTTATAATAAAAAACGTCTAAGTCTCAGAAGGTTTTTATTTTCTTAGTCTTTCTAAATGTAAGGGTGTAAAGACCCCTCCTGTTTGTTTTCGTCGTCTTTTTCTGCCTTGTCCTTTTTGTGGCTTCAGAGAAGCAGGAATGTCTGACTATGCAGCAATAGAGGCATTTATAGGAGTTTCTTGCCGGCCCAAAAATGGCTTTGCCTGTTTGAAGCAAACCATTTTGCCCGCTCTTAAGAAAGCTTCTTTAATAATAATAATAATAATAATAATAATAATAATAATAATAATAATAATAATAATAATAATAATAATAATAACAACAACAAAATCAACAAAAAACCAAAAAATCCCCAACAATAATAACAATAACTTTTTATAGCGTTGAATCTTTAGAAGCTCTAAGCGCTTTACATTTGACAACCGAAGGTGACACGGGAATTTGCATGCCTTGAAAGATGGAGGCGAGAGTCTTCCTTGTAGTAGCTGCAGCTGTGTTGAAGGGCATGATGGTCACTTCTTTTTATAGTCGATGACCTGAAAAGCGTCGATCCAAGAGTCAAAACTTGAGGAATATCCTTTCCAATGTACATTGATTTCTTTCACACTGTGTTTTCCCACTTTTCGTGTTCTTTGATCGAGAATACTTTCTATCTCGCACACAGTGTCTTCTTTTTTTGGTCTCATTTTGTAAGTCGGGTAAGTAAAACTTTCCTTTCAACACATCTCCGTTCATGTCTTCCAATTTATAGACGTAATGATAACGGCCACGCACTTTTCAGTGACCCAAAATAATTCGGTAGTCCAGATGGATAATTAACCTTAGTTAAAATTGCGATTGATTTTGCCAGTGCGCACCCAATTTCCTACTGCCAACACTCTACCTTTCTTGGTGGCAGTTACTAACGGGGACGTACGAGACAGGCGCTCAAAGATGGTCACTTCGTTGTCGGGTTCACTTCGAGGGATGGGGGCACATCCAATGCTGCGATGGTAAGATTGGTTTTACGATTGAACGAGGTGAGGCAAGACGTTAATGTTAAATGTCGGTTTGTCATCAAAGAGGGTGACGACTACTTTGTTTCAGCAGCAGTTTCAGAGCTCGCACTTATTCACTGCTTTGGATGTCAATGACACGATCCAAGCAACATTTCTAAAAGTCGTCCATTACACAAAACAAATATTTATAGACGCAAATGTAGGTGGCCAAGTGAGAGACATCGGCTAAATCAGCATCCGATTTATCTTTCTTTTAGAATCTTCTAGAATCGTTTTTAAATTAATCCATTTCAGAAGTACCGTAGCAAATCTTCCCCTTTGTTAACTCCATTTCTTATGAGTGTGTCTACCAGGGGATGTCGTTAATATGTTGATATGTGGCTAAACGTATTTTAGGATGACGTGATTTTCTTTTTCTTTTTTCCTTTTCCTTTTTGGACAGAAGAACGACAATGGTGATGGTGTACCCTTCTTGGTGGGGCTATCTTTGAGTGTTGAGAACACAAAAACACTAAACCGTATTGTTTGCTCTAGGTCTGTTTTTATACTGGAATGCGTCGCCATTGATTGTCTTTACGTCGTAGAAACTGATTTGTGTCGGCTTTTCTTTTTCTTTTCCTGAGTATATGACCTGGTCTTGACACCGATGCTCTTTTCCTTTATCTGAGATTATGGCCTAGACTTGACACCGTTGATCTTCCTCGGGGAGCGTTTCTTTTTGGGTGGGGGACTTTATTTTCGCTCTTTCGCATCCCTACAAAATGTGTTTAGTCGATTGTATAATTTGTGTAGAATGTATGTATGTATGTATGTATGTATGTATGTATGTATGTATGTATGTATGTATGTATGTATGTATGTATGTATGTATGTATGTATGTATGTATGTATGTATGTATGTATGTATGTATGTATGTATGTGCGTGCGTGTGTTAGTGCGTGTGTGTGTGTCTCTCTACTATATTTGTCTCTACTCAGATTGATAGCCGGGCAAAGTCAGGTCAGCCACTAGCAATATTGTTAGAAGTGTCCAGTACCGTGACGTCACCCTACCTGTTTCATTCCTCTTTGCGCTATACAGGTCTAACGTGTGCAATACAAAATTCCACAAATTCCCTAGCTGATTTTAAGGGTCTAAAAACTGTGGGGTTATAATACCCCAGGCTAATCTTCTTTCTTTGGCATGATTGGGGCTAAAGTATCCCACTATTCTACTCGTGCTACTATACTCTAACACAATGTTGGAACTGAATGCATTTTTATTAAATCAACCAAAACTTAAAAGTATAAAACAAAAATATTATCATCATAGTATTTCAAGCTTGATAGCTGAATCGCTTGTTGCCGTTACATTGGAAACTTCTGATTGTGACACAACGTTCAGCATCTCACCATGATCCGCTTTTTCTGATGCCGGCAAATGTAAATTATCGTATGGATGGCAAAGATTAAATGACAAAAAAGAAAGTCAATGCTAAGAAAGAAATATCAGAAGCCACTAGCTTAACGATTTAGACGAATTGACTACAGAAATGGTTGATATAGAGGTTGAAGATTTGGCTAAGTCTCTCTCTCTCTCTCTCTCTCTCTCTCTCTCTCTCTCTCTCTCTCTCTCTCTCTCTCTCTCTCTCTCTCTCTCTCTCAATAAGATATATTGTCTTTCGTCATCACAACCATAAGTATAGTTACAATACACTTTCGCTCATGTAACCTTCCTGGCAGGTTCACTCGAGCAGTGGTACTTGGAAGTTCAAACTTCTTTTCTCGTATATCGTTCTTTGGAAGTTCTCTTATTTTATGAATATTTGCTTTTGTTATGTATATTTAATTTTATATTGTGTGCATGGCCTTTATGAATGATTGAGGGTAGGGTTTCGGCCTACCTGACTTTTGCAACTTTGTTACAAATATTTACTTCGATTTGATGTTCAAATCCTTTTAATGCTCTGGGAAATTCTTTTTCTGCCTTGTTTTTGTCATGATGCTTAGTAATCTTGTTTACGAATATGACAGAATATTCCATTTGATCTGATCTTCATCCCAAGTATTTTGTTATTTCATCCAACAGGTGATAGTCTTTATATAAACGACTAGATAAATAATTATTATACATATCTTAAAAGTTTTTGTACGAAATGATTTATTGTTTTGTTCAATTATATAGCTTTAGAGGAATGCATTGTTCATTTGATTTACAAAGTCGCAATTGAAACTTTTTTTTTTACTAAAGAACTTCTTTGAGAATGTTAAAACCTTATTTTAAAAGAAATTCTGGATTATATCACAGTGATCCATCAACACTATTGGTACAGCGGTACATTAAATATTATTGGAATTCGTTCGAAACATTCTACAATTTTGGATTTGTGCTAGAATATTAAGGATCTCATTTGGGATTTAATTCAAAATATTGTGGTTTTTGAATGTTCACATTAAATTCTAGAGAAATAAATTGTTTGCTGAATTTTATTAAACTTTTTTTTCGGTATAAGACCATAGGATCGTAAATAATCGATGTTAACATATTCATAACTTGTGTATGACTGTATAATTGTGTTACTCACGTTACCCGTTATATAGACTACGTAAGTCAGTGATATGTTTACAATACCTTCTTCGTAGTTATCGTTTAACTTTATATGGAAGTTACGCTTTCATTTGTGTTGAATCTCCTTCAGAATTCTAATCAGAAGCCATAGAACTGATATCATGCCATACAGTCAGTGCGTGAATTATGACAAATGAGAACCTGTGCTAGTTAAATTATGAGGCCCCTTACTTGGGACATGAAGGAAGCAACCCCCTGTATGCCTACACAGCCACAGACTTGTAAATAATTCATTGTTTTTTGAGTCAAGAACATGGGCCCCATGACCACCACGGACCTCGTGCTTAGGTACACCTAAGTACAATGGCAAATCCGGTACTACTTACAGTAGTTATCTGATACTAGGAATCAGAAGCTGTTCTTGCTTATGCACATTCCTTTGAAATTGGTGTAACTATGGCCTGACGATTAAATCTTTTGACATTCAGTATGATGTATTGTCTAGCGGTTTGATCTTTTGCCTAACGTCCGATTTATTACCTAACGGATAAATATATTACCTAAAGGCCCATATATTGCCTAACAGTACAATTATTTTTGGCACGTCAAGCATTGTAATATTTCTCAATCGAGCTTGATGCCTACGACAGAGTTAGAAAAGTTTCAGTTTTAACGATGTTGTATTTTTACTTCTTCCAATGGTTATAGGTCTAAAGTTACTAAAGATTATGGCAAAAAGACTATTGGATATACAGTTAAATTGTAAATAAACACATGAAGTAGTCAAATTCTAAAATCGAACCAACAAAATTGGCATTTCTAAACTTTAGATTAATTTAGATTAAAGTGTTCGAAGCTGAAAAAAAAAACTTAATACCACTTTTAGTTTAAGCCATAATTTTAACATTGTTTCCGAAGATTATAAGTCTTCTTGTGGTTTCTTATTCATTAAAAAATTTTAGTATTACCTTTATCCTCAATAATTTTTTTTGTTTCATTTTTCGTTGTTTTCTTTTTGTCCTCGCTAAATTACGTTACAGTTTCGTAATTTCCGAATTCTTTCTGTCAGCGTCATTTTAGTGTTATTACGAATCGGCTTTCTTTATTCGATCTGTATGGCATAAGAACAACATGTGCATATACAGAGATACCGATAACAGTATCTGATATATGTAATGATCTATATAAAGATCATATATATATATATATATATATATATATATATATATATATATATATATATATATATATATATATATATATATTTATATGGCATGATGCCACACTGCTAGACATCACTATAATCTGACACTACAAACGTCGTAACGATATGAGTGCGAAAAATGTTAAAACTACGTTAAGAATCTAAATCACACACACATTCACGCACGCGCGTACATGCGTGCGTTTCTGCTTTTGTAACAAACCTTGACTTGTTATTACGAAATGTTGGCTTAAATTTGACAAACACATCACTGATAGTTTCCCCCACCCCCATTTCATACTGTATCACGTTTATAATATTCGACTATTATGTGCTCACTTGTGGAAGGAATTTTTGTGGATATTTCTTTTCATTGTAAGTTTTTACAACCATAAATATAAAACATATTGCATTAATTAGAAAAAAAAGAGATCGTCAAAAAGCACGTTTACATCATTTTTTTTAACAGCAAGCCAAATTATTTAAAGAAAATATTTATATTATATTTTCAATTTCCCTTTACATTTAAACCTATTTTATAAATTAAAATAGAGGTATCAAAACAAAACAAAAATTATTTGAAGGCATATGGTGAGGGACTAGATTTTGTGCTGAGCACATACGTGAGCCTTCCACATTGTCTCAGCTCAGCTCACGAATTAAATAATCTTTCGAGACATGATGTGCAGGCGTGAGCTTCCACGTTTACGGTATCAGTAAAAGGTCAGTCTGCGGAGTAACTGATCTCTTTAGCATTGGCTTGATGATGGACTTGTGGCGTTTTAGCTTTAGCGCCATTTTTGGCACGTGGTAGGCTGTACATGGCGGACAGTTGTGGAGGAAGGGTTTGGGAAAACCTCGGTAAGAACTACTGACCCATGAGAAGCTACTGGCAAGCTTTTTTCTCACATACCCACATTAATCGACCTTGAGACTTGAATCCATATGGAGAGGGGTAAGGTGAAAGTGTAGAGTAAAGATATACGCTTTAGATCCTTCAGGCATTCGGGATCACATATTCGAAGACGCTACCCTTTTTAAAAATTGAAATATAGACTTCATGAAGTTACTCTTTTTTATTTGCATTCTAAATCTGTGTGTTTTGTTTATTTTGGTAGGAGATATAAGGCCATACATATCGCCGCAAAGTTATGATGCAGTACCAATTGTTTTAATAATATATGTCATAAGAATGATTTATGGAACAGCGTTTTTACTTCACCTAAACGAAGGACCTTTTCATAATAAAGACTCGTGTTTTTGCAGTGTGTTGTTCTTTTAAACTGAATTGATGGGCCTTTATCTGTGTAATCTGCATACTTGAACATAGTTTTTATAAAATAAACGGAAGGATTTATGCACCTAGTTGCACTCCTTTTCATTTTTGAATGATCACCACCACCACTACTATTATTTTTAAATATAATAGGATACTTACCTGTTTCATCATCATCATCATCGTCATCATCATCATCATCATCATCATCATCATCATCATCATCATCATCATCATCATCATCATCATCATCATCAACAACAACAACAACAGCTGCTTCTTCTTCTTCTTCTTCTTCTTCTTCTTCTTCTTCTTCTTCTTCTTCTTCTTATTATTATTATTACAAAAAAACTATAATAAAATAATTATAGCTTGTCCTTTTCTTATTCCGATACTGTTTATATATCTATCCTACTACTACTACTACTACTACTACTACTACTATTGATACTACTACTACTACTACTACTACTACTACTACTACTACTACTGATACTACTACTACTACTGCTGCTGCTGCTACTACTGGCATATAGCTACAATTCTGGATACAAAACGCCAATTAACATTTTCTATCAAGCAAAGTCACATTGGACCTCAGCTTACCTTTTATAGATGCAGTCTGTATTAAAGATCCATGTAACTCTTTGCGTATAGGAATCGTGAAACACCAGTAACAATCACGAGCCAAATGCAGTCGGAAACAAATGTCTTGACTTTCTCAATAGTTGTCTAATTATCAGCCTAACACAATACGTCACCACTTAACTTGTATTGCCCAGAGAATTGTTCAAACACAAGACATTTCGCTTGACGTTACAAGTTATCGTGATAATTTCTCCCTCCGTACCGCAACGACCTCTTGTCAAACACAACAGCAAATGAATGATGTAAGTTAGTTAGAACTCGGCTGGTGAGCCATTTAACAAAACAGCCGGAAGTAGCAATGTAATTCCATCACGAAGAATATGTCAACAAATATATTGAATTAAAGTGGGAGCTAATTCAAACGATATACATTGACAAATAAGGTTTTTCTACAAGAAGTTAGAGAAAATAAAAGGTCTTGATTTAATTAAATAAAGAATTATACGCAATTTACGAAACAGATTTTGTAAATTTCTTTTGAAAATAACCAGATTAAAGTTAATTAACTTGATGGATTTTTCCAAGATTAACTAATGAACTATTGGTAATTAACGATATTTTCAACAGATTAATTTCGGATTTAGTGGCAACAAACGATATTTTCATACGATTAATTGCGGATCTAGAGTTAACATACGATATTTGCTAGTTAAAAAGACATAAACTTTACATTTTTATAAAATGCACCAAATAAACTAGAAGCCGCAAGGGCCGAGTGGTTGTTGTGCCCGAATCGCAACAATAAAGATGCGGAATAAAATCCTGGTAAAACAGGAAAACTTTTTTGCCGCTGAGATATGTCACTGGGTAAGACATTTAGTTATGATTGCCTCAATATCACACACACACACACACACACAGACACATAGCGGCCATGAAGTAACGTGTGTATATGCAGTCGTTGTGCATGGTACATGTAAATAACAAGATTAGGCAAACTACTAGCTGTACACTACACCGAGGTTCATCTCTGCCTCATTTCTAACAATGCTGTCTTAACTCCGACAGCATTGCTGAATGTATACGTTAAGAAAAGTGCTTCACATGTGATCAGGAGAAATTATCATATATTTGTTTGCGATGCACCAAGCATTATTGTCTTATTTCAGCTAACTTTTTATTTTTTGAAATAAAAAACTTAATCGAGTTAAGAAACAGCTCTTCACGCATTATCCGCAATAGTGACATTATTTTACCTACTCTGCAATATAGTCTCTCTCTTTCTCTGTATATATATATATATATATATATATATATATATATATATATATATATATATATATATATATATATATATATATATATATATATATATATATATATATATATATATATGTGTATATATATATATGAAGTCGTAAAATTGTTGAATAATAAATATTATTGACCAATCTGCCGATTTACAGACTTTTTTCCACATGACATTCATAGTTTAAAAACAGATATGTTTATAGGATTTCCCGGTTACTTTCTCCACCATTAATACTGGTTGCCATGTATAGCCTATCGTGTGCTGAAAAATGGAGTTAAGTCCCACAACAACAACAACATATTTATGAAAATATGAATAATTGTCTAAGTAGAATCTAGCTATATATGCCGTTCTTAAAAAAATAAGAAATAAATAAAGCATAAGATTATAGTTGTTACATTTTGGAAGCATTCCACAATAAGCATCTGGAACAACGTGCTGTTGCTGATAAATACCTCCCACTAATACAAATGTGTTGCTGAAGGAAATGTGGTAACCAGTTGAAATGATTGTTAACAAGTTCTAAGGATGAGAAAATAGTGAGAAAAACTATTTAATATTATTAATGTATTATTACATTTAATCGATTTATGTCAAATAAAAACATCAAAGACAAAATAATATCTTTTGTCTTGTCAATTTTTGGCTTTCCTCTATTCTAATTTGAAGAACGTCATATGGTAGGCAACATTTTCTTATTCATGACTTTCTTGGAAATGATTGTTTTTAAGAAAGCGAAAGCTATTCAAAAGGTTGTCACAGTTACTTAACTTTGGAATGGCTGAATACCGCTTCTTGAGATGCATTAACACACTAGTTTTCATGAATGTAGGATAAAAAGTGCAATATTTTGTTTTCGTGAATGTAGGAGAAAAAGGTCCAATATTTGGTTTTCGTGAATATAGGAAAGAAAGGTCCAATATTTGGTTTTCGTAAATGTAGGAGAAACAAGTCCAATATTTTGTTTTCATGAATTTAGGAAATAAAGGTCCGATATTTTGTTTTCGTGAATGTAGGAGTAAAGGGTCCAATATTTGGTTTTCGTGAATGTAGGAGAAAAAGGTCTAATATTTGGTTTTCATGAATGTATGAGGAAAGGGTCCAATATTTTGTTTTCGTGAATGTAGGAGAAAAAGGTCCAATATTTTGTTTTCATGAATGTAGGAAAAAAGGGTCCAATATTTGGTTTTCATGAATGTAGGAGGAAAGGGGCCAATATTTTGTTTTCGTGAATGTAGGAGAAAAGGGTCCAATATTTTGTTTTTGTGAATGTAGGAGGAAAGGGTCCAGTATTTTATTTTCATGAATGTAGGAAAAAAAGGTCCAGTATTATGTTGGTATATAAAACCCAGGCACAGGGAAAATGAAGGAAAACACCGACACCTTTATAAAGCGATATTTCCTTCACAACTTTGTTATAGAGGGAAAAGTCATAAATGCTTAGATTCTATGCGTATCTAAATTACGTCATGTCTCTGGTACGACTAGAGTCTTGCTATCAGAGTGAGAGGCTGGTTATTCTAAAGTGTACATTTCGCCATCCGACGGTTGTACGCTCAAGCCCCAATAGAAGGTACAACAAAAAGTAAATTTATGGTTAATCATCATCATCATCATCATCATCGTCGTCATCGTCGTCGTCATCATCGTCATCATCATTGACATCAACAAATAAAACAACAACCAGAACAGCAACAATGACAATACCCTTTAGCTCTCATAAAAATGCAGCAATAAAAAAGTCTGTTGAAAATTTAGAGAGCTACCTGCTTTCATTATAATGTTTCATTTTCAATGGAAATAAAATACAAAAAAAGAATACAAATGTTCAACGTCATATCATTGCTTAGAGCCATTTGCTTATCTTTTTATAGGTCTGTCGGTCCCAACACATTTAAATGCAGACACTAATTATCAATCAAATTCAATTAAATTCATTATACTATATGCATTTGAAATTAAGGGGACACTAAATAAAAACAAATACTTCATCGAAAATGTCAAAAGCTACATGTGCTTTACATTTCATATCTGAATAATTGCAGTATCAAATTACTTTCAAATAATAGTCCATAACTGATGACTGTTATTGTTCCGTAGTACGAAGTACAATTTTCTCAAGCTATGTTAACAGGACGACTAATGAACATCAGGAAAATATGCGATATGTCGAAGAAAAGACCCAAAATATTACAAATGCTTCTTGACTGCGCATAAAACTTCTTCGTCCATTATCACTCTTCTTCAAAACAAAAATTCGCTATCTTACTAAAATAATGCCTCGCTCCACTTATTTCCAAAATTGTACATATTCTTCTAAATATGTCAATAAAACGTGGATGTTAGAATTCAAGGACATTGTGATGTAATATTTAGTCTGTTCTTTACTTTTCCGTACACGAAACGATCCCCCAGTTATGTGACTGGTTTGACACACTTTGGGTGTTTAAATTTAAGCTAACTTGTATGTTTTTGTTCTTCTAGTAACAATTATAATGCCATGGAAATATCATAAAATGTATCAGAGGTCACGGAAATATCCGATTTGCATCCAATGAATCGTAAGTGAGCAATCGTAACACCTCGTGGCTGTTCGAAAAAAAGAAAATATTTAGGGAGAATGCCTATATCTTGGGCAGCAAAATAACTCAAATGCAAAGGTAAGTAAGTTAGAATAGTACATTACTGGAAAATATGATGTATACATGCCACACGTTAAGAAAAAAATGCTTAAAAAACCCATTTAGACCGAGGTAAACCATAGAATTCCAACAAACTCAAAACTCAAATAGTGAAACTAATCGATTTTTGAAATAAGAGAAAATCGCGTGGACAAGTGGCGGTGATGAACACTTTGGAGACAAGTTGTCACACAATAAAGAATATACATGTGTTTGAATTGTCGGCATCTGTCCAAATTTCGACGTGAGTTCCGGTCTTGGACGAATAGCTTGATCCAGCATGTTTTGATTGGATGATCAAGTAAATGAAGTACGCATATCTCTGAAACTGGTGGACATGAGATCGAGCCCATGCGGTGGTCAATGAACCTCTGAAAACGTTAGTGTGAACAGGAAAATGGCATGCGTGGCAACAGGTGATTAATCGTCTTTCATAAAAATTAATCAATAACATTCTAATGCTCTCTCAGAAACGCGTTGTAAGGAAAATTTTAGAAATCGAATTGCAATAATGTTTCTTTTTAATTCATGCTGAAATACAATGTACGTTAATGCTACCCAACGCTGTAAGAAGCAATTAATTAATATAGTTCATCGCTAGTATTTGTCATCTTTCATTATCTCACTTGAACTGGAATTTTACATACACTGTAATTGTAATGTATGTATGTATGTATGTATGTATGTATGTATGTATGTATGTATGTATGTATGTATGTATGTATGTATGTATGTATGTATGTATGTATGTATGTATGTATGTATGTATGTATGTATGTATGTATGTATGCGCCTGCAGATCAAAGTCTATGTTGTAATTTCTACAGACTACTCATTTCAAACTAGAGAGATCCAGATATACTGAAGCATTTTGCAACGGCAAATCTCTATGTGTTCAGTTTGCAGTTTGTCTTTACTTATGGGTGAATATATACGGTACATTTAAGAAAAACTAGAACGTTTCAAATTCTTTTTTTGATGGCACTTAAAGGTCTTCAAACTGCATTGTAACTTTTATCGATTTATCTTGTTATATTGAATAATTATACAACTGGTATCAAACTTAGGTTAATCTATAGAGAATTTCATGAAATCATCCATTATTACACTCAATATTCATTCACATCAACTTTTAGTTACCACATTATTATTAGAGAAAAAAGGATTGCATATAAGGAAAAAGTCAATCATTTATTGCTTATTCTTGCAATTTTCTATGAGATCACTTAGACACGATACACGCAAACGTGTATGAATCATCCACACAAATACACACACAAACACACATACACCGAATACATTTCTACAATATTTCCTGAAGTTAATTTTTCTTTTTCGTGGCGAAATAAGATTTACAGAGTCGTTTCAAAGATAATGAGCTGGTTTGTAGGAAAATGAAGAGCATGAAAATAAATAAATATATTCTTTTCTGATATTTCAAACATGTTTCTTGTACATAAATAATTTTGTCATGAAATGTAAGACAGTTCTATCGCTTTTGTCTATTCTATATTAGACATATGCGTAGTACATTTTATCCAAACTTTTTCATACATTATGTAGCTCAAATTTCACAAACAGCTATGACTGGTCTGTTGCGAGAAGCGTGCAAGAAAACATAACAAGCTGTAAACAAGATGATTATGTTGTCGTCTAGGAAATAAGGTGGATGCAGCGTGATCAAATTTAAAAAGAATTATGAACTTTATAAAAAGAGTGCAAAAGGCGTCTCTTCCACTAAACTCATAAAGTAGGTGAAGATAACAAACGGCAACCGAATTTGCTGTAATTGGGTGAGTTGGGAAGGGTTAGCTAAAACTATGTATGTATGTATGTATGTATGTATGTATGTATGTATGTATGTATGTATGTATGTATGTATGTATGTATGTATGTATGTATGTATGTATGTATGTATGTGTGTGTGTGTGTGTGTGTATGTATGTATGTATGTATGTATGTATGTATGTATGTATGTATGTATGTATGTATGTATGTATGTGTATGTGTGTGTGTGTGTATGTATGTATGTATGTATGTATGTATGTATGTATGTATGTATGTATGTATGTATGTATGTATGTATGTATGTATGTATGTATGTATGTATGTATGTATGTATGTATGTATGTATGTATGTATGTATGGATGAATGCATGCATGGATGGATGGATGGGTAGGTGGAAGAATGGGTGGAAGAATGGATGTTTGGTTTTACAGTACGTGAGCACAGGCATGGCTATATAATACCATGGAACACGTAGGTAGGAAATAATTGGGTCAGAAATATTTCCAAATCCCCAAAAGACAGATTCCTATCAAGAAGGTTAGCCTGCTTCGTAAGATAATATTTCAAATGGTAAAAATGTTGCAGAAACTCAAAGCCATCTCCACAAAGACAAGTGCAGTAAAAGTAAAATTCCTATTTTTAAAATAATCCTTGTCTAAACTTGTTCTATCTAAATCTCAATCTTTTACAAAGTCAAAGAGTCAGAAGAAACAAAATTCCACGGCAAATACAAGGAAACAAATTCCACAGCATATACAACGAAATTAATTCCACGGCAAATTCAACGAAACAAATTCCACGGCAAATACAACGAAACAAATTCTACGGCAAATTCAACGAATCAGTCACTTTTTACGAGCTGTAGTAGGACACATCAGACCTATTCGTCATCATAATGTGTTGGGAAAGGAGTCCAGAAATGATTGCACAATGTTCGGGGTAAAACGATATTTGGAAAACAACTACATGGATCAAAATGAAAAGGAGAGTCTGAAGATACAGATTCGTCTACCAATACTACAAGGCCTTCTCTTTCCATCAGTACCAAATTCAAAAATAGAAACGGTATATGTATACACACATAACCATGCCCTGAGTAAAGATTACCTGCATTAAGCAAAAAAACCTCTCTTCGGTAGCAAGTTTTTTTTATATATATTATTTTATTATAAAAATGTTCCATAAGCCACATTAGTACAAAACTGTACAAATGCGTGACGATGTTTACAAGAAAAAATGACGTATATGTTACACAAATCCAGTCAAGGAACATTTTTCCAGAAATCAATCCAAACTTGCTGTCATCGATAATCAATGGCAAGCAGATTTAGCTGACATCCCTCATTTGGCAGCGTACAATCTTGGTTGTAAATGTATTTAGTTTTGTTGTCATCAACGAGTTTTCAAAATCATCTTGGGTCGTTTATTTAACTTGTGAACAAAGTTGCTGTCATCGATAATCAATGGCAAGCAGATTTAGCTGACATCCCTCATTTGGCAGCGTACAATCTTGGTTGTAAATGAATTTATTTTTGGTGTCATCAACGAGTTTTCAAAATCATCTTGGGTCGTTTATTTAACTTGTGAAAAACGTTCATAACTAGGATGAGCTTTAAAAATAGTATTGAGACAAAGCGGTCATCACCCCTTACAATTGCATACAGAAAAACGCACAAAAGAGAGAGGTAGTTACTTCACTATTCACATTCATTTGTAATACCGAAAATCCAAAACGAAAGCCAGTATGGTTGAACGTTTCAAAGAACTTTGAAAGAACGTATGTATGTAGTGTAGGGGGGCACCGTAGGGACAATGGAAGTTATTAAAATCTGTAGGGACAATGGGAATTTTGTATTTGTATAATTTGGCTTGTAGAGGGACATGTGGAATGCATAGGTGGCATTACGTCAGGGTACTGGACATGGGCAACAATGTAGTAAAGAGCTGACCTAAATATGCGCAGATGCAAATACTCTAGGGAGGGACACATATATACATAGAGACAAAGTCATATAACACAGAGATAGAACACATAGATACGTAATTATATGGCAAAATTGAAAATAAAAATCGTTTTCGAGGCATAGGAAGTGGCCCTGAAATGGCCTTTGTCTTCTTCTTCTTCTTCTTCTTCTTCTTCTTCTTCTTCTTCTTCTTCTTCTTCTTCTTCTTCTTCTTCTTCTATTGTCTTCACTTCTTCCACCATGTTCTTGCTCTGGTTAAAAATAATTTCTTCTTTATTTTCTTTTCTTCTTCGTGCATCCACTCCGGATGACCTTGAGCTCTGAATTTCTTTGGATGTTGATCCAGTTCTGATTAAAGTTCTCAAACTCTTCTTACTTTGTTTTGATTGTCTTTGTATTCTTCTTCTTTATTCCACATTTCCTTTATCGTTTTGACTTCTTCTTCCGGTATTTTTCTTATCTGGTCTTCTTCTTTCTACATATTATTATTTTTCACAAAAGGTCATTACTTTAAATGGAAAATGTCTTCCAAATAGCATTGCACTTGGAAAACATAATCCTCAACCTGCTTCAAGGTTCACACTAAAGTATTTTAGATTAATGATTCCTCCCAACTTGGCCGCTTCTTCTATAGTCAGCTGATGTAAATGATAACTTGCTACTTTCAGTTTCTTTACCAAGTCCTGACTACCTGCTAACTTCCATTTTTGGTCAAGTTTGTCCAGCACGTAAGCTCCATCTACGACTCATCACTAAATTTATCTTAACTTATTAAATAACTCTAGGATACCAGTCATTTATGTGGTCTGTGTAAAATGCCACATGGGATATTCTATCCTCATTAACGAACAAGCAAGCATAGAACCCATAAATATATTATCTACACCATCAGGATAAGAAAAATCCCCCACAAAAATACTATCCATACCAATGAACATGTAACAAAAGCACACATACCCATATACTATCCACACCAACGAACGAGCAGGCATAAAACAAATCTTATATAATATCCACAACATCCACACACACACACACACACACACACACACACACACACACACACACACACACACACACACACACACAAATATACTATCCACACCAACGAACGAGCAAACATACACCATATATACTATCCACACCAACGAACGAGCATGCAAACACACACAAACATCAGCAAAGAAGTGAGTGTTTATAGCCACACTACACCACTGTCATACGAATAGGAAAATTGAATTGTGTCTTTTTTCTAAAGGTCTGGTTGCCCAGAGATGGGCTGATTTTTTTAGAAATCCATATGCACCTGGATAATGTCTGGCACCAAACTCGCAACGTCTGCTCCAGTTATTTTTCAAATTCAAATTTGTGATAGGAAAGCAGACGGAGGTTGGGTTGCTTCACTATCCCAGTCTTCTGTCTCTCTATACCACAACTGTGGATGATGACGTTGTGATACTGGTAGTGGTTGTGGTATTGTGTTGCTGCTGCTGGAGGTTTCCTCACCTCAGGTTTCACCTCACGCTGAGGAACAATGAAGAGTTGAAGCAAAATCCTTTCATCCTAATCTTTCTTTTACTTTCATTTCTTCCGTCTGTTCTTGCATTCTTTATTTCTCCTGAATGACTTTCCTTTCCAGTTCATCTAAAAGGTGTCTGGCATAATCCAGGTACATTTGGAGTTCAATAAGGTTCGTTAGACTGCTACTAATTCTTCATTGAAGTGAACTGGTTTACAATGGTGGTGAGATGTTTGTCATATGTATTAAAGTCATGTATACACTATCGTGTTTTATGACTTTAAGCCCTAATAAGGGCTAGTGGCCTCTCCCCCTTCCGGGGCAGGGCTCATCCGTGTCTCAGTGCTAGACACTTTTGCCCCGGCGCGTGGGCCTATTAACCCCCCTGATGGCTCACCGCCTTGGCTGGATGTTACCTTTCGATAACATTGCTATCCAGGGAAGCGCTTAGCCCTAGGGCTGGGCTTTTGATCGTGGTGGTGACCTTTATTTGCTGACCTTAAGACCCTTTGGTTGGCTGCGTATTGTAACAGAGCATAAAGGCCTTCCGCCTCAACTCCCGCCTACTAAAGTCCCCAATGTCTAAGTTTGGTGGTGAGATTGACATGAGCTTGGCTGTAGTTTCGTGAAGCACGGACGTGAAAGCAAACATTCTCTAAAAGCCAAATTTTACCATCCCATAAAAAGTGCGGACGAATAAGAAGCACTCATGTTGACATTTTACTTTTTTCTGCCTTACAGACACAGATAGGCATGTTTTGGACGAGACGGAGAAAGAAAGTACTTATAGTCACACTTAATTTTTTTCTAATTACAATTTTGACAAATTCAATGAGTGTGTTTCATTTCGAGAGTGTTGGGTAGCCATGAAAGGGGCTGTCTTTTTGTTTTGTTCACGGGAGTAATGACAACCTTTTCTTACTGTCTAACATTGCCGCCCTGTCTGGCATCAGGCTTTCTTATTCGATATATCCTGCTACTGTGAAGAAAAAAATAAATAAAAATAATTCTTTGGTATCTATTCGACAGTTCACAAAACCTGTCTTCTTCTTGCCAATGCTGCTGATGCTGCTATTCATATTTGCTTCTTATGAACTCTGTATTTATCAGTCCATTTGTCTTGTTCGTTTTCAATTTCCTCTCTAAAGCTATCTTCTATGGGGTATGGAGAGCATCCTGACATTTTCTATTTCTTCAGGCTTAGGTATCAGGTTTAGCCTGACACGATGTAATTGAACGTAAGCTTCGTTCAGTTTAGCTAATCTGGAAAGCAAGTTCATAGGTTGACAAGTCAAAAGTGAATGGTCAGACTGGAGACCCAATCGCTATATATGGTACAAATACGGGTGTGATCGGAAACATCCTTGCTGGGTTTTAGTATTTCAACGTCATGATAGCTTATGTCATTGTGAGGGATAGAGAGAATGTCAAAGAGCACATATTCAGTGTTGTATTATTTTTAAAAACAAACAACAAACACGTTTTTCAAAATACATTTTTTCAATTTATTCAAGTAATAAAAAAGTAATAAATAAGATAAGGAACAAATAATAAGTAACAATGAACAAGGAAAAAGAACAATAACATTAAATATACAAATTAATTTTGACAAGGTTGACAACGTTGTGAAATCGTGAAATCATGTGAGTTTCATCAATGAAAGTCGTAAAGCCATTCATGTACACTACATCTTCTAGCTTAAGAAAAAAGATAACCATAACGGTCACATAACCATCGATCTACATTGTTATCGTTTCTAGATGAATGACATTGAAAATAAGTTACTAAATGTTTTAAAATAATACCCCATACTGATTTGATGAAGGAAAAAAAAAAACTACACAAATATTGTCCACACACTATGGAATCGTTGTCTTGTAATTTTTAACATTATTGTATCGTGTCATATGGTCATTTCATCTCATAAAGTCAATGATATCGGCTTCCAAAGTTGGGAAATCCATACGAATCAAATTACTCCACACATTTGTTTTTAGGAAAGTACATGGCTAACCATTTGAAATCCTGGAAGATGACTGTCGTCAGTTTTGATGACATAAGTTTGATGGTCTTGAGGTTTGTGATGAGGCAGATGATCTTTAGCACACACGACAGGATTCCAATAAGTAGTGTACGATCTGTCGCTCGAAAGGTAATAAAGTTCCCAGGTATCCTTTCGTTCTTGTTGCTTTCTTTCTCTTGTTTCGCAGGTAATGATGTCATCAATTCAATTCTGACTTTTTCCTTGTAAAGATTTGACAAGTAAATGTTTTCTCGCCTTGTTTCCCAACTCGGGGCTAAGAGAGCTTCGATGCGATAGATCTCTTGAGTGTTCAAAGAATACAGGAATGATCATACAAACCTTTATATTTACTCATGCAATACGGTTTCTTCTGAGACAAGACCTCAAGATTCGTCAAGATACTAGTCCAATGTTTCTTCTTGGTTCATCATCAGACAGTCATCGTGTTGAATTAGCCTTGGATAATAGTTTGATATCCAGAGCAATGATTCATGATGAATTCCTTAATTTTATCCGTCAAGTATTTAGCAAAACAGGACACTAAATGTTGTCCTTGTTGTGGGCATCTGAACTTGATTACCTCGTACTCTGTATCTTCGTCATTGGGTTCGATCTTTGATCAGAGTCCAGCAGCAATAGTGTATGTTTTCATTTCTACACGTATTGGACTATTGGAAGTCGTTCTGCTTAAGGCATGCCTAATATCGTTTCTCGTTTAAGGTAGCACTTCTACGCGGCGTATGTAAAGACTGGTTTCTTGGATGATGATTTGCTATTTGGCAGCATCAGCCATCCAATGGAAAGCGACACGTCTGCAATTTAGACTCAAGCAAATATCCACTTCGTTCAGCAAATACTTGTCTTGCAACCACATGTCCAAATGTACGCGTTCCATCAGATCTAAACTACGACCTTGTAGAATGCTTCTTCAACAGTCGTTAAAACCCACATTGTGGGGATAATCATCGGCTATCAGGGTTGTGTCGTTACACATAGCTTCATCGGTGTTGTTAGGTATTCAAACCACGCAAGCATCCAAATGAATGCTCTTGGCCTCTTTTCCGTGTGTCAGGAGATTTTCTAGTTATCTCTGGTAAAGGTAAGTATCCAAGCTGCTGCTGGCCAATTTGTTATTCAAGTACAAATCTACTTCACTGAACAAGTAATCCATCAAATTGTTCACGGGATATACTCTGGCATCGGCTACAGGAGTGGTATTGTCGCTTTGACCTCTTTCAGGTTCAGATACAAGTAACTGTTATTCAGATCGATGTAATCTTCTGGATGTACGTTGATTTCAAACTCGATGGGAGCTAAATCCGTCAAAGAGAAGACGGGTTGAAATTTAACCCATTGGAATTCTTGCATTGTCATCATGGTGGATGGCATTGCAAACAGATCCAGTTCCGACTTGAAACAAGGATAAGTCTCTTGGTGCATCATATTTCCCTCTGTAATTTTATAAAAATCAAACGCGTCGATGTCTATGAAAGTTTTTCTTCTCTTAGTCTTTCTAGCTTTGAGAGTGTGAAGTCCATTGAAGGGACGTTTCCTTCGTCTTTTTCTGCCTAGTCCTTTCAGTGGCATCAGTGAAGCAGCAATGTCTGAATCAGAATCGATCGTTGCATTTATAGTAGTTTCTCGCCGGCCCAAAATGTTTTAGCTTGTTTGAAACAAAATATGTTTGCCTGCTCTAAAGAAAGCTTCTTTGGGTTTTGTTTGTCAATGATGACATTTTGAAGAATTTCTTTACCGGGTGGCAACGCGGCATCTGTCAGGGCGTGCAATACCGATGTCAACATCGGTTTCAACACTGGAACCATTGTACAAAAGTGACTAAAAAAGGAGTATTTCCGCATGAGTATCTCGACGACTGGAGTAAATTTGATAAAACGTTTTTATCTGACAAGGATAAATTTTATTCGCAGCTCAAAAATGAAAATATTATAAATGACATGACGAGTATAAATATGCACAAGATATTTGGAAGAAATTTAAATGCAAAACATTGAGTGATTATTATGATTTATATTTGACAACTGATGCATTGCTCTTTGCAGATGTTTTTAAAAGCTTTCGTCGAGCAAGCTACAGCACTTATGGACTATATCCTTGCTGGTATTATTCTTCTCCAGGGCTGTCATGGTTCACACTCTTAAAGTTTAGTAAAGTAATGTCAAAATTACTGACTGACGTTGATATGTACAATTTTATCGAAAAAGTTATTAGAGGCGGTATTAGTGTTATAGCAAAGAAATATCTAAAGGAAACAACAAAGACCTGAACGTGTACAATCCCAAGCTTCCTTCGAAGTACACAATGTATTAAGAATGTAATAATTTATACGATTATTCTATGGCAGAAGTAATGCTTTTTGGTGGATTTTGATGGATTACGACTGACTAATTTCTATCGAAAACAGGAGAAGATACCTGATGATGTTTCGTGTTTAGTTGAGGTTGATCTCCTTTATCCTACTCCACTAGATAATTTACACAACGATTATCATTTCTATGCGAAATCAGTGATAATTAATTATAATCTGCTTTCTCCAGAACAAAAAGCAATAGCATATCCAAAACAAAATATGGTAAAAAGACTACAACCAAATTTACTCGATCAAGATTATGGTTTGTGTTACACAGTTTTAAAACAAGCATTAGATGCTGGTCTTTCTTGAGAAAAGTTCATAGAGTTTTATAGTGTAAGCAGTCGCCTTGGATTCGAGGTTATATTAACTCAAAGAGTTCGAGGAGAGCTGTAGCGAGATTTTGTAAAAAGACTTTTTTAAGCTTATGAACAACTTCAATTGTGGTAAGACAATGGAAAATATTGGAAGGCGAGTAAATATTGAGCTAGGTAAGGATATCAATTGCAGAAACAATCTTGTGTCAGACGATAATTTTGTACAAGTGGTTCATGTACGATTTTCATTTTACTTTTGGTACAAATCAGTGGCGGTCAAGGATACTATTTTTTACAGATACTGACTAGCTCGTGTATGAAATCGAATGTTAGGACATTTATCGGGATATATACCATAATCATCATCTATATGATCGTGACAGTAAATTTCATAATGACACAAGTAAAAAGTTTATTGGTAAGTTCAAAGATGAAATGAACTCGTGCATCATCAAATGCGTTTTTTGATTGCTCAGTAAAATGTCCACCGTATTGCTGGACTACAAGAAAATAACGAAAAGGCTAAATGTCTGCCTTGCGATTTTGTTAAAAGTTTATGAAATTTGATGATTAAAAATACACAACTGACGGCGGTATTAGTTTAATAAGAGAAGTGGTTATTCGAAGAAATCATCATTAACTCGAATCAGATGTCAGTATCAAATGCGGTTTAAGTAATTTTGATGACAAACGTTATTGTTAAAAGGAATAGACCTATTTGCACTTGGATACTGTCATGATGAGACATATATAATCGATATTATATTCGACAGCTAGAGCATGTAATTTTGTGTGAACAAGTAAAAAAAAATGTTTGCAAACTGACAGTCACAAATAGCTACAATAGCAAGATCAAATATTTAATGATAGACGATAAACAGTTGACAGTTGAAATTAACAATGAAATACTAAGTATGTTTTACCGCAGCTCGTGACAAGCTACAACTTTTGCTTATCAGAGCGGATGACAGCGAGTATTTAAATTATTTTAAACAAATGAGTCAAAAGTTATCATCAGAATTTGAAAACTTTCATTATCCAATCAGTCAACAAAAACATATTAAGCTTACCATCGATCTCGATCGGTCCAAAGTATATTTTATCGACAGAAATATCCTCCTAATAAGCATCAAATATAAGATTTATTCGAATGTCGTCGCTGTGAGCGGTAAAGTGAAAGTTAGTCTCTATTATTGCAACGATGAAATATTTCTACTGTCAACGGTTGAAATATTGATAATTGGTGCTGAGTTATAAACAATATAAATAATGTTTGAAAATTTGACAGCGACAAATAGATAAAGGTCCTGGATTTATATCTGAGATAGAGATCTACTAGCTAAAATCTCTAAGCCTTTTGTGATAGGGGTTACTGAGTCTCCAAGATGGTAATTTATATCTGTTTGGATGGTCTCTGAGATAGTAATTTATATGTTTTATTGGAGGTGGGTAAAGATCTTGGATTATATTTGGTCCAGAAATATCCTTACTAAAGAATGAAAGTCGTTTTGGTACAGGGTTTGGAGGATCTCAGATGGTAATTTATATTTGGTTGGATGGTGGGGAGCGGTCCTTGGTCCAGCATTCTCCTTTTCCCTGACTACTTAATTCACTAGACTAATTAGACAATTTGTCTAAGCTATTAGGAATTTAATGAGAGCTCCCGATATTAAATTAATTGCTATTCACTACAACGTTTAGCTGTCAGATTAATGATATAGGATTTACGGGACACAAACAAGATAATCAATTCAATATTTTTCCGTAACATTGCGAATTTTTATGTTATCAATTAGAAAAGATATATAAAAATATGTATGAGTCATTCACACACATATGCACACACACACACACACGCACACACACGCATACACACAAGCATCGAAAACATTATCGCTTTCCACGGCTCTTTTTTCTTAGGCTAAACTCGTGGGGCTGGGGTTGGTAAAATATGATTTACGAATTTTGTCAATTACAAATGCATTGCCTACAAATTTTCTAGCCAGCCGAAACTCGTAAGCAATATAATTTGATCTGAATTTTGTATCGTGTAATGTGCAGCTCACAGATCACAAACAGAGCTATAAACTGGTCGGTTTCGAGACATTACAAGCCACTGCTACATGTAAACAAGATGATTATGGTGTCCACGTTGTTTCGGCTAAGTATATGGCTTGTTGAAACGTGATCGTATTTAAGAAGAGCTAAGAACTATATAAAACGAGTGCAAAGGCGACTAATGTACTACACCAATAAAGTAGGTGAAGATAACAAATGGAAACATAGCTTCTTGTTTATTTCTGAGAAACCTGGGGATGGGAAATGTGAGAGCGAAATATTCGTTTTTACCAATCACAGTCATATTACCTCTTTCCACATGGGTTCTCGTCTCGTGCACGGCCATTGTGGGTATGCGAGAAAACTTGCCAGTAGCTCCCCGTGGGTCGATGATACTTACCTGGATTCTTCAGAGTTCTTCCTCCGCCAGTTAGTCTGGTCATTAAGTTTAGCCTATCGTATTATGAATAACGGCGTTAAACGAACAACCTACTATACACAATAAACTGACAACGAACAGTGCAAAACTATCATATAACTGGCCTGAGGGTTTCCGACTCTTAACGAATTTTTTCAAAGGTAAATACAAAACATAGAAGGACTCAAACCTTTGAATTCATTATGTTTCAACTTGTTTATTTCAACTTGTTGTGGATACTTACAACTATTTTATTGACCTAGAAATCGACAAGCCATAAGGATATAAAAATTATATAAATTTATGAAAGCAAAATTTATATCCCGGATATTTCATTGTCATTGTAGTAAATATAAGCTATTTAAGCAAATTTAGAAAATTATTTGCAAGAAAATGTGTCGGCTGCAAAACATAAATAATTTCATATGTGCATGGCTGTGCTTTTCGTGCTTTCTTGGTTTAAACCGCTTGGTTTTAATGTTCTAAGGTGGCGCATCCAGTAAGATTTATTTTCTTTCCTGGTTAGGAACTCCAGTTAGGGTTGTGAGCAATTGCAATAAGAGTCATATCACAAAAAGAGGGTCCAGGAAAGAAATGTTCTGCAACCGGGCTTTTGTACAGCTTATTTGGCATCCAATCAGATCTATGAAGGTTGGTCACTCTGTGTATCTTTTCAGTTTCTCCAACATGTCTAGTATTTGCCTTTGAAAAAGACTTATTAAGGATCGAAAGCGTCCAGACTAGTTTGATACTAGTTTTGCACTGTTCCTCGTCAATGTATTGCATCAATCTCAATCAATCCCTGACACACGTTATCCCTTGCTAGCTCCAGTGCACTTGAGAGGACTCTCTCTAACCTGTGTGATAGTATTATGTGTGATAAATTATTCCTTTGCCTACTATTATCAAGCATTCTTCCCTAGAATCCAGGGATAATTTTTTATGTTCTGTTTGATGTGTATGTATGGTTCGACTAGATACTGTTCGGAACGTTCAGAATGATTTTTGTATTCATTTGGTACCTTGTATTTTGATTGTATGATATCTCAGAAAGTATAACCGGCACTGGACATATTCGGAAAGCTCTTTCGTCTCTTAGAAGCTAAAGAAAAATGCAACTCAATGGATTTTTTTTTGTTTTATGTTTTAATCACAAATTGTGACATCTTATTACCCAAGTATAATAATTTTGCTTCAAATGACTGTCATCTCTACACTTCTACGTTATGATCAGTGAGCTTGTTTTACAATGACGTCAGACTAACAGTATGGCTAACCTTAGTCAATTAAGGTAATGGAGTAGACATTTTGGATCAGGTATTATATAATCACATGCAATTTATTTCTGAGAGGTTGCTATGTTATGAAGCAAGTTCCGAATAATATACTCTACAGACTTGTCACAGATCACAGAAAAAATAAATGTATCGCTGATTATAGTACAATTGCTCTCCTTGTATTATATTTTCCATACAAACACGCAAGAGCAATAGTGTGGTCATATATCAAAAGAGTATCCCAGATTCGATCCCGATTCAACAAGTAGGTTAACGCCACTCTATTACTGTTATTACATTTAGAAATATGTAGGTAACAGGAGCATACGCAAAATGATAAATTGAATGTTAGCATCATTGAGTACCATTTCGGGTATACATACATACATACATACATACATACATACATACATACATACATACATACATACATACATACATACATACATACATACATACATACATACATACATACATGATTACATACATACATACATACATACATACATACATACATACATACATACATACATACATACATACATACATACATACATACATACATACATACATACATACATTCTTACATACATACATACATACATACATACATACATACATACATACATACATACATACATACATACATACATACATACATACATACATACATACATACATACATACATACATACATACATACATACATACATACATACATACATACATACACACACACACACACACACACACACACACATACATACATACATACATACATACATACATACATACATACATACATACATACATACATACACACACACACACACACACACACATACATACATACATACATACATACATACATACATACATACATACATACATACATACATACATACATACATACATACATACATACATACATACATACATATAACGTTTCAAATCCGGGTAGTGATAAAGGCAGCATATCATGCTATGTCATTAAATTTGAATTATGCTTCACATATTTGCAAATAAAAAAAGACGCTTCCCTATGGCTGTAGAATGTAATGGAGAGTATGCAATCCTTGACAAGATCCGCATGCTATGTACGACGAAATACATGCTAGTTGAGTCATTTTCCCCATGTAACATTGAACGCATGTTCGATGAAAATGATCAAATAATTCCAAGGCGAATTCTTGCCTTATTCTGTTTGTGTGTGTGTGTGTGTGTGTGTGTGTGTGTGTGTGTGTGTGTGTGTGTGTGTGAGAGAGAGACAGAGAGACAGAGAGAGAGAGAGAGAGAGAGAGAGAGAGAGAGAGAGAGAGAGAGAGAGAGTGCGGTGGGTTTGGCAATTGAGTTTTGCCTAAATTTAGTTCACAAATCGATTACTTATTTATTCCGATTATTAGCTTTCGTATACTTTTAAAATTCCTTAAGCGATTACCTGGACTTAGTTTCAGTAAATGTCTCAAATAGTGCGATCACAATAAGATTTACATCATCTTGCTTTTGCTATTTATGATAGTGTTATTTTTTTTCTAAGGTAACCATATTATACCTGCGGTTGAGAGAAATATTCTTTTTAATCTGAAGGCCTGATAATTTATTCTTGACAAACAAGCAGAGGATTTGTGCAAATTTGAAGAAATACTTCTTTTGTTTTCTTCTCAGAAATAAAGCAGGACGTTTTCAGCAGAATATGGGACGTTAGGAGTGTACATTAATTCTTTATACCTGAATAAAGTTAAGTGAAAAAAAAAAAGTTCATTGAATTACATTGAATTTACTTTGACTTATGGTCGCGTGCGCCCATTGGGCATGTGTGACTTCCTATTGCAAGATATGGAGAAATCTTAATTTAACGGAGACAATTTTGATATATTCATCCAGGGTCTTCTTTACGCACATCCTATATTAACACGATTCTATCACCACGATTCATTCGAACGTTGAAGTTGAACATGAAAAATTTAAGCCACAGTCTATTCCCCAATGTATATTTATCTCGCATTTTTAACGGTTCTTTGTTTTGCATGACTGTAGTTTTGCTTGTTTATTGGGGTGGTGGTGGTGGTGGGGTTGGGGGTTGGGTGGGGATATTGGGTGTGGGTAAAGCTACTTCAACACACAGTTTCTATGCCTGTAATTCGACGGATTCATAAAGAGGTTAAAATACGATTGTTAAGAATCTAAGTCTTAAAATATGTAATAGATAGGAAGTGAAATCAAGGATTTAAGTAAACTTCAACAACAACAAATTATTTTCCTGGAATACAATTTGAAAAATCAAAACGCTAAAGACACTTACAGTATTGTGAATTAAATCCCAAGTAATCATAAATGTCCTATCGGAAGTCCCAAAACAGAATGTTCCGAGTGTCCTGATTTAATGCAATATTGTAAACCAGAATGTCTTTCATTGAGTTCTTAATAATCCTAAGTAGTGTTTCAGTCCAAAATGTCAATGGGCACTTTGTAATTCTAATGAATAACTTTTAATTTAAAATAATTCTTCTAGAATTATATCTAAACACATGGATAAACTCTGCTCTAGATTACCAAAGATAGATATAAAAGTGGAAGGCATAATTGGTTAATAGATATCTTTATATACAAACTCCACTTGATCTGCAACGTAGTAGATTGTTCTTTAATTCCTAAATGTCTGATGTAAACTCCCATCAAACTGTCAAGAAGTTCGCTTCCATACATTCTAAGATCGTGAACAAGGTTAGGCATTAAACTCAAATTTTAGTAAATATTTCGTTTACATGGAAGCATAATAAAAAGTAGATGGGCATTAAACCCACAACCCCTACATAAAGTTAAGCACGCAATCTATATATGCATACCACGATGCTATGACTGACCTATTGTCTTTCATCGACAGCAAGGAGTCACCTGAAGGCATACATAACTTGAATAATTCTGATTGGCTACTTCAAAGAGAATATCAGAGTATGCAACATGGCCGTACTTTAGATGTGCATTTATCAAAAGACTGCTAGCTTTGCTTGTTAAAATTTTCACTTCCAGGATATCAATGATAACTAGAGGGGAAAAAAGAGTCAATAAATGTTTTACACTATTTTGCTCTTACATAACATATTAAACGTTTTAAAAAATACATTTACCCTTATATATTTCATATTTAATCAATTGCACTGGCATTTGAACAAACTCATTCTTCGTATACATCGAATAAGCCATTTTACCAACTATCTGATCTGACGCATAGTGTCCATAATTGCAGCATTAAAGAAATGTCAGACACTGTACAATATCCTCTCCTTTGTGCATGCTGCCATTTCAAACGACTTCACATAATACCAGTCCATATCACTGACGTATATAAAAAATAACTTTTGAGCACTACCATAGTGAAGTTCGTATGAGCCCCAAGAGAGCGTGGTTCAACTGGTGGACATAAAAGTTTACATGGGATAGGTCATCTGGCACATTTCGTCTTTCATTTGCCTAAAGACGGCCAAACAAGACCTGGGAAAAAGGCAACTGAGGGAAAAACAAGGTATGCCAATTCAGTTCTTTAACGTAAAAAGATGAGTATATGTCAGTCAGAGACAAATTTTGTACAATTTTAGTTACATATCTATCGTTTCCTTGACATCATTCACATTATGACGCAATTATGACAATTGTGTGATTGCTCTCGGAAGAGATGATCAAAACTTGTCCGCTTCATGAAAATAAAAAATATCAGAATTGGGGCGTTATTTTGCTTTTAAAGTTTTCTCTACAGACTGGTATCTGCAAATTCTCTGGTAGATACAGTCTGGCTAGGTCAGGTAAAGACTAATACTGCTAATACTATGCTGTGAACTCGGATTAGTCGAATGGTTTTAAACGCTCGCCAATACCGATCACTGCCATCTCACTTCTGTCCGCGCGTGTTAATTTTTTTTGTTTACAAAGCTGTCTAAAGCTTCATGTTGGTGGCTGGTTTTCCTGGGCTCTTACTCCACCAGTTAAACTGGCCTCCATATATTACCTTGCGGTGAGAAATGGCGTTGCACCCCAATAGAATATCAACCACAACAATAACAACAACTACTAGCAATAAGTTTTCTTAATCGCTTTTGGAGATATTTTAGTAGTAGATGAAAGTAAGAATCCGAGCTCAACAACCCCCTCCAGACCACCAAACAAATACAAAATACCTAGGTAACGTAATAGAAAACCTATTGCAATCAATAATTGCGTTAAGAATCCGAGCTCAACAAATACAAAATACCTAGGTAACGTAATAGAACACCTGTTGCAATCAATAATTGCGCTAAGAATCCGAGCTCAACAACCTCTCTAGACCTCCAAACAAATACAATAGAACACCTGTTGCAAAATACCTAGGTAACAGGTAAAATTTAATTACGTGATTTGCTAGAATAAGCAAAATGATGTGTCGGACTTACCCGGCTGTATAAAATATGGACTGACGCATCCGGAGATGGAAAATTTCCAGGAGGGTTAGCAGGTACTCAAGCGGGTCAAAATTTAACAAAATAAATAAATAGCATCAACGAAAAGTTAAAAGAAAAACGGCAAACGTGTAAAAGTTTACAGACCAAGCATGATGAAATAACCAGCAAAGCTCTCAAAATGAAAAATGAACTAGATGTACGGCAAGAACTGATCAACAAACTGACGTGTGAGATACAACGGCGAGATCATGTCGTACAACTGTACGAAAAAGCAGTAAATGAAGTTCGCGACGTTGAAGAGACCATTGCCAGGTTAAATACCACCATCGAAGATAATAAAATAATCATAGATGATTTAACATCAACGATAAATGAACAACATGAAGAAATCAGCCGACTTGAAAGAATCAGCGCAGACAACAAAGTTGTCATGGAAACGCTAGCGTGGGAATCGTTAACGATTCCACCAAAGAAGAAATCTGTTGAACAAATACTTACTGAGGCGTTACTGAAACCTAAAGATCACTCGTAAAACCACTAGTGGTTTCAATTGCTTGGAGAACCTTTGGTTCAAATTCTCAATCATCAGTGATTTTCAATGTTTTGTTGATCAGTTCGTTATACGCGTACGGGTAATATTCACCATCTGGTTCACTTTTGATAAATTTTTTGTGAGTTTTGCGAAAATTATTGTTTAATGCTGCTTTTCTCGTTATGCTGTACAAGTAAGGATAATATTCTCCATCTGGTTCACTTTTGATGAGTGATTTATTGGCGTTGATGTAGTGGTTGAGCAGATCTCTTTCTCTTTTGATAAATTTATCAGGGAGATCTATTACGTCAATATCATCTACTGGTATATACCCTGGAGAAGTATATAATTGCATAAGATTTTCAGCATGTTTCATCTGAACTTCTCGGAGGATTTCATGGAGATCACTTGAAAATTCGGTCATTATATAATATAAAAAAAATTTATATATCTAATTGATTTATGTTATATCATACTTCTTTTGATAGTCTTTCTCATATTTGCTGATCCTCATGGGTATAATATCTGTTAACATGTTGTCAATAATACGAAATTCACGTATTAAATCGTCCATACTATATTTTACTCCTCGTAGGTAAGATCTTATTTGATCAAGTAGTTTTTTGTAAGTTATAATTGATGTTAAGCAGCCGTGCTTTTTTATCGAAATTTTAGGTTCAACTTTTTTACAAGCTGCTGTAAGAGAAACACCAACACCGGATATGATTAACAAAAACGGGTTTAATGATACACCACTTGAAATTATGCCAGAACTAGTCATTAACAAGGGTAGATATGATATTACTCGAAGTATTTTGTTATAATATTTGTAACATTTTTTAACGCACCAAAGTTTTTTGTGATAATATTTGTAGTATTGTATTAGTGCGTCAACATCCTGTTCTGGAATATCTTTTGAAATATGATTGAAATCAACTATACTTTTTTTCATTATAATATTTGTTCACATAATCTCAGGCTTGATTAAGTAACTAGTTGAGGTGTTTCAGCCACAAATTCCAGACAATACCAATATGACGCAGCAGTTAATTTTTTGTCATCTGCTATTAGCATAAAAGTTTCTTCAACATCTTTGTTTAACACAATAGACACGGATCAGTCGAGTGACGCCATGGAAATAATGTAAATATATTAAACTTTGCACTGCTCAACACGGACAATCTATACACACCAGTGACCTCTGCAGTATGTTTGAGAGTGTTATTTTGCGGCGACCAAGTAGACATTCCAGAAGCAACAGTATAAACAATATTTTTAATCTGCTTGTGAGGAATTTTAATCATACTTGTTTTCTCAACAATACTAGGAATTCCACTAATAATATCGTTGAGTTTTGTGTTAATATTATCGAGTGTAATATCAACAGATGGCGGACTTCCAAAAAATTCGTTATTGGTTTTGTTTATGTTTCTGCGAAAATTTAAAAACGTGGTGATGTGATTAGTAAAATCAGTTTTGAACTTTGTGATTTCTTTGTTGATATCATCAACATATTTCTTTGTTACAGCATCAAAATCAGATTCTGGTGTTCTAAGATTATTGATGCCATTATTGTTCATGTTGAGAAATGCACGCATTATACCGCCATGCATCGACACGTACTTTGATTCCTGATCATCAACATATTTCTTAGTAGCAGCGTCATTATCCTCAGTTGGGTTTCCAAGGTATGTGATCTTGTTCTGGTTCATAGCAATGTTTCCCGTAAATAAATCACCTGCTTTTCTAACATAATCGTTAACTGACCTACCCGAATCTTCTATCTTACCTTGATTGTTAAAAGTAACAATATTATTAGCAACTGCAGTAGGATTTCGTACTAGTACATCTGATAGTTGTACATTACTCGTCTTTAATCGTCCTTGTTTGTCCTGGAAAACTACAACTTCATTTGGATCTACACTTGCAACGTTTAACAAATTGTTGATTTCATTTTTGAGCTTATCAAGAGTTGCATACTTGGATAAGTCACCCTGGTAACCTTCTGTTAATAAATCTACTGCTAATGTTCCAAACTTTGTATAGTAGCTCATTATACATACCGTTCTACACAAAATTGTTGGTTTAATATAACATAAAATTATACGATGGCGAAGATAATGAACTTTGACACCGAGCGATTGGTGAAGCATAAACATAACAATGAACTTCCAGACTGTCATTATCTTATTGTTGGGCGAACTGGATCTGGTAAAACAAATTTGTTATTAAATCTTTTACTCAATAATAACTTTAACTATGATAAGGTGTATATTTACACCATCAACCCCCAACAAGACAAATACGAGTTACTAAGTGAGTATAATGATAAACTTCGTGATGAACTTGGCATTGGTGATGATATATTTTTGATAAAACAACCAGAAGAACTTGTTCCAGTGAATGAACTCGATTCGTCAGAGCAGAAGATAATCGTCTTTGATGATATTCCGCTAAACAATGAGGAAATGAACAAGATTAGATCATATTTTTCACTATCACGTAATAAAAGATGCAATTCTGTTTATCTTGCCCAAGGTTTTTATAATGTTGATAGGTTTATTAGGCGAAATACGGGTTGTTTCATATTATTTCCCGGACTAGATAATGTGGATGTGAGAAATATTGCAAACGAACAATGTGGTGATGTTACAAAAGATAAATTTATCGAATTATATCATCGAGCAACTAAAGATCGATATAGTTTCTTTTTATTTGACAAGCTAGCGCGTGATCCAACCAAGATGTTTCGTTGTTGCCTTGAGACGTTTCTATGATATAATTTTGTAAAGCGTATAAAAATAATGGACAAACATCAACAGAAAATCGAATTACTAAAAAAGTTTCTCGAAACTCGAGCGGCTTTTAAGAAAAAGGTGGAAGAAGCTCGACGTGGACAATTGACTGCTACAGAAACAACAGCTACGATTTTCAGACCAATAACTGAAGCAATATTAGGTAAACAACCTGAAACTAAACCACTATCAGAAGAAGAACTGAAACAACTGAAAGAAAAAGGTTTGGTTGGAATTGTTAAAGAACAACAAGAAGCAGCTGCTGCAAAACTCATTACTAGATCTGATGAAGACAAAAGAAAACTAGCTGAGTCACTTACAGCAAATATAGCTGATCCTGCTTCTAGACAAGCTGAAACAGATCGATTGATAAACAATCCGCTAGAACTTGAGAGAAGATTAGCAGAGTTAACAACGCGAGGAATAACAAATATTATAACAAATCTATCAGGAGAAATAAAAGATATCAAAGAGGAGCAAAAAAGAGTTGGTGAGCTTACTGTAAAGTTTATGGAAGTTGGAGAGAAAAGAAATTTTTTTATAAAAAAAGCAAATTATGAGATAGAAGAAAATGAGTATGTTGATTTTTTACAGAATGAAAATATAAGAGATATTGATAATATAGACAAGTGGAATGATGGAGAATATCAAACATTGATCGATAGATTAAATGAGATAATAAGAGATGGAGCTGCTGCTAAAGAAGAATTAAACACGGTTACAGAGATTGATAATATGATTCCACTTTATGAAAGAATGAGAAACGGTGTTATTGCTTCAATATTTGGAAGAACAGCAGAAAATAGTAGAGCAAAACCTTTTGGTAGTGGGTGGAGTTTTAGAAGAAAATTTATTACACTTGATAAAATTCGTGTAAAAAAAACAGGAGGTGGAGTTAAAGTTTTTACATCAAACGCAGACATAGTCGATCGGCTAATGCTGTTGATATCCTCTAAAGAAGCTGGTAATGAAAGTGTAGAGATTGATAACGAAATTATTGATATACTTGATCATCTAAGATCGAGTGGATTACTAACATCATCCGAGTACGAAATTTTACACCGCGATCTTATCTAAAATATTAGTATAATGCAAACAACATTATTGCTTGATTCGTCACAAATAACAGGAAACAGCGCGAATTTTACAGTAAATTACAACCCACCAATAGAACTAGATCCTGCAAAACAGTATGAGATTGGATTAATTTCTTGTACTTGTTGGAACGCCATGCCGAATATTAAAACTGGGATTAATGATGAAATTTTAATCGTTAATGTTAAACAATCTCCAACATCACAAAAAGAGTTTATTGATATACAATACAAACTACAGATTCCACAAGGAGCTTATAACATTACTGATCTAAACAGAACAATAAAAGAGCTTCTAACAAAAGCTGGTGGGAATGCTGATAATTTCGAATTAGCGGCGAATTATAACACCTTACGAGCTAGGATAACAGTGAAAAGAAATATGAAAGTCATCTTTGAAGAAAGAAGTTTTGGAAAGATGTTAGGTTTTACTAGAGTTTTATACTATACCACCGGTGAAGATAAATCTTTGACATTTGATGGAGAACTACCAGTAGATATTACAGAAGTAAATACAATACTCATCAATTGCTCTATCGCATCTGGATCTTATACGTCAAAAGGCAACCGCGGGCAAACGATCTACAGTTTCTCACCAGAAGTCCCACCAGGTTCTCTCATGCAAATCAATCCGCGACAGATTATCTACTATCCAATAACACCTGAGAATCAAATTACAAGCATTACAATGCAACTCACAGACCAATCTGGACGACAAATAGACGTGAACAACGAGATAGTCACGTATTACTTACACCTACGCACTGCCTAGGAATGTGATTTTGTGTACATAATTTTATAAAATGAGACGAAGAAAAGTTTATCGAAGAAAAATCGTAGGTGGATTTTTTGGAAATATATTTACAACATTTGCAGAGAATATTCCAGGAATCGCGCGTAAAGTAGCGCCCATTGCACTTGACGCTGGTAAAGCTTTCGCTACAGGGGCGGCATCTTCAGCAGGCACTGCAGTAGGGCAAAAGATTGCTGATAAGATTAAAGGACCTTCAACAACACCTACGGTGTCTGAAATAAAACGAGTAATATCAGATATTGCGCCAACAGAAGAAACAAAACGAGCTATGATAGCTACAACAAAAAAATTATTGTCGCCGAGTGGTGAAGAAATAGTACGTAAACTTGTAAAGAAAACAAAACCGATGACCCCTGCTGCCTTTTAATTTTGTGTAACGATTATAAAATAAATGTCAGCTAAAAACTATCTCGATCTTGCAGAAGAAATTGATACTGACGATGCTGTAACAGAATTAGAGTATGTCGAGTATCTCGATGAGAACTCGAACGAACCAAATAAAACTGGGGTTAGAACTTTTAACACAAGAGACGAGGACGTGTTTCTACTACCCCATAAGGCAATGTTAGAAGTGCGTGGCCGAATATTAACTGCAGCAGGTGGTAATATTGCAGCTGGAACAGAAATCGCTCTCGTCAATAATGGTTGGAGCTTGTTTAAGAGTGCACGATACCAACTGGCCAATCAAACCGTAGAAGATATTTCGATGCACTTACCCATAGCGAGTACAATACTAAACATCGTTTCGTTTAGCGATGACTATTCCAGATCAATAGCCACAAATATGATGTGGTTCAAAGATACCTCATTAGGTACAGCTGTTTCGAGTGAGTTTAGAACTGGAGAGCTAGCTGATGCTGATGATGCAAACAGACTTATTCTAAACCCAGCTGGAGCTAATGCAGCTGAACAATATACTGTTCAAGCATTAACCGCAGATGCAGCTGGTGGTGTTATAGTAGCGAATGCAATAAGAAACGCAATTAAAAATCTACGACGATTAAATTTTAACGAAGGATTTGCTAAACGAAAAGCGTTTGCCGCAGAATCTCGCCAAATAACGATGATGCTTCCGTTAAGTACAATCTTTGGATTTTGCCGTGATTATAACAAAGTGTTTCGAGGAATAAAACATACGCTTATATTAGATCGAGCTGATCAAAACGATTGTATAATACACGCCGATGGAGTGGCTGAGGGACAGTTTTTTATTACAAGATTAGCACTGTGGATGCCTCGGGTTGTCCCTTCATTAGCTAAAATGATGGAGCTCGAATCTTTACTAGCCACCTTTACAAAAAAGATACACTTCCAACAGAACAGGATTTATCAAACAGCCATTCCCAACGCGACTGATTACACGTGGCGTGTAACGACCACGCTCAGCGAACAACTACCGCGACACTTGTTCGTCGTATTTCAACGACAGGCACGTCGTAACGATCAGGAAATGAACAACTCCATATTCGATAACCCAGACGTTAGACGAATATTTGTGAGAGTAAATTCCAAACAGTATCCTGAACGTGCAATCGAATGTAATTTTGCCGTAGACGCCACCAGAAACATCTCTCGGCCGTACATGTATCTTATGGAAGCAATGCAAAAATATCAGAACTCGGACAGTGGATCTCAAATATCAATAGAAGAGTTTCGATCTCTCTATCCCATCTTTTATTTTGACGTATCAAAACATTTGGAGCGTGTTGTGGGATCGACTGCAGATATTGAGGTCACGTGGACACTGGGCGATGTGCCAGCTGAACAGTATAACGTATACGCGCTATTGGTTAGTGATCGATTTCTGACCATCGATTCAATCAAAGGAAGAATGACAGTACAAGTTTAATCTAACAACTTGGATATAACATTATGAAAACCAAATACACAACTCGAGAAATATACCTAACATCTGGTCAAGTTGAAAAATTATCAGCAGCTGTTGCTAAACGCAGCTCTGTTTCTTTGATGATCTCTCCGGAAACTTCAAATAAAATTGCAGTAAAAGTCATGCTAACGCAACAACAAATCAATAAACTCGATCGCAACAAACCTTTCGTGCTGAAATTATCTGTTTCTCAGGTAACTGCAATGTCAAAAGAAGGTGGATTTTTTGGACCAGCGTTATCAATAATAGCTAGCAAAGTTTTACCAGTACTTGGTACACTTGGACTTGCGGCTGCGTCAGGAGCAGTCTCTGGCGCAACGAAGAAAGCAGTCGAAGGTCGTGGTATCAAACAAATCTATCGTTAATTTTATGTAACAGTATAAAATAAAATGCCAACGAAAAAGTCGCCGAAAAAAACAAAATCATCGAAAAAAAAAGAAAACAACAAAACGCAAACAAACAAAACAAGGAGGAATTATTCCTTTCGCTCCACTTTTGGCGGGACTAGCGGGAAGTCTGCTGCCAAACTTACTAGGAATCGGACGCGGATTAACTCTACCAGGGACCAGACGTTATTGAGCAATTTTGACATCATTGAAAAATTGAAGGACGTTGTTGGATTTCGAGGAGTATTTTCCAAGGATGAACTCGATGACGTACCAACAGGCGGTTCTTGTGTTGTAAATATTGAAAACTTCAATGATGGCTCTGGCACCCACTGGGTTGCTGTCCACGATAACAATTATTTTGATTCGTTCGGACTTCCTCCAAGCGATCTCATAAAAAATATATTTTTAAAAAATTTGATAAAATAAATTATTCGTCTAATCAACTACAGCCGATTGGAACATCAGCTTGTGGTTATTATTGTATCATGTTTGTCAGACAAATGCACCAGAGTAAAAGCTCTGGAAGTAAAAACTTTTTAAAGTTTATTTTACAATTTGATGAGCTTCCTTCTCATGCGAATGATAATATTGCAATCAATTTTATCTAAACTCCTTGATATAATAATGTCAACATACTGTCTCAAATGCAAAACTAAAACAGAGAACAAGGATGAGATGACGGAAAAAACGAAAAATAATAGAACGATGTTAAAAAGTATTTGTGCAATCTGTGGTAGAAAGAAAATTATGTTTTTGAAAAAACAAGTAGGATCTAGCGTTGATAGAGTTATCTTGATCGACGATTAATCTTATGAAACAAAATAAAATAAAATGAAATGCAATTGTGATTGTGACAAAGATCTTTGCATAGAACAAGATAAAATCATTACGTACTGTCAACGTTGTAACAACAGAGAAATAATAGGGTTAGGTATAGATATACATAAACTAATTGGTAAATTACCAAACCAAAAGGCGGTTGGACCTTGCCAGGTCATCGGTATACTGGTCCGTGGAATCCGCTAGACCAACAACTAGATGAAAACGACAATCCATTGCCAGGACAAGAACCTTATAATCAAGTGGATGCAATAGCAATGCGTCATGATATCTGTTATCGTGATCATGAAAACTCGAAAGCAGATTGTGATAAAGTAATGTTAGACGAATTGCATGATATGGAGCCAACAAATCTACGAGAACGTTTTGATAGAAGATTTGTTCAAGGAATGATAGGAGCAAAATATAAACTTGGACTCGGAGAGTCTCGTCAATCGCCTCGCGATCGGGGAAAAGAATTATACGATGATCTTGCAGTCGAACTACACAGACCTAAAAAAAAAAGTTTCCGAGACGCAAAGTTGTTGCAAACGCTGTAGATGATATCTGGGCAATAGATTTGGTAGATGTATCTAATATGGCTCAGTTTAACGTTGGCGCTGATGGCGCTCCAAAGAAGTATTTGTTTAACGTTATAGATGTTTTCAGCAAATACGCTTTTAGTGTGCCAGTTTCAGATAAAACAGGAACGTCAATCACTGATGCGCTAAAACAGATAATAACGAGTACCGAAAGAAAACCAAACAAAATCTGGACTGATCATGGAGCCGAGTTTTTTAACAAAAAGTTTGAACAGTTTCTAGAACAAAATAATATTAAAAAATACGTTACAGGAAACGAAGGCAAAAGCGTTGTTGTCGAGAGATTTAATCGCACGTTAAACGAAAAATTACACAAACATATGACAGCTAAAAACACCAACAGGTACATCGATGACCTTTCTCAAATCGTAGGCGAATATAATAACACGAAACATCGAACCATCAAAATGTCACCCAATGACGCTATCAAAAATCCAATATTAGCAAACGAAAACATGTACCGCAGACATAAATTTAAGGTCGGTGATAAAGTTAGAATCTCTTTGACTAAAAAGATATTTGAAAAAGGATTTACTCCAAACTGGAGCGAAGAAGTATTTGTTGTTGATAAAGTACTCTTAACAATACCTGTAACGTACGCGTTAAAAGATCTGGCAGGGGAACCTATCGTAGGTAGTTTTTACGAACAAGAACTACAAAAAACTGAACAAGATGTTTTCGTTATCGAAAAAGTGATTAGGAAAAAAGGAGATAAAAGTTTAGTCAAATGGCGTGGGTATAGTGATAAATTTAATAGCTGGATTCCAACCCGGTCGATTTTATCGACTGTGAAATAATGTTATTATAAATTTCCTCATACTTTCGTTTGATAGATTTGCATTTTACTGGTTTACATAATGATATTAGATATTGTCTGCGATCGTCAGAGATCGTCATTAGATTAAAAATCTTGACAAAGATGAAATCGAATTTTATATTTTTCTGTCGGTCTGGAATTTTGATGTTTAAAAAAGGTCTGATTAACTGCAAAAATACCTGCTGTTCGGTAACGGTAAAATTAAATTTTATAATTTTTTTAGCAATGTGATACTTGACATTATATTTTCCAGTGGTTGGTCTGCGGTAATTAGATCTGTCAGTAACAGTGACTATTTCACCATCATCAGATTCGTTGTTATATAAAATATCATCTTCGTTATAACCAACAGATTTGTCTATCATATCATTAGAGATTGTGGAGACCTTATCGCTGATATCGCTGGCGACTTTGTTGCTAGTATCTTCTTCGTATAGTTGAACGAGTCGTTTCATCATATCCATATTATAATATACTTTTTATCTAATTTGTTGTTATAAGATGACTGACAAGGTCAAATATCACCAAAAAGTTAATATAATAAACTACCACGAACTGACCGAAGCGGTAAGAAAATGCCTGTCAGGTTATGGTGCATATTCCGTTGACGTTATTGTAATGCAAGGTGATTCTCATAAAATATTACTAACAGAAGCAGAAAAAAATAAAATTAATGAAAGTGCAGTAACGACGCTAAAATTTGATTGCGATGATATTATAGCATTTGCTCATCATTGTTTGACTAAAACCGAACTGTTAAGTATAATTAATCATCATATCTAAAAATAATACTAGCATCATATTTGTTTGAAAAAGCTGATTTTGTTGCTCCATCAGCTACAAATTTTACTGCTCTGGGATTATATTATAATATTTCGCCGCAGCTGTAATTGATTTGAATTTGATCTCCTCATCCGTTTCAAGGTTTAACGAAATAACAGGTTTTATGGGGCATCTAAAATTAATACCATTACTATTTTGTCCTTTACTCACATTTTCCTGTTGGGTCACTAGCTCCAGATTTTCCAATCGATTGTCTGTTTTTACATTATTGATATGATTAATAACCAGACCATTGGGTATAGATCCGTTGAACACCTCGTAAACAAACCTATGACCAGTATAACAAACTCGATCTGTCGATGTTCCTCTAACAGTCACACTGATATATCCCATATTGCTCATATTATTAAGAACTTTTTAGTTTTTCTGTTTCTTATAATACCGCGATCGTTAGCCTCGTATAAATCAAAGACCGGATGCGGCTGAAACTCATCTTGTAAGGATAAATTTTCAATATTATCATCAGTGACTTTACCGTTATAATGATATACTCGTTTCCCCTCTGGAATGTCATCGCAAAATAACGTGTAAATAAAATCTTTTCTAAACATCGTAATTCTTTCAGTATTATCTCCCTTTACACTAATCGTATAACCCGCTGGCGTTGCTTTACCAACAGATATTCCAGTAATGATATTAATAACCGAACCAAGTGCATTTCCAGCGTACAGGTTGTACTTCGGATAAACATGATATACCTCTTGCTCACGTGCGCTTGTCAGATTTACTGTCATTATATTATAGGTGATATTTTTTTATCTCTAATTGTTGTTTAGCGCATGCGCAGTGTGCGGTAAATTATCAATTAGAGATTATATTATAATATAATAATGTTGAAATTGCGTGATATAGCCAAGAAGAGACTTATTGGAGAACCTGTTAAAATAGCGACTGCTTTTGCAGGTTTTGATAATAGTTATCAGTTTGATAATCAAAACGTTTTAGTAAATTTTTCTGAAACAAATCTCTTTCATCTCCTACAGACGACTGTAAAACGTGAGCTTGAAAAACACAAGGGTCTAAGATTGTTAGTGCAATATCACGTTATATTTTCAAAACTACTTTTGACGGAAGAATCTACTAACAAGGAAATTGCAGACCCTTGCATCAACGCAAAATCTAGACGTGTTTTACTTGGTAGTGATCTTTTGTCACTATCTAATGAAATACACCAAGAAATTTGGAAAAAAATAGAAGAATTTACCGAATTAGGTTCGGGTTGGAAGTTTGAAATGATCAAGGAAATTTTGTTTCACACGATGAAATATGACGCATTACGCGGTAGTTCGTATATCGACCTGCCACCAAAAATAAAAAATAAACAGTGCTGTATAAACATAAAAAACGTCGATAGCAAATGTTTCCAATGGGCTGTTCTTTCCGCGCTATTTCCAGCAGAAAAAAATGCTGATCGTGTTGAGAAGTATATCAATCACGTGTCAAGATTAAATTGTGCTGGTATTGACTTTCCAGTGGCAGAAAATCAAATACCAAAGTTTGAAAAGCAAAATAATATTTCGATTAACGTTTTCGGATTAGATGAAAAAGAAAATGTCTATCCGAGGTATATTTCAGAAAAAGCTTCACAATCGACTATCAATTTACTGTTTTATAAAAATCATTACGTTTGGATCAAAAACTTTAACAGACTAGTTGGAAGACAGTATAATAAAAATAACAACAAAAAGTTCTTTTGTTATCGCTGCTTGCACGGTTGTAGAGACAATGAAACATTACAAAAGCATTTGCAGTACTGTAGTGACGTACAAAGAATAACAATGCCATCTAAAAAAGATAGCGTGTTACAGTTTGTCCATCATAATCATAAACTAAAAATTCCTTTCGTCATATACGTCGATTTCGAATGCTTACTTCAACCTGTACTTGGCGTAGAAAATGATCCTAACCAATCGAGTACAAGAAAAATTCAAAATCATGTTCCATGCGGAGTAGCGTACAAGGTAGTTTGTTGCGCTGATTCGAGATTATCTAAACCAATCCAACTCTATCGTGGTAAAAATCCAGCTGTCTGGCTTCTCAAGCAGTTGATTAATGAAGTTGATAATATTACTTATCGTTTGAAAAAAGTAACTCCAATGTTAAAATTAACACCTCAACAAGAATCTGATCACGAGCAAGCGAAAATTTGTTATATTTGTGAAAAAGCTTTTGATACTGACAACAAAAAAGTACGTGACCATTGCCATTTGACCGGACAGTATCGTGGAGCGGCTCATGACCAGTGTAATTTAAAATTTCACGCTCCAGATTTTATTCCAGTTATTCTTCACAATTTTCGAGGATATGATAGCCATATTATAGTAGAAGCTTTTGGTGATCCTGATATAAAATCTCGTCTAAAACTCGATAACATCATCAAATGCCTCCCAAATAATTTTGAAAAGTACATGTCAGTTACGCTAGGTAAATTGCGTTTTATTGACAGCCTGCAGTTTATGGCAGCCTCGTTAAATGAGTTAGTGAAAGGTTGTAGTAAATTTGATAACCTAAGAGACTGTTTTGGAGATAAATTTAATCTATTAGCTAAAAAAGGAGTTTTTCCATACGAATATCTCGACGATTGGAGTAAATTTGATGAAACATCTTTACCTAGCAAAGACAAATTTTACTCACAACTTAAAAATGAAAATATCACTGATGACGAGTACAAGTATGCACAAGATATCTGGAAAGAGTTTGATTGTAAGACTTTTGGTGATTATCACGATTTGTATTTGAAAACTGACGTTATTATTAGCAGATGTTTTTGAAAGTTTTCGAGAAGTGAGTTATAATAATTACGGACTAGATCCTTGCTGGTATTATTCTGCCCCCGGACTGTCATGGGATGCTCTGTTAAAGTTTAGTAAGGTAAGGTTGGAATTACTGACTGATGTTGATATGTTCAATTTTATCGAAAAAGGTATCCGAGGCGGTATTAGCGTGATAACGAAGAAGTACGCTGAAGCAAACAACAAATATTTGAAAGAGTATAATCCTGACCTTCCTTCGAAGTAAATAGTTTATCTAGATTGCAATAACTTGTACGGGTATTCGATGGCAGAACCAATGCCGTTTGGTGGCTTTCATTGGATCACGGCTGATCGATTTCTATCAGAAACAGAAAAAAAGATACCCGACGATGTTTCGTATTTCGTTGAAGTTGATCTCGATTATCCAACTTCGCTACACAAATTACATAACGATTACCCTTTCTGTGCGGAATCGATGGTTATAGAATATAGTTTGTTATCAGAAGAAAAACAAGCGTCAGCATTACCAAGACAACATTCTATGGTAAAGAAACTAGTACCAAATTTGCTTCATAAACGTAATTATGTTTTGCATTACAAAGCTTTAAAACAAGCAGTCGATGCTGGTCTCGTGTTGAGAAAAGTTCATCGCGTACTAAACTTTAATCAGTCGCCGTGGATGAGAGGTTATATTAACTCGAACACTACAAGAAGAGCTGCGGCAAAAACTGATTTTGAGAAAAACTTTTTCAAACTGATGAACAATTCTGTTTTTGGTAAGACGATGGAGAATATTAGGAAACGCGTAAATATCGAACTAGTCAATGATGTCAATCGCAGAAACAAACTTGTGTCAGACGATGATTTTGTGAGCATGAAAATATTTAATGAGAATCTTGTTGCGATACAAAGAAGAAAAACAAATCTAAAACTAAACAAGCCGATCTACGTTGGAGCTTCAGTGTTAGATTTATCAAAGTGGCTGATGTACGATTTTCATTATAATTTTGTTAAAAATCAATGGCCGGCTAGTAGATTATTATTTACTGATACTGATTCGCTCGTATATGAAATTGAATGCGAGGACGTCTATCAGGACATGCATGATAATAGATATCTGTTTGATCTTTCTGATTACCCACGTGACAGTAAATTTCATGACGACACAAATAAAAAGGTTATTGGTAAGTTCAAAGATGAAATGAACTCGAGCGCTATCAAATACTTTATCGGATTACGTAGTAAAATGTATGCCGTATTGTTAGACAATAATAAAATAACAAAAAAGCAAAAGGTCTGCCTCGTGATTTTGTTAAAAAGTTTATAAAATTTGATGACTACAAGTATGCGCTTGATGGCGGTGTTAGTTTTATAAGAGCTATGTCAATTCGGACAAATCATCATAAGCTCGAAACAGATGTCCTTATCAAACGCGGTTTGAGCAATTTTGATGATAAACGTTATTGCGAAAATGGGGTAGATACATTTGCACTTGGGTATTGTCATGATGATAGAGATATATTTGACATTATCTTTGCAAACTAAAATTTTATCTAAACTTTAAAAATAATGTTTGAAAATTTGACAGTAACAAATAGCTACAGTAGCAAAATCAAATATCTAATGATGGACGACAAACCATTGACAGTTGAAATTAATAATGAAACATCAGGCATATGCTTTAGTGGTACCCGTGACAAGTTAAAACTTTCGCTCATCAGATCTGATGACAGCGAGTATTTTAATTATCTCGAACAATTGTATCAAAAGTTGCTAGCGGAATTTAACAACTTTCACTGTCCGATTAGTCAGCAAAAATACACCAAACTTACAATTGATCTTGATCGGTCAAAGGTGTATTTTATCGACAAAAATACCCTCTTAACAAATCACAAATAAAAGATTTGTTTGAGTCCCGTCGTTATGTCAGCGGTAAAGTAAAGTTTAGCCTCTATCACCATGATAATGAAATATTTTTGATATCTACAGTTGAGACATTAACAGTTGGTAATGAGGTATAATACCACTTACCTTACTGGAATTCTAATGCGTAATTTAGTCCACAATCGCCACGCTCTGCTAAATCGTAATGATTTGGAAAATTGAGTCTGACATATCATTCTGCTTATTCTGGAAGATCACGTAATTAAATTTTACCTGTTACCTAGGTATTTTGCAACAGGTGTTCTATTGTATTTGTTTGGAGGTCTAGAGAGGTTGTTGAGCTCGGATTCTTAGCGCAATTATTGATTGCAACAGGTGTTCTATTACGTTACCTAGGTATTTTGTATTTGTTGAGCTCGGATTCTTAACGCAATTATTGATTGCAATAGGTTTTCTATTACGTTACCTAGGTATTTTGTATTTGTTTGGTGGTCTGGAGGGGGTTGTTGAGCTCGGATTCTTACTTTCATCTACTACTATTTTGACCGTTTTAAACATCTCAATAATGTATTAAAAGTTAAAAATAAATATAGATTTTATACCAAGATTTATCTAAACGCGCTCTGATTATATGAATAAATGTGTTGATATATACAGAACGAGTGAGAGAATATATGTAAACAGCATTCCCTGATCATATAAAGATACGATATATAAAGTAGGCTCTCAAAGTAATTAAAATCAGCTAAAACTTTAACACTTTTTAACAAGCTTATCTACATGTGCAGGTTATATAACATATGTAATGTGCTCAGTGTTTTAACATATCAACACGAAAATTCCCAGCACTATCATTTTATTGCATATCGAATTTCTCTGGGATAGGAAAACATCTAATACCAAGATCACTGGCATTGCCAAAAAAAAAGATGCAGAGCAAAAGATCGTGGGTATGCGTGGCTGTGTCATTAATGCAGTAACGAAATCGCTCCATTTGCGCAACGCAATAAAAAGTAAAAACGCATTACAAGAAAATATGAGATTTGAGTATTTTGGAAAATTTTCTTTTAACATTAACATTGTCATACCACATTGCCACTAGTCAGGTAGACCCATAACTCATTTAAAACTAAGATAAATCACAGAATATGGATATACATAACATATAATCATGGAGAAAGCCAATAAACAATTCAAATTAAATATACAAAAAAGTATCACAGTACATTTTCACTGCACAGGTAATTCGGTATTTTCCTTCAGAAACATTTCTGAGTAAACTTATTCTGATTTGAATTAGTTTTCATTATTCACGGTAACTTTGATTTGCAGAATAGTTGTATTTGTAACACAATAATTTCAAATATTACAAAATTAATTATATTTATGAACATAATATCACATGTATGTCATGCATTGCGTAGGCCATCTTTGTGGCCTAAAGGGATGCTCTGAAAGCTATTCGGGCCAAAGTAGCAGACATTTTGGATTGAAAAGAAAAAAATGTAATGTTTTGGTTATTTACAAACGTATCTTGATAGGTTAAGTGCACTTATTCGTTTATAAGATCTGGAACCATCCTAAGATTTTATTTTTTTTTCTGTTTGAATTTAACATATTATTTGTAAGCATAATAAATATTCTTTGCTGAATCAGTGTACAGGTCTTCTATTAAAAATTTATCACTCGGATGTTGGCACCGAATTCAAAAAGTCCCTTTATATTATTGTGTAAGTAACGAATTGCAGGCTTCAATGTCAGTACTTCTTATTTTGTATCGTGAAGTTCTTTAATGTCAGCACGGTGTCTTTGATAGGGTGTCATCTACAATGCAAACTTAATCATCCCACTCTGGTTAAACTCTTTCGATTAAAAAACAATTAAATTAGCAAATTTATCTATTATAAGATACTGACCACTAACCTTTTGGGGGTTAGGGGCTGTTATTTCGAGACGAAATATATTTTTAATCTCAGCCATTGTTTCTTCCAAAACATGTCACAGATATAGTATGGTATTATTCTAATCTAAATATTAATGATCTAAATATTAGGAAGATAGTAGGATTGCATCTAGTAGTACTCGTCCTTTCTAAAATATTACGAGATAAATGCTGCTGAACTTCCAATCGCACGTGCTAATTATGACCAAAATAGTAACAGTTAAGGAACTCAGCTACTGGTTTGTTTGGTGTACGCATTATATTGAACGATTAGCTGACGATGCAGACAAGGGTCAGTACACGTTTTGCAATAAATAGAGAACGTATAAGTATGCATTAACCGATGAGATTACTTTTTCCTTCATTAAAAGATTTAGAGTTTATAAAATGTTATCTAATTACAAAATTTGTACATCATAGTCCATTGTCTTTTTCATTAAAAATCACTGATAACTGGTATAATTATATGAATGTACAATGTACAATGTTGCAACAGAAATAGTATCATTTTTTCTTTGCTGACATAAACAAAAAAGCAACATAAATTGAATCTTGCGTTCTTTGCTGACAGAAAAAACCTTTGGTAATTAAAATAATACTCTAATGGTAGTGATATTAAGCATAATCGATGGGAAAAGCTAAAGAAATGACGCTCTTTCTTAGACAAAAAAGGCAAATTGTTTTTTTTGAAGAAATAAAATTGTACTTTTAAAGGATGGGAAATGAATGTTCGCGTTAAAGGTAATTTTCCTTGGTTTAATTATGAATGTAAAGAAACTGTATGGAAGTGCTTGAATTAATTATAAGTCTTTCAAACTGGATGTAAATAAAATGAACCACAACAAAACAAAAAATGCGAATCGTTTCTCAGAACGCGCAAATCACTTACGATAGATGAAGAGGGCACAAATTGCATGATCTACGAAGAGGTAATCCATGTGGAATCTTTTTTAAAAGTCCGTAACGTTGCAGTAATTAATCTAAAGTCTTGTGACGTTTATGAACATTTTACGAAGCTCTCACAAGAAATTATCACTGTCAAATAGAGTGGAGGAGCATAATCCAAAAAGCGAAGGTAGAAATGGGTAACTAAGCGAACCGATATTTGCAGACTTTATATTCCATTTACAATTGCAAAACTTAGCTGCAAAATTATAAATAAAAATAAAGCACTCAATCTTGATACAGTTTGACTGAATACATTATTTATTATTTACACTTTAGGCAATATATACGTTGAAACCGTCTAATAAAATGTTCAGCAGTGGTATTTATCATTGGGATTCTAACAATGGTATTTGTGTAAATATACTTTTTTTAAAGTGGTGTTTTATCCAATGCAAGTACTTACAGAAAAATAACGTTGCTTATTTCAATATTAAAAGTCTTCATTAGCATATGGAATCAAAGACTCTTCTCTTGGGCCATTACATATGATATTATTACCAATGCACGATGTATATGTCAAATAAATAATAATACCGTTGCCTCCATTTTTATATCCTATTTTTTAAATTCTAAATATTGGGATGAAAAGAAAACATTTGTGTTTCTTGAGTGACTTTCATAATGTAGAAAGAACACATATATGGCAAAATGTAGTGAAATGTGAAGTAACGACAACAATAGTGATAATACATTATTTTAACAACTCAGTGCAGTCGTGTGCAAAACACTTGACGTTCAGACCATAATGATTATTTTCCTGGGTTACTTCAGGGCGAACGCCTTTATCCATTTCTGTTTTATTAAATCAAATAAACAGTCAGGTATCATTTTAGAAACATTCTTTCTATATATTCATTGTTTGCTTACCCATATCTTGTATAATTTGCAATACATGTGTAATATTGGTAAAATTATATATAAAATTATAACTTTTACTGAAAGATTTAAAACATGAATACCATTTTGTCTTAATCTGTCCTCAATACCTCACATAAAATCTGTATGGATCGTATTATTGACAACTGACTTTTATATCTAAACCATTTAAAGAGTATTTCAAAATGCGAAAAATCCTGGGTATGTGTGTAAATTATTGCAACTTAGAATATGTCCTCTCTCTCTCTCTTGATTTATTTAATAAAAAAGACACCTATTAATGTTTTTAATATATTTTTTTCTCGAAAAGATCAGAGATCAAGGTTACTGTGGTTCGTCGAAGAACAATTATTGTCTTTTTTAGGGGGATTGGGTACTCCTGTCTACCAGTGCACAATTATGGATTGTACTCCAGTCTATCAGTGCACTATTATGGACTGTACTCCTGTCTACCTGGACACTATTAGTAACTGTACTGTCTACCAGTGTACTATTATGCGTACTTCTGCCTACAATGGCACTATACTGTGGCACTCTTATGGACTGTACTCCTGTCTACCTGGGCACTATTAGTAACTGTACTGTCTACCAGTGTACTATTATGCGTACTTCTGCCTACAATGGCACTATACTGTGGCAATATTATGGAATGTACTCCTGTCTACCTGGGCACTATTAGTAACTGTACTGTTTACCAGTGTACTATTATGCGTACTTCTGCCTACAATGGCACTATACTGTGGCACTATTATGGACTGTACTCCTGTCTACCTGGGCACTGTTAGTAACTGTACTGTCTACCAGTGTACTATTATGCGTACTTCTGCCTACAATGGCACTATACTGTGGCACTATTATGCACTGTACTTCTGTCTACCTGGGCACTAATAGTAACGGTACTATCTACCAGTGTACTATTATGCGTACTTCTGCCTACAATGGCACTATACTGTGGCACTATTATGCACTGTACTGTCTACCTGTGCACTATTATGCACTGTACTGTCAACCTGTGCACTATTATGCACTGTACTGTCTACCTGTGCACTATTATGCACTGTACTGTCAACCTGTGCACTATTATGCACTGTACTGTCTACCTGTGCACTATTATGCACTGTACTGTCTACCTGTGCACTATTATGCACTGTACTGTCAACCTGTGCACTATTATGCACTGTACTGTCAACCTGTGCACTATTATGCACTGTACTGTCTACCTGTGCACTATTATGCACTGTACTGTCTACCTGTGCACTATTATGCACTGTACTGTCAACCTGTGCACTATTATAACTATGAGCATCTAATATTGTCAGAAATTTTCAGTTCAATAAATAACTTAATTAGCCTTAATTACTTATCTTAATCAAATATGACTTTAAAGATTAGACATCTCTCTCTCTCTCTCTCTCTCTCTCTCTCTCTCTCTCTCTCTCTCTCTTGATTTATTTAATAAAAAGGACAGCTATTAATGTTTTTAATATATTTTTTCTCGAAAAGACCAAAGATCAAGGTTACTGTGGTTCGTAGAAGAACAATTATTGTCATTTTTAGGGGGATTGGGTATTCCTGTCTACCAGTGCACAATTATGGACTGTACTCCTGTCTACCTGGGCACTATTAGTAACTGTGCTGTCTACCAGTGTACTATTATGCGTACTTCTGCCTACAATGGCACTATACTGTGGCACTATTATGCACTGTACTCCTGTCTACCTGGGCACTATTAGTAACTACTGTCTACCAGTGTACTATTATGCGTACTTCTGCCTACAATGGCACTATACTGTGGGACTATTATGCACTGTACTCCTGTCTACCTGGGCACTATTAGTAACTGTACTATCTACCAGTGTACTATTATGGGTACTTCTGCCTACAATGGCACTATACTGTGGCACTATTATGCACTGTACTCCTGTCTACCTGGGCACTAATAGTAACTGTACTATCTACCAGTGTACTATTATGCGTACTTCTGCCTACAATGGCACTATACTGTGGGACTATTATGCACTGTACTCCTGTCTACCTGGGCACTATTAGTAACTGTACTATCTACCAGTGTACTATTATGGGTACTTCTGCCTACAATGGCACTATACTGTGGCACTATTATGCACTGTACTCCTGTCTACCTGGGCACTAATAGTAACTGTACTATCTACCAGTGTACTATTATGTGTACTTCTGCCTACAATGGCACTATACTGTGGCACTATTATGCACTGTACTGTCTACCTGTGCACTATTATGCACTGTACTGTCAACCTGTGCACTATTATGCACTGTACTGTCAACCTGTGCACTATTATAACTATGAGCATCTAATATTGTCAGAAATTTTCTGTTCAATGAATAATTTTAATTAGCCTTAATTACTTATCTTAATCAAATATGACTTTAAAGATTAGACATTTAAAACTTTGTATTATTTAACTGAAAAAGTCAAATAAACAAGGTCCACATTTTGGATGTTTTTAAGTAAAAATGCAAGGTTTAGTTTTGGTTTAGCTACGTATAGCCTTATCAAGGTGCATGTGTTTGTGGATTTTAATGTTTCTTTTGCAACTTTTTTCAGTCATATAGCTACTATATCTGTAGTGAGATAGTTTATAGTGATGTCTAGCAATGGGGCATCTAGTCCGAGTTTCATCTGATCCTTGACACCCCATTTGTTGATATTTGGTTTTTTATGTTGGGGTGTAGGGTCAGAGTCCATTCCATATCAAAAACTTGAAATTTGCCGACGTTTATGCATATCGGCCGCGAGATTTGGTTAGTCATGTGACTAGAATTGCAAATGGTACGAACAAGGTCAAAATTCATCAACGCTATAGTTGTGTCTCGTCTGACAACGAATTAAAGATAAAATCGGTGTTATGCTTGTAATTTCTGAGAAGATAAATGATTTCCATATCGATTTAATGTAAGTATGGGTCAGTGTACGGTCATTTAAGTTTGCTAGGCCTGATAGTAGGCGAGTACCCTATGCCGACACTAAATGGTGTCAGCAAATTCCACGTTTTTGATAGGGAATGGACTCTGACCCTACACCCCAACATAAAAAAACCAAATATCAAATATGGGGTGTCAAGGGTCAGAGGACACTCCGATTATGGGGCATCATGCCGCAGATACGTATCATGATATCCCACCCAGTCACATGATCCTGACACCAGTCAGACCAGTCCTAACCCTAACCTCTTAATGCTGAACGCCAATCCAGACACCTGCTACCAACATATTTATAAGTCTTTGGCATGAGTCTGCCTGGGTTTGAATCCATAACCTTCCGCATTAAAGACAGACTCTCTAAAGGGAGCAGTCCTCTATCGACAGTGATTGCGTCTGTATCTCCGGTCATTTGCGTCACTATTGTAACAGTTAATGCGGTATTGACTGGATTTAATCAAACATGATGCTGACGGAAGATGGTCTAGATTTGAAATTCCGAGACTCCATACCGTTCATGTTTATATCTGTAATTGGTGTATTTATTCATTATCCAGATTTTGAATTGTAGACGGTGATACATGGATCAATTTATAATGTACGTTATAAACAGTAACTGTGTCATTCATGGTGCATAAAATGTCACGTGTCAGGGAACAAAGCATCGTGTCCCCCTCTGGCTATCTCTTGTTGTTGACTTGCAACATGTTATGTCCAATTCGCGCTTCGATTTCGTGGAACATAACCTTCTTTGAATACATCTTCCTCTCTCTGCAAATAAGGGCAATAAAACGTACAATCTTGAAAGTGGGTGGACGTTTGGATGCGGCTAAAATTAGAAATATTTTGAAAACACATTCTTATCTCCCAGTTACTGTAATACCATTTCTCTTCATACTTTCATTTTTTGTAAATAACGTATCCTTTATTCAAAATAAAATCCAGCTTGAACGCATTTTCTCGATTCCATCCCTCTCACCGATGACAAAGCCATAGCTGTACTGGACTTATCTATATCCCAAATGACCAAGCACATGTAAGAATATCGGAGAATACATTGTATTCAAAATGTTTTGTGAGGGGTCACTCTACGAAAGTAATCCGCACTACCATCAAGTTCCATAATGTCATAATTAGCTCATTATTCGGTTTGAGAAATATTTTTTCAACACCAACTGCCAATAATTAAGAAATCAAAGTAGTAATGATAGTTTATGATCCTCTCTCAGAAACCCCCATCCCCAACTCCCAAAACGCTGTCAGTTAATATTTTGTCAGCAGCCTTTGCTTGCTCAAAATGATAACACATTTTCTGACCAAAATGTTAACGTACAATGTTTTGTGGGCGAGGTGTCTCTAAGATAGGAAACATCAACTATCTCTACTACTATGTACTTATTAGTCAAAATGTTATATTATTATATATAATGTTATACTCAATCAGACATGTTGGATTCGATCTTACATATAGATTTTGTAAAAGATTTAATTCGATCAAAGTAGCGTCAGCATATACTGGTATAAAACCTAAAATAATAAGCGATTGCATTAAAAAGGTGGGTTTTCATATATCGCCGAAATATGGATCATTATGGCTATTTGCGATTGAAAATCATATGAGAATAGCGGGATGGGCAGATGATGTAATGACATGGTCGATATATTATTTGATTAACCATCTACTTTTTATTATAATCTTTTTCGTATTTGCTGACTCTCATTGGCGGAATATCTGTTAACATACTATCAATAATTCGAAACTCGCGTATTAAATCGTTCATATCATATTTAATACCACGCAAGTAAGATCGAATTTGATCAAGTAATATTTTATAAGTTATATTTGCTGTTCGCAAGCATTTTTTAGTTGTGAGTCGAGGCTCAATTTTTTACACGCTGCTGCAAGAGAAACACCGACACCAGATATTATTAGCAAAAACATATTTAATGATGCGCCACTTAAAATTATACCAGAGACGGTCATTAGTAGCGGTAAATATGAGATCACTCGAAGTAGTTTGGTAAAGTATTTGTAACATTTTTTGACGCATCATAGATTTTTATGATAGTATCTGTACTATTGGATTAGAGTGTCATCAGCTTGCTTCGGAATGTTTTCTGAAATATGATTAAAATCGACTATATTTTTTATTATATAGTATTTGTTTACATATTTTATACCATCATTTAAGTAACCAATTCGAGAATTTCAGCTACAAACTTAATATACCACCAGTAAGTAGCTGATGTTTACTTTTTATTATCCTCTATCAACATAAATGTTTCCTCCATGTCTTTATTTAACACAATAGACACAGTTCCCGAAAAATCGTCGGTTGAATGACGCCATGGAAATGTTGTAAATATACTAATCCTGCTGCAAGACAATCTGAAATAGATCGGCTAATAAATAATCCGCTTGAACTTGAACGAAGACTAGCAACAGCAATAGTAGTTGGACCGATTGAAAGAAGATTAGAATGAGGAATGAAAGAAATCAAAACAGGATATTTTTACTGAAGAAGAAGCTGAAGAAAAAGCTAAAGAAGCATGTAGAAAAGAACATGGATGAAATTTTCAGGAGAGTGAACTATATAAATATCGTTTATAATATATAAATCACCAAATAGGAGATAATGAGTATACAAATTTTGATGAAAAATGTTTTCTAAAACATGAGAAAATGATATTTTATAAAAGATGATCACAATCCATAAGAGAAAATTAAAAGGCTAGAAAAAATAAAGAAGAACGTAAGATACATATTTACGATGTAAAACCGGAACATAAATACTACTTAAACAGTATTAACAAATATCGACATTGGATAATTGCTGATCTTTATATCAAAGTTATTAGTAGAAAAAAAAAGAAAACCGATATGCACATATTAACAGTTATTGTTGTTTTTGTTGGGTTTAACGCCACTTTTCAGCACACGATAGGCTATTCATGGCGGCCAGTATTAATGGTGGAGGAAGAAACCGGGAAATCACCGGAAAGAACCACCGACCCATGAGAAGCTACTGGCAAGCTTTCTTACATATCCACATTCGCCGAATCATAGTCTCAAACCCACGCAGATAGAGGTGAGATGGCAGTGATCCGTAGCGGACAGCGCTTTAGACCTCTCGGTCACTAGGTGCCCCTATTAATAGTAATTTAAGCAGTGAAGCAGATAAAAAAGTACTAAGGCTGATGAAATTATCCCAAGGGATTTGGATCCTTTAGAAAGACAAATTATTGAAGTCGATCGGTTGATTATTATGAAGAATTTGATAGAAAGAAGGTCAACGGAAAATAATAACAGGAACTGGAGTCAAAATATTGGCATCAGTTACTGAAATGATCGGCAGATTAATGATATCATCAAAAGAAGCAGGAAATGTTGGTGCTGAAATCGACAATTAAATCATCGACATACTTGATAATTTGAGATCGAGTAGTTTATTAATATCTGACGAATAAGACACTTTGCACCTCGATTTAATCGCGGCGACTTAATTTTATAAAAATATAATAATATGTGTCAGCAACATTATTACTGGACTCCAGCCAATCTGATAAAGATAGAGCAAACTTTTCAGTAAAATATAATCCGCCAATATAACTTGATCGTGAAAAACTATACGAAATTAGATTAATTTCCTGCACTTGTTGGAATGACATGGCAAACATCAAAGCTGGAATAAATGATGAGTTTGAATTTTTTTGTGCTGATGAACGTTCTCCATTATTTACAAAAACTATATCAATTAAAATTACGCAAGGCGCCTACAACATAACTGATTTCAATAAAACGATAAAAGAACTTTTAAGTAAAAATAGTTTTATTGCAGATGATTTTGATCTAGCACCAAATTATAACACATTGCGAGTTAGAATAACGATGAAAAATAGTTTAGCAAATAATCTTTCATCACCAAAGTGCAGAGTTTCATTGATAGGATTTTGTCAAAAATCTGATCCTTTTTCTAAAAATCTTTAACATTTGATTGTGAACTTGCAGTAAATATAACTGATGGGAACACGATACTGGTAAATTATTCTATTGCGTCTGGTTTTTCTTCAGCTAAAGTCAGCAAAGGGCAAACTATATACAGTTTATCACTAGAAGGTCCACCATGGTCTCTCATGCAAATCAATCCTCGTCATATAATTTGTTATCCGCTAAATGTTGAAAATCACATAACAGAAGTAAATATGCAATAGACTGATCAATCTGGACGACAGTTGGATTTAAATAATGAAGTTGTTACTTACTATCTGCACCTACGGGTTGCGTAGGTGGACAACAGTATATATATATATATATATATATATATATATATATATATATATATATATATATATATATATATATATATATATATATATATATATATATATATATATATATTAAAAGATTTGACAACTAAATATACAATCTAAGATATAATGAAACAGAAAGAAAAGTTTATCGAAGAAAAATAGTAGGAGGAATTTTTGGAAATATATTTACTAAAATTGTTGAAAATACTCTTGGACTAGCTCGTAAAGTTGCGCCAATTGCACTTGACGCGGGTAAAGCTTTTGCAACTGGAGCTGCTTCTACTACTATAGCTGCTGTGGGACAAAAATATCTGATAAAATAAAAGTCGAACCTAAGACGCAAGCTGCAATCAAGCAAGTTATTTCGGAAATCGCACCAACTAAAGAATCCCAACGAGCGATGATAACAACAACACAAATCTTTTATCACCGAAGGGCAACAGATTATACAAAATATAATATATAAAGTTTCAGTGCCGCAGTAATTTTATATAACCTAATAAAATAAAAAATATGTCTGTGAAAAATTATCTCAATTTTGCAGAAACTTATGACACAGACGATGCAGTATTGGAATCTGAATATTTTGAGTATCTTGATGAAAATTCTAACGAACCTAATAAAGATGGCGTTAGAACATTTATTACTAGAGACGAGGACGTATTTCTTACAAAGCAATGTGGTCAGATTATGACAGTAACTAATTCACCTAGCTAATTCACCTGTCCCAATTGTAGCTAATACAGAAGTAGCTCTTATAAATAATGGTTGGTGTTTATTTAGAAGTGCTCGATATCAGATGGCCAATCAAACTTTTGAAGATATTTCAAATCACTTACGAGTTGCAAATACGATTTTAAATATCGTTTCTTTTTCTGAGGATTACTCCAAATCAACTGCAACTAATATGTTGTGGTTTAAAGATACTGGAGTTGGAGCAGCAGTATCCGAAGAATTTGTTTTCTAAAGGAATATTAGTTGCTGGAGCTGATGCTGTTGGAAGCGCTAACAATGTAAGATTTTTTCTTATTGAAAACGCCGAAGTGCTAGGCATAGCCGCACCGGGTAAGGCTGCTGATGCAAATGCTGTAAGAGTTTCACTTATTGCTGCTTGTAATAATTTTGGTATAATTGCACCAGGTGGAGCTGATGTTGGAAGTGTAATGTTAAATTTAGTTAACAGATTGATTAACATAAAAAACGTTTTAATGAAGGTTATGTTAGGCGAAAAGAACTCGCAATATTAAGTACAATATTTGGATTTTGCAGGGACTATAATAAAGTATTTCGTAGAATTAGGCATACGCTTTCTTAGATCGAGCAGAACAAAATGATTGTTTATTTAGAATTGGTGGTGATGATGTGCAATCTATTATAAACAAACTTGCGCTGTGGATGCCACAAATAACTTCGTCAGTCACGAAAATCTTGGAATTAGATGATATGCTAGCAAAACGCACGAGTACAATTCATTTTAAACAACACAAAATATATTAAACAGCAGTTCCGAATACCACCGAATATACATGGCGAGTCACAACAACATTGAATGAACAGCTGCCGCATCAGTTATTCGTTGTATTTCAGAGACAAGATCGACGTGGAAACCAAAAACAAAATAATGGAATATTTGACAACGCTGATATTACACGAATATATGCCAGAATAAATTCAAAGCAATATCCGGAGCGAGTGATCGATTGCAATTTCGCAGATGACGCTAATAAAAAAATACTAGACCTTAAATGAACCTGTTCTACTCAATGCAGAAATATCAAGATACTGGAGACGGGACCCATATATCAGTGAGAAAAAAAATTCATATAATTTATCCGATATTTTACTTTGATGTTAGTAAACATAGCGAACGAGCTGTGGACAGCACAGCTGATATTGAGATTACCTGGGCGCTCGGAGCAGCTTCAGCAGCAGCGCTAAACGTATATGTATTATTGATAAGCGACAGATCTGATACAATTAACTCTGTCAGAGGTAAAATGACAAGACAGGTTTAATCTGCAATCGTTATATAAGATGACAAAATATATCATAAAAGAAATACATTTAACCGATGGCCATGTTAAAAAAGATTAACAGCTGCTTTTGCGAAGCGGAGGCCGGTTTCATTTAAGATCAACCCGAATGTTTTGGGACTTAAAATTGCTGCTTACTACCGTATATACCAGTGTCATCCCTAATACGCGGTCTTGGATATATTGTCAGCTGTGTTGATGTTGCAGTGCTGTGTTGGTGTTACAGTGCTGTGTTGAAGTTGGTGTATAAGTTGGTTGGATGCAGTGCTGTGTTGGTGCTGTGATGTGCTGTGCTGTAGAGCTCTGGGGTGAAGCTCTGTGTATGCTGCGTTTGCAGTGCTGAAATGTGCTGTGTATGAAACTGTGTAGAGCTGCGTATACTCTGTATAGCTGCGTGTGCAGTGCTGAGCCGTGATGTGGGTATGTTTTCGAGTGCTTCGAATATTATCAACGTTGCTAGTTTGAATAAGGGATATCAGGCGTTGCAGACCAAAGTGGTGGCAGCTGATTGTCTAACCAAGGAATCATTGGTAGTCGGTGACTACAAATCTTTGCTTGCTTGGCCAATGGAACTAGTAGCAAAGAGTAATGGAGTATAAGCATTGTTCCTGATATATAAGTGTGGAGGTTGTGGGTGTGGGTGTTGCGGTTCGAGTAGGTTTTGCGGTTATATGGGGGTTTTGTGGTTCGAGTGGGTGTTGCGGTTGGTGTGGGTGTTGTGGTGTGTGTTGTATGTGTAGTGTGTGGTGTGTGCGTTGTGGTGTGTGTCGGGTGTCTGTGTGTGTTGTGGTGTGTGTGCGTGTGTGTTGTGTTATGTGTGCGTGTGTGTTGTGGTGTGTGTTGTGATGTATGTGTGATACGTGTAGGTTGTGCTGTGTGTGTTGTGTGTGTTGTGATGTATATGTGTTGTAGTGTACGTGTGTGTGATGTATATTGTGGTGTGTGTGATGTGGCGTGTGTGCTGTGGTTCGTGTGTTTATGTGTGTTGTGTTGTGTGTGTTTGTGTGTGTTGTGTTTGTTTGAGTGTGTGTATTGTGGTTTGCATGTATTGAGGAGTGTGTGTTGTAGTGTGTGTTGTGGTTTCTGTGTTGTGGTGTGTGTGTTGTGGTGTGTGGTGTGGTTGGTGTGTGTTGTGGTGTGTGTGTTTTGGTGTGCGTTGTGGCATGTGTGTGTATTTTGGTGTGTGTTGTTGTTTTGTGTGTGTTGTTGTTGTAGAATGTGTTGTTGTTGTGATGTGTGTGTGTTGTTGTGGCGTGTGTGTGTTGTTGTGGTGGTGTGTGTTGTGTTGTGTGTTGTGTATATTGTGTGTATTGTGGTGTGTGTTGTGGATATTGTGTGTGTTGTGTGTGTTGTGCATATTGTATGTGGTGTGTGTATTGTGTATATGGTGTGTGTTGTGGTGTATGTGTTATGGTGTGTGTGTTGTGTATAATGTGTTTTGGTGTGTGTTATGTATATTGTGTGTTTGTGTGTGGTGTGTGTGTTGTATATATTGTGTGTGTTTTGGTGTGTGTGTTGTGTATATTGTGTGTGTTGTGGTGTGTGAGTTGTGTATATTGTATATGTGTTGTGGTGTGTGTGTGTTGTGGATATTGTGTGTATGTGTTTGTTGTGATATATGTATTTTTTATATTGTGTGTGTTTTGTGTATATTTTATGTATTGTGTATATTGAGAATTAAATATTTTGCTTATCACTCATTGAGAGTAGGAAAAAGATCGGTGACTTTAGAAAATCATTTTAATGGTATACATTGTCATTTCGCCTCGCTTGTAGCAAATTTAATAGCGTATAATCTTCCACTAAAATAGACACAACAAGTCAAGTTAACGATTAAATGATTCATACGCGTTTAGAAATTGTTCGTGCTGTACTACAAAAGAATGAATCTCTCTCTCTTTCTCTCTCTCTCTCTCTCTCTCTCTCTCTCTCTCTCTCTCTCTCTCTCTCTCTCTCTCTCTCTCTCTCTCTCTCTCTCTCTCAGAACTATGGATGTGCAAAATATAAAATGTATATGTATATAGGCGGAAACAGCACAAATCCAAATGTTTACAAATGACAGAATGTCAGTCGGTGGCTTAACTAGTTTAAAATACCATCAGTGTCAAAGAAAGGACAAAAATCCATACATTGTTATTGTGAATTTCAGCACGGTGGCTCTTCGGTTGAGAGACAGACGGACATACATAGATTTTACTGCTATTATAATAACTCTCACTGAACCAAACATAGATCACAAGGTGTCAAAATCCTAAGGGACGGACATATTCTAACATTATTCCCGTTTGAGTGGCACAGTAGTGACCTGTCGATATAATGTATATTTTATATATGCTTGTTGTTTGTTTCAATAGTAGTATATTGACTTAAGTAAGATTTGGATCATCATTATAAATTATCGAATTCACACCAGTAGAAAAATCAATGGACTTACGTGTTTAACGATGTAAATGATCACAACTGATCGGAAGATCCTCCTGTACACGGATTGAGTCTTGCGGTCACTATATTTTCAGTATGTAGAAAAGTCCTGTGCGTAGTATCCTCTCTCAAAGAAAAGAATTGTATTGCTGCATCTGTTCTGTCTTGTTTGTTATGAGTTCTATTGTGACGTCAGTTGACCTACAGAGTTTGAATGACCTCTAATGATTGCATAAGGATATTTGACTACTTCATCCAGTAACAACAACGTAATAAAAATCCCTAAATTTGCTCAAAGCACTTGGAAGAATGAATTTTGCCACATCCATACATTATTTACCTGACCCTGAGGACACATTTTGAACTTGTGAACCGAATTTTGTGACCGGACAGCCTATTCGTATTCTTTTTATAGCTTCTTTTTCATTGTTGGAATTGTAGTTTGTTCGCGCGTTTACTTTACAATGTTTATACTCTAGACATTCATAATTTGAAACCATAACTTTATTTATGTTTTGAAGGAAGCATCTGTTTCCAAGAGAACAAAAAAAGCTAGGTAAAACACATCGTTGATTAAGTTTTCTGCTTACCTACGAATGTCTAACAATCAAAGTAAATGACATAAATAAAAATTACATTAGGTTACAGACCCGATAACTCGATTACTATCCTTGAAATGGAGGGAAAAATCTAGTTACTCAACTTAACAAGTTAGAGAAAGATTTTCGTACACCCACCCCCACAACAGCACCCTCACCCATATATATATATATATATATATATATATATATATATATATATATATATATATATATATATATATATATATATATGTATATATATATGTATGTATGTATGTATATATATATATATATATATATCTATATATTTATATATATATATATGTATATATATATATATCTATTTATATATATATTTAAATATATATATATATATATATATATATAGGAATCACCCAGTGGATGTAGAGGATAAAATAAAACCAAACCATTTAATTTTTTCCCTTTATAAATAAAACGAGTAGAATTACATGAATTTAAGAAGAGAATATTTAAAAAGTAAATTCTTATTTAAATTGGTAATTTTTACAATAACCTCTTTTAGAAATCAAGATATATTTTCGACGCTGATTAGAGCCAATTTATTAGAGTTCGACGTTACAAAATTAACTAAACAACAACCTGATTCCATCCAATTAAATGTTTCTGCATCTGTATCGAAAATTTTGATGGGATGGAGTTTTTTCTAAGCAATACTACACGACTTTATGAATGCAGGATTATGCCGAAGAAAAGAGTTCATATTTTGTCTCACAAATGTTGCAACCATTTTATTATATGCTCATTTTGTTTTTCTGCGAAAGCTGAATAAACACAAAAACAGACTACAAAAACAAAGTAATTGAATTTATGAAAATGAATATCAAGTTTCAGCGTCTGCTATATGAGAGTCCATTGTTTGTGTACAACCAACAGTAGTTCTTTGATACAAGATAATCTAAAGTTAAGAGAGAACAACATGAAAACATAATATTTGAAATCCAACTGGATGAACCATTTAGTTTACTTAAATTTATGAAAATGACAGATCCTTCATGATCTGATTGGTTTATGGCGAAATGTTTTAATATTCATTTGGAATAGCTTAAAAAATTTAGCTTGAAATTAATTTGGGGGCAATCTCAGATTAAGTCTCGGCAAACCTTTATAGCTATTATAATCGTCGTCGTGAAATTTAGATTTCTCCATATCTCTCTTATATTGCTTGGTGTGGAACACTGTTGCCTTTTTTACTTAACTTTAGTCTGACATCAATTATTAAAGTACGCTCTTAACAACCCATATTCTCCTTAAAACGTCTTGCCTTTTATTTCCTCAAAGTTTAACAAATCCTCGGCTTGTTTTTTTCAAGAATACATTGACTCAGGCGTGCAGTTCAAGAAAAAAATCTTTTAATGAACTCCAGGTATAATATATCTACCTCTCAGGAAAATCCCAAATATAGAATAAGCAAAATGATAATAAATGTTGCGCCCACTGTGAAGTATTGGTTGTAGAAAATTAGGGTGTGATGGTTCCAATATTTATCTAAATTATTGTACAAGTACCACCCAGGCTTGATTTTGTGACAGTTAGATGTACAGCTCAGAGTCCCCAGTCAGCAATGACGATGGTTGAATGATTAAATATACAAAAAGGTTTTTAGTTCAATAATAACAATTTAATAACAACTATATGGGCAATAATTCGAAATTCCCAAATACGTTTCTACAACTCGATATTTTAGTAGCCTATCGCATCATTGTATTCGTAGTGTGAGAGATTTCTACCTGTCCTTGTGTTCTACTCATCTGCGTATCCCTCACTATCTCCTAATCCCTTCTCTTCCTCCCTGACTCCATCCAAGTTCCTTCTCCTCCTCCTATTTTTCCTCCTCCCGACTGCTTTCCTCTTTTTCCAGATTCTATCCCACTTCTCTACGTTGACTACACTTTTTGGATTCCGACTACACGGTCAGTCTCACTTTCATGTCCCTCTTAGAGACTCAGAACAACGAAACTTGCACCGGAAATTCTGTTCCCCGAAACGTACCCTGTGAAAACAAAAGAATGGTTCAATATTTTCCTCAGCACTTACATCTCACACTACCCACAACCTATAATCACATAACTGATATTAAATTTCACTGGTCACGCATTCATTCACACCGAAATACACATATATTTATGGATGGTAAATCACAACATATTATAACAAAATAAAACCAGGGTATCAATTACTCGTATACATACAACAATAAATGGATTCCTATAAGTGCATACTCATAATTGCATTACACAAACCAATAAACAACAATCAGACTCATATATTTACATCACAAGTTATACCAAATGTACAAATATTCAAATATCCATGCTCAGATATATTCACACATATATTGTAATTAATCATACACACTTCAATCACGCTCCGGTGGCCTAGTGGTTAGAGCGTCCGCCTCGGATGCGGGAGGTCGTGGGTTCTACCTCCGGTCGAGTCATACCAAAGACTTAGAAAAAATGGTACTAATAGCTACCTCGCTTAACGCTCAGCATTAAGGGGCTAGAGCTAGGACTGGTCGTCCTGGTGTCATGATAATGTGACTGGGTGGGACATCATGCTACATGTCTGCGCCATGATGCCCCAGTGCTAGACATCACTATAGAATGCCACACTGTAGACATCGTAGCGATATGACTGAAAAATTGCTAAATCTACGTTAAAAATCATAATCACATTACATATCACATCAATTATTTTCCAAAAATCCAATTCAAACTTGCGTAAACTCTAATATAACACGTTAGTAAAGGTATTGCTTACTACGAAATAATCTACCAGCGAATTACATTAGTAACTTTGATGAGCTAGGCTAGACATCTATACAATTCTCTACAAAATCTAATATTCATGTCTCAAAATTGACTATAAATGAAACACTACAAGGCAATTCTACATACGAAAACAGTCCCAATATTCAAACATACAAACTACAAATAATTACAATTATGACGCCGCACTGTTTTGCAAAAATGGAGTAAATAACTTACTAACCTTGTCGAAGCTTTTCCTTCTCTAACAGTTCTTGTCCTAAGATTGCGGCCAAATTGCGAGTGGCTTTTTCCGGAGTTATCATATTTTCACAACGATCTGTTTAGGAACCTACTAATATTTTTACAGCGAGGTTTAGCTCCAATGCTGATATAAAGTTTAATCCAACTCTCTATCATAATTCAGATTGGATGTCGCTGTAGACTGTATCAATCAAACTTAGTGGTTAATGTCTTTTCGTTCTTTTGTTTGTTTTGTTTACGTAGCGGGTGTGAACACGCCCCGTTCACCCTGCGGGCTTTCTTTTGATCTCTGAACCAATATTTAAAGCTTGGGCGTGAAAACTACAAGTCTTTTACTAGCGGCTTTTATTTAGTCTAGGTGGCTGGCAACCTGCATAAGGATTAACACTAGCCTACGGCGTTGTTTACGCATCAATCGTGACAATAATATACAAGGCACGTACTGAAACTGAATCCAGGTTATGGAATTATTAAAGTATCAGAATGCAAATAATCTGAATATAGCAATAATTATATCTGAAAATATCTGTTAATGTGTGGACTGATTTTAAGTAAAATTCGATCTGTGCGCGCTCTCTCTCTCTCTCTCTCTGTGTGAAAAAAGTGAATATCAGAAACGTGGCTGTTCAGTTTGTTAAATTTATATCTACTTTGGTCAAAACTCTACCAATCCCAATTTGTACAAATGCCCGAAGGTCTGTTTTCATAACAACGGTCAGTTGGCTGAACGCTTCAGAAGCAATGAACAAGGTGAAAGAAAGGACATAAATCCATGCAGATTAATCCGAATTATGTGAATATGTAACATCAATTACAACTTCGTCTGGTGGGAGACTGAATTTTTTGTATTCCAATAAATATCGTTGAACAAAGCAGGATCTCGAGATGCCGAATTCATAAGAGACAGACACTTTCAAACAGTATTCTTAACTGTTTGGTATAGTAGTAACCGACGGATTATATGAAAATAACCTTGCTGGTTTTTCTTGGTTGTCTTGGTTGATAACGGATGAGACTTTATTGATCAGCACCAAACCTTTATCTTAATATATTATCGAATTAATATATAACGAAATATAAAGGATTCACTTGTTTAGAGCTGGAAAATAAGCACATCTGGTCGGATGAACCTCTTGAGAATATAATTTTAGAGTCTTAAGCGCGTTATGTTTATACTGTAGAAGAACTCCTCTGCGTGGTATCCTTTCTCCTTGTTGACCTCAGCTGAAGTACAAAGTTCGGACGACCTCAGGTGATTGTATACGGATAATTGATTCATTCATCCAGTAACAATAACGTTAACGCAAACATTGACAATTCTCTCTCAGCAAATGGAGCAATGAATTTTGGCACACAAATTTTATTAATTACTTGATGCTAATTGATGACATTTTGATGGAATCTGTGACAAAAACATTTTGACCGGAAAGTTTTTGATTACACCTTTTTATCGTTCTGTTTAAATTTTGGAACTATAACATATGTGATTTTGGTAGAATGATTATCACAAAACAAGCCATGCTATTTAATCATTATCTTGTTGGATATCTTCGAAGTGTCTAACACTTTTCAGGGCAAGTTTTCTTCATTGTATTCGAGATGGTTTATTAATTTTGGAATTTGTTGTTTTTTCGTCTCCCGTATTCATGCATCAGTTAATGACATTTCCATGATGCACTTTTTAATTCCTGCTAATAATAATTTATCACAAGTTACATCTGTCATGAAGAGCAGCATGTCTATGCGAGAAAAAGGAAAGATTGGCTATATATAATTGCTTATTTGTTGGGATTTTTTTAACTTTGAGGAGGTCACGCAGAACTTCAAGAAGGCGAAATGACAGCAAATGCTGAAGGAGATGATGGCATCAACAATGATAGGGCTTTTACAGCTTTTAAGCTACAATACAAGAACTGATAGAGCTACCTGTGGTGGCCATCATCAAAGTCCCAGAGTTCGGTCATCCACGTCTGTTTCTGTTCAAGTTTAGAGCGTGCGCATGCGCGTAGGTTTGTGCGGCTTGATATTTTCTATCCATACATCAATATCGGATATATTTGATCCTTTGGTATTAAAGGTGATATTTTAACAAATGACCGAGCCACGAGATAAAGTGTAACATGACGAAATATTTCCAATTTAAGATGGGGCAAGAAATTTTTTAACTTTCATTTTTTATATTCGATACTTGTTTCTGCATTGATGCTTCGAAGATTCAACCCACAATTCTGAATACAACTTGAATTCCCGCTCTTTTGTTCGTTCATCGCTATTTCAACAGCATTTCTTGGCGGATAATAAATATACCCACAATCTATGAAAACCAATGATTTAAGATGAAAAAAATTGCTGCAATATTTTATATTTATGACATTTTATAAACTATTTCACCTTATTTGACAGCAAAAACATGTCATCCTAAGCCATCCAACTCACATGGTTTTTCTTATTGCTCTCAATGTGTTAATAGTGATATAACTTATTGCTGAAGCACATGGTGATGAATAAAATATCTTTGAAGAAACATAATTCCCACACCTTAGAGATATTATAGCATACATTTATTGCTAAAGCTAACAAAATGAACAAAATGTTTGTTTTCTTGCAGCAAAGATCAATTCCATAATCAAGCGTCACATGATATGATTTGAATATTCTTAATATATTAATAATTCACCAATGATCTTCTTTATTTCACTTTTTAGAATATATATATATATATATATATATATATATATATATATATATATATATATATATATATATATATATATATATATATATATATATATATATATATATAATACAAATAATATGGCGAATAATAGTGTATATAATTTCACAACGTTGTAGAGAAAAGTGTGTCAACTCTATGTAGATATTGGTTGCGTCAACAAAAATCTGAGAAAATCCACTACTAGACGACATTTGTATAATACGAAGATAAACTGATTTTAAATACAAGTAAACTAATTACGTTTGTATTAACATCGCGCAATTCTAAGTTCCATGCGTAATTAGGTTTGACGACTGATTTGCCTCACTTAAATTCACATCTGAGCTAGAAACGCAATTCGAATTAGGGCAACAGTCTGATGATGGCAGGGGACAATTTCGTAAATTGGCACCATCAGTATTGTCAGTTTTGCTTTCCCTTTGTAATACCTATGACTAATTATATTAAAAGTATTCGATGTACACTTTATGCAAGATAGTTTTCGCTTGAAGAATGCTGGAAATTATATTGGAGGAAACGATTGCTGTACCGCCACATTCCCAGTTCGAATTTGAGTACGGGAGAAGTTAAATAATAGCTACCTGCATGATAATTTTCTTTCTCCGTACATAATTGCACTTTATTATCACGCGTACTAATAAATAATCAGCCGATATCACTTTACTTGCTACCTGGGATATATTTTCAATTTTCTTTATTAACTTCTATAATCCTTGTTCTTTTAGGAAATTTGCGCTTAGACGAAAAGGTATAGCCGTTGTGAGCGTTGGTGCCTGCAAGCAAGGCGGTGAGTGCTTTAATCCGCAGACCCGAGGACGAATCCCTGTAAAGGACGAAAAATATAACCAGTGTGATAATAATCTTTCCCATATATCTGCATATTAAGTTCGTGATCGGAACAAACGACTTAGATCCCTTATTCCAGAAGGTTAAGAAGTTTTATCATTTGAATTTTGTTATGCATCATCCCGTAATGACACTTGTAATGCAAATTACGGTTTTTATTCTTATTATCCTCATGATTGATGCTTTCAGCTATTGCTTTTAATTGGAAAAATAAAAAGGGAAAGTCCAATTATAGGTAGTAATTGTATTGTTAAAATATATTATTTGCTGCAATGCAGATTGATGTATGGAAACTCTTTTATCTAGGGTGAGGGGTTAACTCTTGTAAATAAAAAAGCATCTCTACTAATACATATCATTCATCTGAAACTAAATTTGGAAAATACCATTAAAGCCGAGCACTGACATAGTGAAGCTCTAAATACAGCATAGCTTAATGCGTTAGTAATCTGGGAAATAATTCATGAATTATTCATATATGGCTTTGAAGTGTGAAATCCATACCGGAATGAAGGAGAGTGCAGACGACAGCTAATGATATGATTTAGTGGTTTTATATCAATCTGTGAGAGTGATTTTTAGCTAGTTTATTTGTACTAAATTGTATTGCTTACGTACAGTTCATCTAATAGGGAAAAGAAAGCATCTAAAATAATTGTTTTTCATTCACAGAGCCTTTATAAACTGAATAATGTCCTTGGGAAAAAGAATAGCTTATCTGGCCACAGAAAAAGCTATATCGATGCAGCCAAAGCTATCCCAAGAGAAACAAAATGCATTGACGTGGCAGCATAATTCAGTATAATCCAGCCTAAAGCCATTACAAAATTCTAAAAATTTCTCTTGTGCGCTGCTGTTTTTAGAAGCGCCAGTCACCCACCCACCATTTACATTTTATCAAAAGCAATGATACAAATGAAAATAGATAAATTATGTACCTTAGAAAGTACAGAAACATGTGTTCCATTCAAATGGTTCTAATGAGCATCATTACAAAGTAAAGGTGCTAACAAAATGATCATAGAATATGAAACGTTCATCGATAGTCAATAATGTAAGCGCAGTCATTATCTATGGTTTACGAAGTTGCACGTATTGTATGCCAGAAGTCGAGCGAATCAAGAAAATCTGGAGAAAAAAATCAAAAGTCCCTTCAACTGCAAGAAAGTCGTCTAGTATTGTGTTGTGAATAAATGCCACTATTAGAAGAAGGTTCAAGAAAGGACAACCAGTTTCGCGTCTTCTTAGCAGGGAACTAGTAGCTGTGCAGGATTAAAACCACAGATCGTGCGAATGGGCGTACATAAGGAAGGATAATTAAGATACAGGCTAAAAGGCGGACAAGACTTTTAGTGATAAAAATCAAAGAAAGGACAGCTTTGCTCATCAAAACTTTGTAATAATGTTTGAAATTGTGAACCCTAATGTGGACCTTACGACAGATTTTATTAAATATCAATTTCGTACATGAATTTGCTCGGTATCGAGAAAATGAAAGACTGAAATTGGAGATATATTCGCCGTAAATTAGAGAGTGAATTGGGAAATGTACTCCATATAATGCTTAATGATAATTTAAGAGTTTTTTTTTAAAACCGATAATGACAAAATTTTGGGATCAAGCTAAAAAGAGCACAGAATTATGTGCGGGAATAAAAGTTCACAAATAAATATATAAATTTCTGAATATTATGTCATTAAATTGGCCTTAGAAATGTTCGAGGACATGAAAGCACAATCAGATGATGTAATGTGGCCAACTGAACCTTCTAAAATACCTCACTATTGAAGCATAAAACTTACTAAGTGCGAGATTTTCACCATACATTCTTAAACTAAGAAAAAACGAATAGGACACGACGTGTTCAGCGAACTAATTGAACTGTTTTGGCCAGGACGTTTTTTAACACAATGTCATGTGACAAACAGAAACCATCACATCAAAAGATATTCCACTATCTTCTGCCATTAAGCCGCTGACTGGTAATGTCGAATTGATTTGAACGCTGGATCGCTTTGGTCGTGATATATCAAGTTCGATATTTTAAAATCCTGATACAGCTTTGTATCTCCATAATGATTCTTGCTTCTATTTTCAATCCTTGTCTTGACCAAGCACAAACTCAGTACACCTCAATTTTACTTGGGAGGAACAATTTAATGTTCTGGGACAGGGACTAAGGAATCATTTCAATTTACATCTCTCTTATAACTAAAAGGTGTAATTTATGGCAACATAACACCATGTTATGTCCGTTACATTATTTAAACATTATTTAAAAATACGGGTCATCTAAAAATTAAAGAAAATAAAATATCCCATATAAAATGACGTGGTTAATACCTTATAGTAGACGAATTTTGTCATGAATATGTTGATTGCCATATAAATTGTATTCTAAAGACTGATAAAGTATTTAGTGAACTTTACGAATGCTGGAATTATTTTTCCATGAGATAAAATTTCATTAAATTTGTAACAAGCTTACTCGGGATTTTCGACCGAATTATCGGTGCCGTCAAAAAGTACCGTGGTACAGTAAAACAATAACCAATCCCCACCGCAAAAAATAAATATCAAAACCGGTAAAACAGTAATACAGCCCACCTGTATTAATTATGCTCGCCAACTACCAAACTGTTATGTACATATGACAATGTTTCCTATTAAACATCTATAGGTTTTATTGGCCGTTGCATTGCTGGATAATTCACAGTGCCGCTTGCATCTCAAACTCCCTTTGGAAGAATGCCAGTGTACTAGACAACAGTAGAGACGGCAAACAAAGACGTGCAGACTCAAAGGAGCACCAAAGAATTTCAGCCTGATTCGCAGACCGTATACTGATATTATTTCAATACATAATACCGTTGTATCTATTTGTGGGAACTACCATAAGTAGGGTGCATCTGTATGAAACCACTAAGACCTGGAAAGGTCCAGGATAGGAAAGTATACGGCCGGGGTAGTCTGACTAACTGGCATTACTAAAAGAAGAGAATACAGAAGGATCTTTCTATATATTGTAGTGATAAAAATCTTGAATGTGTCAATCACAAAATAATATTAGGATTCCTGGCAGAATACCTTCTATCATGAAAGGAATTTATATGAAGAAAAAGTTCATACAAAATATATCATTTGAATAAATTTAATCCTTAGGGCAACGCCAAATTCAAGAATTACTTTGTTATTTCAGTGTATGTTTCTGCGATTATAAATACTGTTCAAATATTTGGGATATTGTTCATCTTATCTTTTAAAAAGCACTCTACGCCTGCGAACAAAATTGGCTTGAATTCTTTTTGCTAACAAAATATACAACACCAATAAAATAATTTATTAAAAAAGTATGTTTCCTTTTAAAGATAGAGTGAAATAGAACGAAAAATCTTCCTGTACATCGTTCAAACAACCTGACAACAAATTATCCAATTACCATTACTCCAGCCTCAGAAGCTCATAGCTGAATCATGAGCTCTTCTACTACAATTAGTTAATTAGTGTCAGTAATAAGGCTGAAGGAGCTTTACTTAAAGTGCTGTTTTAAATTATAATCTTTTCCATGATGATATTACATCTTACACATGCACATGCGACCATATCTTTAAACATTAATATGAAACTTACTTTGTAGTCCATGCAGTTCTAAAGTGGCTATCAACCTGTTATATTTTATTGATTACAGTCTGTGAAAATATTGATATTATATGATTCTTTTATTTTATTGAACATAGTGTGAATATTGTCCATTTTAATGCATCTTGATACTTTATGACATGAGCCTTCGGCACAACCTTCCATTAAGTGCACATAATGTTCATCATCATCATCATCATTGTTATTATTATTATTATTATTATTATTATTATTATTATTATTATTATTATTATTATTATTATTATTATTATTATTATTATTATTATTATTATTATTATTATTATTATTATAATAATAATTATTATTATTATTATTATTATTATTATTATTATTTTCATTATTATTATTATTATTATTATTATTATTATTATTATTATTATTATTATTATTATTATTATTATTATTATTATTATTTCCAGATGTCGTCTTGGAGTTGGTATGTAAATGAAATTCAAGAGAGAACGATTAGATAACGACCACATCCCCATCTCAGTGTTTTCATGATATAATTCAGACACTTAACATGAGAGTATCCATAGTCCTAGTAAACATAAAGTTTTTTTGTGCATCAGGCAAGTATGGATGAGTATAGGCTGTAATGGGAAGTATATGAATACATCCACGCAGACCATTGCCAATGACATTAAGACGAACACATGCACAGTTGTTTAGTACATTAAAGATAGCGCATCTCCAGCAGAAACAACACCTATTCTATCTATCTATCTATCTATCTATCTATCTATCTATCTATCTATCTATCTATCTATCTATCTATCTATCTATCTATCTATCTATCTATCTATCTATCTATCTATCTATCTATCTATCTATCTATCTATCTATCTATCTATCTATCTATCTATCTATCTACCTACCTCTATCTATCTATCTATCTATCTATCTATCTATCTATCTATCTATCTATCTATCTATCTATCTATCTATCTATCTATCTATCTATCTATCTATCTATCTATCTATCTATCTATCTATCTATCTATCTATCTATCTATCTATCTATCTATCTATCTATCTATCTATCTATCTACTTACCTCTCTCTCTCTCTATCTATCTATCTATCTATCTATCTATCTATCTATCTATCTATCTATCTATCTATCTATCTATCTATCTATCTATCTATCTACCTACCTACCTACCTACCTATCTACCTATCTACCTATCTATCTATCTATCTATCTATCTATCTATCTATCTATCTATCTATCTACCTACCTACCTACCTACCTATCTACCTATCTATCAATCTATCTATCTATCTATCTATCTATCTATCTATCTATCTATCTATCTATCTATCTATCTATCTATCTATCTATCTATCTATCTATCTATCTATCTATCTATCTATCTATCTATCTATGATATTCTATGGGTTGAGTTTGGCCCGAAAAAAGGGATAACTACACATATGCAGACCTAACAGACAGATTTCTCATAGTAGCGCCTAATAAGGGAGCAGTGATCTAATAAATATCGTTTTTAACATGCCCAGAGAGGCCATTGCCGAAATGAGGAACATATATTCCAAATCGAGTATTCATTTCAAAGATGTTTCATTAGGACACACATTTCAGCAATGGACAAGGTTTCCCTGCAATTCTTGTAGAATGTTTTTTTGTTTCATTTAGCTCTTTTTGGTATAATTAAAAAAAACAGAGGATAAAACATTGTAACAGCGTTGTGTACGTCACTGGTGCATGATTATGTTACAAGATAATCGAATAATCCTGATTCGAGGTTGTGGTGGCCATGCTTAAAGTGACACTGGAAGAGGCATATACCCAGATGTTTCTTCCTGTCCATTATGCTCAAGAAGTGGCATTGAAACAGGTGTTGTTATATAGGACGATACTGCTAATATTGTAATCTATATAGGTGTCCATGGAAATATTTCTCGTCCTCTATAACTTAAACGTGGAACACGGAACAGGAAGACGATTTGTTAGCCTGAAATTTACGAGTTACTATAGCAACAATTTATGTCGAACTTTGAGAGGTTTAAGGATTGCGATACAATGGGTATCTTTGCTGGTCAAAGTAAACTAGTAATAACTAGACCAAGAAAGACTAGACTTTGGTCGTTTAACTACAACTAACGCAGACGATACAGGAGTTCACATAATGGTTGTACATTTCCATAATAAGTGCAAGTAAAAGTCAAAGAACCCAGATATAGGATCATTATAATCAGGAAAGGAGAAATTGATTCTTATCAGTTACCTCCTTGCCAAGAATGCTATTTATAAATATGTGCAGAGAGTCAGTGAGCAAGAAAGGAGCACACGAAGATGGTTGCAGTGTAACCCGGGCTTAACTGGTCATAGCTTTACAAGGATGATAGACATGCAGTTGATTGGAAGGGAAGTTCAAATGGACAGGATGCTGTACTGTTACTTCTGTTACACAACTGTTCACCGAGTACAAACACTACACTTTCAGTGCATTAGCAACATAATTAAATGAAGCAGCACGTTGAAACCTCAGAAAATGATGCATTGTAGGATTCTGGTAATATCTGGCTAACCAACCCAGCAACCATTTACTGAGCCATACGTTTTCTCGTAAAAGAGATATTATTTGATCAATGCCAATCTACGTGTAAAATGTTTGTATTTGTCTTTGTATATTCAAAACAAAATTTTATATCATCTACCCATCTTTGAGACAGTATAGTTGTGTATGTGTAAACACTCCTACTCCTTTTTGTTTTCATACTATGGCCGGGTGATGGATAATATTAAGATGGGTGTTGGATAGTAAATAACCAGGTATTTGTCACTCCAAACTGCATGTTGGAGAGGAGGTGAAGTTTTAGTAATATATTTATCATCTTGTCTCCACATTGTTCAACAATATTATGGATACACGCCTTGTTTAGGATAGTATTTCCAGTTTTGCCCTTAGAGGCTCCCAACAATTTTGTAAATATATTTCCATCTTAGGATTGCTCATCTTATCAATAGTGCGTCCCATAAGGTTGAACCTATGGACATTTTTAACACAGCACTTCTCATCTTGTCCCGAGTGTGTCCTCTATATATTATTTATGTGGAAATAAGAAAGATTAAACATGGGATTTCCCATCTTCTCATCAGAGTATCGTCACATTTATAAATCCATATAATATAAAAATTCACAATACTGAACCAAATGTGGCACAATAAATTAGAGCCGGAAAAGCATGGTTTAAACAAATGCAACAATTAGGAAAAAAGTTACTTTTGACAATAAAGATAACTGAAAATTGCATGATTCTATAGGAACGCTTATCCCATATGATGGAATCTAAACATCTAGATGCTTTGCAATCGGGACCTTCTAGCTCGTTCTATCAACAATAAAGAACGATATAATCATGCTGTCCGGAATTACATGATGACGAACAAACTGACTATTTTCATTTTTCTTCATCAGAGATTAGATTTATCAAACATTAAAACATTACAGAATTAAACTACAAAATGAAAGAGAAATGCTACTTGAAAGTAGCTAATTTTCAGAATGAAACCTCTACTTAAATACAATCATACAGATCTCTCTCTCTCTCTCTCTCTCTCTCTCTCTCTCTCTCTCTCTCTCTCTCTATATATATATATATATATATATATATATATATATATATATATATATATATATTGTTCACCTTTCATGGCAAACGCGTTTTAAAAATTTTATTTAATGACAGTAATGATGCAAAGAATGTAAATACAGGCAGTATCTAATGTTCAATTATCAACATTACCCATGCGATAGTAACAACAAGAAATTGTAAGAGTGCTTTTGGAACATAATGGATATTGCTCCTGTAATTATTCCTGTAGTGACGCTTAACTAGTATTACCGTACTATGACACATTGTTTATAGCTTGACAGTATCCACGAACAAAATATTTCTCTAAGAACCACGTGCAGTTACTATTGAATGGGAAGAAATACCCAACAACTGTGTGCGCGTATTTTGTGAAACCGATGGTGTAGTAATTGTGCCGGGAAAAACAACTATGAAGCACTGTGTTGCTTAATCTATCCATTATCTTTAGAGGGAAGGATTCTAGTGTTATTGCGGACAATATGATCTGCTATTACATCATGAAGACATCAGAAAGGTATGTTCAGACAATAAACTCCACTTTAAAATTTAAAGTAGCTAACTACACTTAAAAATGAAAAGAAACTAGGTCAGTGAATGGGATGATGGGAACGTAAGTGTCGACTTGATCACATGTTACTATCATGCGATGCGTATTCTAAGAAATTGTAACATTTTCCAGATTGTTTCAATGAACTGTTTCAGAAAGGAAGCAAGATCATGCTATTCCCTCAATGGCTGAATCTAAATAATTTGCTAGATAAATAATCGATGTTTTTTTTAATAACATTCCCTCAGGGGTATCAGTGGGACACCAGATGTGCAGCACATCAGAGATACAGGATATGTGCAACTAATTAAACAGCCACCTAGAATGCCTTATGTGACTTCTATGAAAGCGGTTGAGAAATACAGAAGGTAAGCTGAGAGCGGGTATCATCACCGAAAGCACGTCATATTGTGATTTTGGTCTTTTGCAAGAAAAGCGATGTCACATCTCGTCCATATGTATTATAAAAGGTTTATAAACTTTCTGACCAAGATGCATATCCGTTGTCTCCAATGAATGAGATAACCGTGGCCTACAATTAATTATTTGTTGCCCCTAATTAATGAGAAATTTATTGCCTCCAATTAATGGAGTATATGTTGCCTCCAATTAATGAGACATTAATTGCCTCCAATTAATGACTATTTGGATAGAATTGGTGTTGATGGTTTTTCGAATTAGATTTGCGTCTTGGATATTGGAAGATAGGTATTCATGAATGGAACAGGCCCAACCCAGCATCTGTAACTAAACGTTGACTGTATAAGAATGTAACAACTCATATATCTATTCATACCATACCTTCCAGTGTTATATACAGTTGATGCTAAAGGATCTACAATGGAAAGCTCTTCTAATTTATTTACGTGATTTAATTGTCCACGGTCGAGCTTTTGATCAACTTTCTGAGAGGTTATAGTAAGTTTTGATCTACTGCAGAAAGGCTGGACCAAGACTTAAATCTAGGAAAGGTGAACTATTTTAGACAGAAGTTGCTAGTTGGGGCATTGTTTAGCTTTAGAGGGCGTAATGTCAGATGTGTGCTGATCGATTACATAAAATATTTAAAATGTGAGCTCATTCTCAGGATTAGTGTTGAATTGCCCTAAAAAGATATCACTTGGTTTACAGCAAGGGTTCAACTTTATAATTTTTAGAGGCTGAACAAACGTTCAAGTTTAAGAATTTACCATAATTTCAACTGTAGTTAAAGTTATGTCTTTTCAAAATAGCACTAATTGCAAAATTCCCTGCGGATGAGACCTATTAGTAGAACTTACACGTACACAACATGTTATCACCCTTGCATTGCTTACGCACGCACACATCATGCACTGTACAATAATATCATACATGAAATAAAAAGAGAGACAAGGGGTGTAAAACTTGCACAAGCTATGCGCGTAAACATACCCATTTACTAGTATGCATGGAGTGAAAAAGGCAAAGGAATATGAGTGCTTACACGTATACACAAACGTAATAGTTGATTATCACACAAGACAGACGGGTGGAGTTTTAAATTTGAAATACGTGCAAAACTTTTGAACTTGTTTGCAGAAGATTAATGTGTTAGCACACAACTTCTCTTTTTCACTAAGCTAAGTCTTCTTCAATCAGTACAACATCTTCATTTGAATGTACTAAAGCTTATCCAAATAGTCTTATGACACCAGGTCCTAATGTTATAGTCTTATGACACCAGGTCCCAATGGTTGTCTATGTTATAAGGTATTGGATGTAATTGTACTAAGTGTTTCGGATTATTATGGACAACAATCTCGAAATTCAGGATATAAAGATATAAACTAAAATCCCTCTCACAGTCTAACGTATCCATAACAATATATATATATATATATATATATATATATATATATATATATATATATATATATACATATATACATATATATATATATATATATATATATATATATATATATATATATATATATATATATATATATATATATATATATATATATATATATACATATATACATATATATATATATATATATATATACATATATATATATATATATATATATATATATATAAGCATGGTGACGTCCCCCAAAATGTTGTTGTTCAGACTGGCTTTGAATAATTCGCAAAAGATAAAAAAAAAATAATAGTCAAATGAGCACTTTTGTTTGCAGTGAATAGTCTAAACGCATGTTTTTTCTTGCAAATAATACCTAAGTACACATAAAACACGTCTGCAAACTTGATGATGCAAAAGAAACAAAAGAAATAAGAATAAGAAAACTGACCAATCATTGATACTTATATCCAAGTGAGAAATCTAAAAGAGGCATATTTCTTACCATTACCTACGTGGCAAATAACAAAAATCCAACATCGTATAAGAACTCACATAATTTAAGCAATGCGATGGAAATTAACTTTATTCCTCTAAGATGACACAAGACGTGTCCAGTAAAAAAATGCTAAATCGGTTAAGCATATATACTTAGAACTATATTATCAGTTAATATTAAGACGAACTTAAGCATTTATTTAAAGATCCTTTGCAATCATACATTATTTAGTATCTAAAATTAGACACTATGCCAAGGTCGAGTTATAGATAATCACTAACATGTACTGTTATGAATAGCATTTGCAACAATTAAAACAGATTCGTGTATCAGGAATCACCAAGAATATATAGATAATAAACTACTAAATTCACATGTGTCTGCCATTCAGTTTGAAAAAAAAAATATGTACTTTGTTCATTTGACTGTTCCATCGTACAAATGTGATATCGTTTTAAAAAGTTTCTGATGTATGCAAAGACAGAGATGGAGGCATTTTTTTCCATAAAGCAATATATATATATATATATATATATATATATATATATATATATATATATATATATATATATATATCGTAAAACACTTATATAGCGCTGTTTCACGATGTTACATTCTCAAAATAGATGGATTAATCTTTATGTGAATAGGCACAGAATGAACATATATTTATATCATTATCTGATATTTGTTTTCTTCTAATAAGTTACATTTTTGCAAGTGTTATATACGCAGTACATTAGCTCATACAGAAACCATATTAGATTAGAATTTATAGCTGTTGCAAGGTAATGGAAAAATACTTATCATGCAATCATTTGGGTTAGGTTAATTAAATTGTATTTTTCATTTAGTAAGTGCTTTAGATGTTAACATTTATGTATCTTTCACCAAGTTATCATAAATATGTATGCAAATTTTTCTAAGTATAAAGTAATATCTACTTTGTAATCAAATGTTTTTCCAACATTTCTGGTTGGAAGTCAACTGATAATCTCTTCATATATATTCTCTTGTTACTGATCCCAAATTATTATAGCAAGATGTTCCAAACATTATATATTTCATTGACACTCCACCATCAAAAAATTCTCCGAAAGTCTGAACTGTATCCTAGATAATGATACACCTTTTTAAACATGTTTTGTTCCAAAAAGATAATTACCCTACGACCTCAATATTTTCAATCTGCTTTAGTAGCGCAGTAAGAAAATGTGAAAATTCTTGGAATAAACGTTTTAGAGCATATGTCATAATAATAAAATGCATCCTTCAAAAATATATTATCATCATCTCATATGTCAATTTCTGTATCATGATTATCACACTTGTCAAATTAATTAAAATCTTAAACCACGAAATGTTTGTTTACCCCCATTTTGTATTTGGTTAGTATTTCTAAGACAAATGATTTTTCAAGGGCAAATAAGAAATAGTTTAAGTCAATGATTGCAAATCTTCCTTCTTCATAAATTTTGTGTATTACTTTTTTTTGTTAACTGACCCTTTCCATTGGCACATATAGATTACACGATTTAATTTCAATGGACTATTAGTAAACTTTGAAACTAATGGGATATGTCGCCAGCAACAGTTAAATTATAGTGTATATTGTGATAAAACGGTTCAATCCATTTTATCGTCAAATTAGTAAAGTTGAAAAAGTGTAGTAACTCAAATAATAACGTCCATTATACAGAATCAAAAGCTCTTGCAAAGTCAATCCTGTGGTAACTGGCGGGTAACGATTTTAAGTTACAAATTGATCCTCCACCCATATCTCCAATTTGAACATCAGTCACCCAGTAATAACCTATGATCAATATTTTTAATACAACTAAATTCATATATACTTTCGTAATAGGGATTTAGAGCAGAAACAAAATCTTTTTATTCATTCAAGAATATTCAGAGAGACTAGATGGAAGATTGTATGCAAGTGATTAATATTTATCAGATGATATGTAACTCTTTAATACTTATTTAATTGGTGAAAAACAAAATAGTTTGTGCTTTATACTGTTAAATTATAACTGGTTTACGCCAAACAATATTCATATGGATAGCTATTTGAGCATCGAATATGATTCTCATTCGGTTAGTACACACGTTTTCTTTTCTTGTCACATCCCACTAGTTTTTTGTTAAAGATTTTAGCTACATAATGATGTTGTTTTGGATTTGCTATTTTGACTGCTAATGAGCACAGAAGTAAAAATTGAACTTTTTATTTTATTTCCTTTCTTACTGGATTCATGAGTTTCGCCTCCAATCCTACCCTTTTCTCCAAACCAAACTTGTCCCGCTTTGTCTGTCCTTGTACTATTTGGACCGATACTATTTGGATCAAATAACAGGGCTCCTAACGTCGGACACAAAGAAGGTTTCAGCAATCATGGTTTTGTTTTTCATGTATATTTTGCTATTGTGATTAGAGCGTCTATGTTACTTGGCAGAATTGCAAATCTACTTCGTTCCTCGTTTGTCTTATACCAACCGCTTCAATGAAATGGTAACTTTGATTTTACAGTCACTGGACCAAGGGTAATACCTTATGATGCAGAAATGAGTCTCTCAGGTTTAAACAGAACGTATATCATTACTTAACCAAATGTATCTATGAATTACTTTGCTCATACGTACATTACAGGTTGTCTTTTATAATGTAGATTAATTATCATTAAATGCATTTTCAAGTCTTTAATAACGATATTAAAACGGAAAATAACAACAAAAAAAGAAAACAAAGTAGTTTTCTTTTATTCAGTAATCATGCATGAGTCAGATATGTAAATCCAATTTCTGTTTGGCACAGTACCACCTAATCTTTGACTATGGACAAATATACCATGCACAGTCTTTTGTTCGTGGAGGGAAACGTCATGAAATGGAATGTACACATTTTATTCATAACTTTAATAATTTCATTATTTAAGGTTTACAAAAATTCTTCGCTTTTTGTCTGTCTGTTACTTTGTTTATGAACCCACGTAAAACGAGTATTGTTATGTCTTTTGACTGAAATTGTTACAATACATTTATAAAAAAGTCAATTGACATCGAACAATCTTCAATTATCGTCTTCTTTTACATTAGATACACATTATCTTACACAAATTTAATAAGATCTGCATGTTAATATATTATATAAGTATGTTCTTACTCACAATATTTTTTGTCGTATTTTCTTCGGCCTATAGATGCTTCTCTTGCGATGAAAAGTACAATTTTCTCCTCCTTGAAATCTCTATAAAGACAACAACACATATTTGTAGGAAAGGAAATCGCAAGGTTGCCCAGGGGTTCACTCTCATCAATGCCTACCTATGGACATGAATATGTTTAAAAAATAAAAAGCAGCCACAATTAAACAACATTTATGTAATTTGTTTTCTTTTGAATTTTGCTTTGCTCTATTTCCTTTGAACGTATCATCAAACAATGCAAATATATTAGCAAATATGTCGATTGTTATTCAAGAAACAAAATGTCTAGGGTGCTCAAAGAATTATGTCTGTTTAACCAGTCTGATATTGATGAGAGTGATCTAATTTAATATCTAAACGTTTCTTTGATGTTATATCACTAAATCATGTATTCAAAAAATCGTGTATCTTTGGTAAGATATAATCAAAATCGCCAGATCGTTAAATACTATAACGTCCCGAGGGAGCTTACAAAACAAATTAGAAATCTTGTTTTTAACATTGTAAGATTATCACTACATTTTGTTTACTTGAGTTTCATTGATTTATTTCTGACTCATATATATTATTGTATAGACTCTCTTTACAGTAAATAAAACTCCTTTTATTCCTAGATTCTAATTTTAAGATGTCATGATTTGCCGGCTTCAACATACAATTTCAAACCCAATTTCCACATGCAGACAATTTATGTTTTAACTTTTTTCGGAACTACAGGTAAAAGTATTACTTTTCTGCAAACGTGTTGTTTGGTCAGGAATGAGTCTGTTTAGGATTATATATGACTCCTTGATGTCTTAACGTCCAATAGAACAAGAACAGTAGAGATTCCGGGGTGGGAACGAGTGGTCTAAAGCGTTCGTCTTTACCCAGAACTGCCATCTCGCCTCTGTGGGTTCGAGTCGTGGTCTAGGCCAATGTGGTTATTTGAGAAAGACTGCCAGGAGCCTCCCGCTGGAGGATAGTTCATTTTGGGGTATTCTTCTCCGACAGATTTTCTGGCCGCCATCTATAGCCTATGCCGAAAAATCTCCTTAAACCCATAAAACCACCACAATAATAGCATAACAAATGACAAACAGGCAGTCAACCTAAACATATACCCCAAAAACCAACTGAGAAATTATGAAGAACAAGTGAAAATATTATAAAAGAATACTGCTGAAAAGGAAACAAGGGCGAAAGAAATCATAAGTATATTCTCAGAATGAAAATTCAGTTATTTAACTGAAACAGTATAAAAAATTATAACCGTACATGAATGAAAGGAAAAATGACATAAAATATATCAAACAGGACCTGAAATATACATACAATGAATTGCTAATGGCAATATAAACTGGTAACTGCACAACAAGAACGATTGTTACGAGTCTGTGCTCTTAAAAAAAGCAACTGGAAAGAGGGCAAGACAACAAGCTTTGTATATTTTAACAAGAGTTTTCTTCTTTATAGAACCAATGTGATGTTGAGAAAAATGAATTTACGATATTGCGAATTAAATGCCAAAATAATCCTAGAATTATAGACACAAGCCCAAATAATAAAATGTCCTGAATAAAACTCAGTTCAAATCCCGAAGGAATCTAAAACTGAAGGCGATGACGTGTCTGTCCTAGTCTAAGGCGTGCTGATGTGTCAAAAGTCTCTTGTTGAATCACATAAATGTTACTCCATGTATAAATTCCATTGAATGTATTCATCCAAGAATTTTATCAGAGCACTTTTGTATTTCCAGAGAAAATAATTACTTGAATTCAATAATTTGAAGAAACTAAAATTCAGGCCACAATGGTCACACCTTAATAGAACTTGAATGTGCTAGATGTTAAAGCACGACTGACCAAATACTTACAATCACAAGGTTATATTGTTCTATACTTGACCTCAGGTCACAATTAGCATTTTATAAATAAAAATATTGCCTAATAAAATATAACCTTCTAGAAAATGGTAATGAGCCTTATTTACTTGCAACTCAATAACCTATAGAATTCGCTAGGGAATCTCCACAACCCTGACCCAAATAAACATATTTACTCCTTCTTGTTTACCTGAATAATAATCCAAATGTTAAGCTAATACGAATAGAAAATAATTTAGCTGTGCATTATTTCTTAACATAAATGAAATAGAGAAAAATAAAGAAAAGGTTAATCAAGTCAAGCAGAAATGAACTTAGTTTTGGACAAGTCAATTTTAGCATTAGTGTCACGTTACAACAGAATATAATGAAAATAATTTTTTAAACTAACAAACATTAAACATACAAAACACGAACTAACATATGTAGACGTAATATGGATCTGTCAAATAAATGCAAACTGCAACGTATTCAGATAAAATGTTTTAGCCTGAGTTAGATTCTTCAGGTTTCTATTGGATTTACATTTCCTTTGTTTATTGTTATATGCGTGCACATTATACATAATAATTTGTTTAACGTTACATTCTTTCAATAAAATCTATGGTAATTACCTAATGCTGCCTTCTTTCTAAAGTATCCCCAGTAACTGTTGCATGCTACTATCGTGAAACAAATCCATTGTTGTCACTGAATGCTACCTATCTACAATGTAATCCGTAGTAATTGCTTAATGCTACGGCTTGCAATAAAATTCATGCTAACATTTTCATATTACCTTCTTCCAATAATATCTTCGTGCAATAATATCCATGGACATTGTCGATTGCTATCATTTTGCAGTAAATTATATGGTAATCGTTGAATACTCTCTTCGTATAATAAAATCTTTGATAATTGTTGAATGTTACCCGAGTGCAAAGAAAGTGATAATTGTTGAATCCTATCATCTTGCAAAAAAAGCCATAGTAATTGTTGAATGCTACCTTCATGCAATAAAATATGTGGTACTTGCTGAATGCTGCCTGTTTAAAAAAAATTCCATGATGATTTTTTAATGTTACCTTCTTGCAATAAAATCAGTGGTAATTGTTGAATGCTGTCATCGAGCAGTAAAATTCATGGCAACTGTCGATTGTTATCTTTTTGCAGTAATTGTTGAATGCTACCTGTGTGGAAACAATCGTGATAATTGTTGAATCCTATTTTCTGGCAATAAAACCCATAGTAATTGGTGAATATATGGTATTTATTGACTTTTACCTTTTCTCAATAAAATCCATGGTAATTGTTGAATTATACCTTTTTGCAATAAAATCCATGGCAAATGTTGAGTACTACCTTCAAGCAATAAAATCCATAGCAATTGTTCAATACAACAAAAATTCAATAACATCCATGGTAATAGTTGAATGCTACCTGCCTGCAATACAATATAGGGTAATTGTTGAATGCAACCTCCATGCAATGCAATCAAAGGTAATTGTTGAATGTTACCTTCGTGCAATAAAATCTACTTTCCTTGTTCATTGATAACTACGTGCAATAAACTACATGGTAATAATTGAATTATACCCTCTCGCAATAAAATCCATGGTAATTGTTGAATGCTACCTTTCTGCAATATATGGCAATTGTTGAATGCTACCTTCGTGCAATACAATTCATGGTAATTGTTCAATACTACATTCATTCAATAATCTCCATGGCAATTTTTCAATGCTACCTGCGTACAATAAAATCCATGGCAATTGTTGAATGCAACCTTCTTGCAATACCATCCATGGTAATTGTTGAATGTTACAGTCGTGCAATAAAATCGATGGTCATTGTTAAATACAACATACATTAAATAAAATCTATGGTAAATTGAAATGCTATATTCGTACAATAAAATCAATGGTAATTGTTGAATGCTACCTTCTTGCAGTAAGATCCATGGTAATTGTTTATTTCAACCTTGCTGCAGTGAAATTAGATGTACTTGTTCATTGCTACCTTCGTACAATAAAATCCATGGTAATTCTTGAATACTACATTCTGCAATAAAATCCACGGTAACAGTTGAATGCCACCTGCGTGCACTACAATATATGGTAATTGCTGAATGCTACCTTTTTGCAATAAAATTGACGGTAATTGTTTAATATTACTGTTATGTGAATAGGCTCGCACAAAAGTAACAAGAAAAAATGAAAACATCAAGCTTTGTAAAATTTAACAAAATAATTTAATTCCTTAGAAAAACAAGGTAAAAAAAAGGAAAATTGACTTACAGTTTCCGAATTGAATCCAAAATTAATCTAAGAATTAAAAAGTAGAAGTCCTATTAATGAAAGGTCCTAAATGAATCACAGTTCGAATTCCGATGAAATTCAAATATGGATGGCGATGAGGTATGTAGTAATCTAGACAGTATTGTCATGTCAATAGTTCCTTGTTGAATCACAAAAAAATGATATTCTTGTTTAGAATTTCTAAAAAAAATATCGACAAATGCCTTTGTCCAAGAATCATGATGAGCACTAATACTTTCCAGAGTAATTAAATTACTAATTCCAAAAAAACCCCAGAAAACTTCAACTCAGACCGGTCACAACTAGACATATTTAAGTGTCGGAGATTTAAGCCCAACTAGTTAGTTCTTCTGAAGAAAAGAGTTAAACAGTTAAGTTAAACGCATAACAGATTCTCGTATGAGGTCACGTGGTCACATTCCAGAACATCGTAGAAATTTTGCCACATGTCTAAAGTCACGTACTCTAGTATGACCTTAACTGAAATCAATAAGGGTGGTTAATATGGAATATAATCGTTTGGGTCCAGGGTAAGGTGACGTCCATCTCATGTCATGGAAGAAAATGGCAAACAATGTAAGAAATACATCGAAATCAGACGAATGTTTTTACTTGAAGTGGGCAATAAGTGATAATGCCGTAATCTTCAAGATCGCATCAGTAATAAGAAATGACATCTATACACACATGTAAATAACGGATACACATAAAAGGCTTCTCCAGATCGTTGTACCAAATATATAAGCAGTAAGGTATGTGGTAAAAATGAATGCGTAATCAGGTAAGCTACGTAACAGTGGAGAAACACTAGTGTATTTTAAGCGATGATATTGTATCTTAAATGTAGAAAAGTTTAATTTCTGAACACAAATAATTTCATATTATATACTAAGTATACCATATTCTTAAGCGTATAAAAGTTTAGTTTTTGTACACAAATCATATTCATATTTTGTATTATGTGTACCATAGTCTTAAGCGTACAAAAGTTTAGATTTTGTACACAAATTATTTCATATTGTATGTTAAGTGTATCATAATATATCTAATTGTATAAAAAGTTTTCTTGCACAGATCATTTTTATATTGTATCTTAAGTTTGTAATATTGTGTAAGTGTACAAATACTAATATGAATTAATGTGGCACAACGTTGGTTAAGGATTTACAATGGAACTTTCTGAGAAAGAGGGAAAACTATGTGCTGACACATTTAAAATCAGATCTTCTTTTCACATAATTCTTATCGAACTGAAATGTAGTCTTTTTGATGTAACAATAATACCTCAAAATATATTGTTTCTATTCATCAACGCAGCGAATATGTGTATGTTTTCTGTTATTTTGTTTACTAAAACATTAGAAATATGCCCATTATACTTTTCTTACACAAGCATCAGAATTAATTCATTCAATATTTAAGGTATTCAAAATTTTAATTAATTATTTCAATAGTTTCAAAGCCTAATTATCATGAGCTTAGGTACATATATTTCAGTACAGCATGTACTCGTACATGTAGCGTGAAACTTGTATCCATAGATATACTAACCGTTGTCCCGAGAGTTATGAAGGAATAATTGTTGCAAAGGAACTCTGGTGATTGTTTTACAACGTTCACCATCTGAAACTAGTTAAGTAGGATTAACATCAAGATCTGAACTCGCGAGACTGTCTACTTGGAATCATTAAAATTTGGACAGAAAACACAGTCATTTGGTAAATATCCAGCTCCATAAAATTAATAATTTTCTCTAATTCGCTAACTCGAGACACAAACAAATTAGCAATATAAATGGTTGTCTGATTTTGGATTTTACCGTGAACAACATTTAAGTTATATAGCTACTCGAATGGGATGACACACCCATTGTAAACATAACACGACTGAATGTATGAGATAATAGAGGAATGGAACATCATGTTGTCTTTTGTTTAATTTACAGGGCTAGATTTTGGAAGAGAGAGCGTCACATTAAGCTGGCAATGGCCAAATCATCTTTAAACAGCGTCCTACTTAAAGTAGAAAGTAGTTGTCCCGTGTAAGATCAATCCCTTGAACTATTCAGGATTCGAAACTACTGCAGTACGACCCTGTCATTGGCATGTTTCCAATGTGATGAAATAAGAGCCATATGGTTGCATCTTGCTAAATGGTATGTGGCATTTCATTATTCCAGTATGTAACGGTATGTAACTCAACTGATTATGCAGATCAAACTCAACTTCTTTTAGGGTGCATAAATTATTACCAATAGTTTCATGCAACATGGTATGATAATAATCGGTAACAACAATTCTACATTTTATTGACTCTGGAATAATTTGGATAAACAAGTTAACAGTAGTTTTGTGATATATTTCTCTTATCTGAACCCACTCTATAGTTTTGACAATCGAATACATGCTTAGGTCGAACTTCCATGGGTTAAATATACTGAGTATGTATTGCCACTACACGCAGATTACAATCTATTTACTAGTTTATGCATCCCAAAATCTTTGCAAAGTTTCTTAGAGGTATTCAAATTATATACAGAGATCACAGGCATTAACATTTAAAAGAATAAATCAGCTTCAATTTGTCAAAGAAAGAGCTGGTCCATTGTGTTTAGAATATTCCTTAAACTGTTAAACACGAGTCGTGTTCATTGATTGAAGTAATAGTATCAACACATCTTAAAGAAGCTTTTAAAATTAAATGCATAGATATTAATGTTATAACAACAGTAAAACAACAAGGACAGCAATGACAAAAACAGCAACGGCAACAATTACAATGCTGCAGCTGATGATTACAACAACAACAATAATAATAATAATAATAATAATAATAATAATAATAATAATAATAATAATAATAATAATAATAATAATAATAATAATAATAATAATAATAATAATAATAATAATAATAATAATAATAATAATAATAATAATAATAATAATAATAATAATAATAATAATAATAATAATAATAATAATAATAATAACAACAATAATAATAATAATCTTTGTTGGAACATAAACCACCAGCCAGGTTACATATATGAATGAAACATATTATACAAGGACAAAACATGACAGTTATGGGATAAATGTTATTATTGACTCTCTGCACGCGGTTTTCAAACTTTACGTAATTTGCCTAATGTAGAACTTACTTAGGTAAATATGCTTTTTGAAAAATGATCGCATATGGGATAGTTAGCAACGAAGTGAAACACATCTATATCTGCACAAAAGAGGGTTAGGCTTTCCTAATGGGGTTAATTGGAAATCAACATTAAAATGCTATAATAGGTCACACCACCACCACCACTACTACTGCTACTACTACTACTACTACTACTAATAATAATAATAATAATAATAATAATGAAGAAAGAAAGAAAAGACAAGATAAGTGCATATAGAATACATGGTACATTTGATTTAAAACTGAATGAATATTATGAAGTTAAAAGTTAAATATGTAAGATTGTTTAAGCTGTATAACATTTATTCTTAAATTCCTGATTTGTTCAAATTAAAAATTTAACTTAAATATACTTTTTCAACTGAAATCTTTGTTCTAAATAAGAAAGTAACATGTAACTAAGAGTGCATTTCATATAAAATATTTTTTCTTGTCCATTAGTTCACTTTCTATCGTTTTTAAGATTTCCTTCTCACATTTTTTTTTCCATTTACAAATCACTCCAATCATGCATTACAATGATTTTAAATTCATATATCATTCATATACATTTCATTTGCTTCTTGTTGATAATATTATTGACAGAATCTGGTTGATCATTATGCAGGTAAGCAATTATTCATTGTTTCGTTTAATGGCTAATTAGCTGACAAATTAGCGGCTATAAACCTGATGATGATAAACTATGATCCTAATGGTAGAACATAACAATACAATCATGTATTCAAAACTGAAAAAAATGACAATTGTTCACATGCAGCTAGGCTTGAAAACTTCATCCTGTCGAGCAGGACGTTGCTAAAAGCTTTGTTGTGGGGGGGATGCTTAATCCTAGCGGCCCTAATTATAATGACCCTTTAGCATTCTAATTATTGGTATAGTCTGTCGTTTCGGATATTAGACTGCATTGAGAACTTTTTAAATAGACATATAGTCTGAAGGAGATATGGATTTCCTTGATTACATCATTTGATGTCGCCTGACCTTTCGTGTGTTGGCCTGGGGCTGAACCGTTTTAAACGACAATGAATGATTTGTACACAACTAGAGTTAGTAAATATGTCGGTGAATAATGCCGTGTCCATTATGCAAATACCAAGAAAAAGGGACGGAGAAGAGCAGAAATATTTCTCTGCGCTATACACACACACACACACATACAAACATACATATATATATATATATATATATATATATATATATATATATATATATATATATATATATATATATATATATATATATATATATATATATATATAAATATATATATATATATACACAATATATTTTTATAAATATATATATATATATATATATATATATATATATATATATATATATATATATATATATGCATATATTATATATATATGCATATATTATATATATAGATATATATATATGCATATATTATATATATGTGCATGTATTATATATATATATATATATATATATATATATATATATATATATATATATATATATATATAGATATATATATATATATACATATATATATATATATATATATATATATATATATATACACACTAATTAGTTTGCATAATCTTTCTTGCTCTTTCTGGGTTTTTATATGGGTGCGGGCACAAAAGATGGAAATGATACAAATTGTTTTATAAATGCTATATTTGATTAATAACCACTTGAAATGTGCGAAATATGGTGACCAAACTTCATTATCCTTTGTCAGAAGTGCTTTTGAAAAAGTGAAGAAAAATAACTTATCCGAAAGTGTGTGTGTGTATGTGTGTGTGTATGTGTGTGTGTGTGTGTGTGTGTATGTGTGTGTGTGTGTGTGTGTGTAGTTTTAACGTATCTTTAATACGTTTTCAGTCATATCCCTACGATATCTGCAGTGTCACAGTTTATGGCAATGTTTATCACTGAGGTCTCATACTGCAGAGATGTAGCATTAGTTTTTTTCTTCTGTATTTGGAACAAGGTGTTTAAGGCTTGTTAGTTTTGCAATTCCGTTTAGTGTAAATGGACGTATACATTTCTTACGAATCACTTGTTTGTGTAAATTATTTTTGGAAATTATTGATTCTAACGTTTATTAGAAATTAAACTATAAAATAACCGGTCTATCAATGACAATGTTTAGTTCATGAGCTACAATAACAGTAGGCTGTTAAGGCCTGCACAAATAAGAGAAGAAATGTCGGACAAGAAATGTTAATACGGTGTTCATCTTGTCCCGCCCTTGTCATTTAAATGTTATCCATGTAAACATACGAATGCATAACGTAATATTACTTTCCCGTTAATCATCGCAGAAATGACAACTCATAGTAAAAAAGAAAGACAACCATTAAATGCCATATTTCATAAATTTTACAATCTGTTTGCGGTTTTGCGATATTTTAGAATCGGGATTCAGCATATTAAAATGATTGCAATTTTGCAAATATGAAACACTGTGGCATTTATTCCCTGGCTTCATTTAGAGAAGAAAAAGAGCAGAGGAAGGAAATGAATAATACTGACGTGAGAGCAGTGAGAGACGTATGTCCTTTCATTATAAACATTTCACAAATGAAAGACGCCGAGAATAAGTGCCGTTACTGTTGATAAGTATTTGTTCCAAAAAACGGTATTCGTTACAAGTCTTTTTTATAAAAAAAGAATAGTCTATAGTTTATGAATATAAATGTCGTCCAAATTAAAAAAACTTATTTTGATGGTTTCCATTGCAAGAAGAAGAGATTCGAACTAAATCCAATGCTGGATCACTTCTAATCGGTTTCTTGTCAAATATGTTTCTTTGCGAAACAAGTAGTGTTACGCAGAACATCAGCTCCAAACTGACTTCATGTAAGATTTTGTGGGACTGGTTTACTCAGTGCTGTCTTAACGACATTGTAGGCTCTGGCCAAATCAAAGCACTGGGGCCCTCCTTCCAGCCCTACTATTCTTTAATAATATCGGCGGCATGATGCCCCTAGAAGCGTGAGGCCCTGCGTAACTGCCCAGTGTGCCCTTGCCTTATGAGACCACTGGGTTTAATAATGAGTTCAAATATGACTGCCATAGTGGGCTAATTACGCTCTGTTTCCTGCAAGTCTGACGAAGATCAATCGTTTATTTTCTTAATAGGATCGGTAAAGAAATTATGAAGTTTCAGAATGTTTTTTAAAGCAATGTTACACAGGTAGTACTTAATTGTTTGATTCAAGTTATAATTTGAAAAAAGAGCTGGAACATAATTATTCTTTATTTTTTATTATTTATCTCCCCCGAAAGAGAAAATTCATGGGTTATCCAGTTTAATAAATAGTCAGGATAGAGGCTTGCTGATATAAATGATTGGTTAGAACATAGTTTTAGCAATTAGAATGATGCGTCACAGAATCCTTCTATATGATCAATATTGGATGACTACCGTAGTGTATCACTCGTAAAGGCATCTGCCTTCAACTGACTCGACCGTATATTATCTTCATGCGATGTTGTGCCGTAAAATAGAAAAAGAATTAAAAACATCTTCCGTTTTTGTCATTGTTGCGAAGGTAAGTTAGCATGAAGAACAATAATTGTTAGTATACCTCAAACGGGGTCTCATCGGCTTTAAGTCTTTTCCTTTGATAAATTATCCCTTGTATAAAAGACCTATAGGCTTTTAAGTCTCCTTTTGGATACATTTTCTATTGCATAAACAGTCTCATCGTCTTTAAGTCTCTTTTTTATAAATTGGGTAAAACAAATCTTGTTATGGTGTTGCTGCTGCTGCTGCTGATGATGATGATTGCACATAGGGTTCCTGTATTGCCAATTAATATCGAAAGAAGCAGAACAAACATTTCTCCTTGAGCAACAACAGCGAGAAGAAGGAAAAGCAAGAAGGAAACGACCGGAATAAGAAGCAATAGAGAAGAAACAAAGGTTAGAAGAGAAGGTGAACAGTGAAATATAAACGGTCACGGTACTCTAGGATATATTGGCAGAGTTAAGAAGTCTGAAACAAATGTATTAGACTTTTTTTACAATCTAAGAGAAAAAGATCTTCCCGATGTAAAAATAAAGCCTAACCGTCTGACTACACCGGAGATACCACCTCTAGTGATGTCTTTTAAACCAGTGACAGGATCAAATCCACAAGTAGGCCTTGGCTGTGTGAAAGACTTAAGGCAGTTCTCAGGGGAAAAAAAAAAACAGTACCCAACAGTCCTTTACAAGTCCACCCATTTATTTAGAAAAGAGTTAATATTTATTTTGCCAAAATCAATTAAAAACTCAAAATTCTTTTTTAACCCTAAGATGTACGTCTGCTGAGTATATTAGTGTAGGTCCGTATTACTATAAACAATCAAAAACAAGAGACACGTTTTTCAGTCTAGTCTATACTGTTAAAAATATCTACAATCCAATTCACAACAGAACACAACACTTGTTAAAGGTTCATAGACTTATGTCTGACTTTGGTTCACTCTCTCTCTTTTTTAAATTTCTTTTATTTTCAGTGTTTCCTCATTTTCTTCTTCCTTCCCTTTTCTCTTCTTGTTTTCTTCTTTTTCCAAACGTCTCTGAGTTCTTCCTTTGCCTAGGTCACTTCTTCTTCCTCCACCTCCTGCTTTCGTTGTTTCTTAGGGCAGTCTGAAGATCAATGTCTTTTCTTTCCACAATGATAACAATTATCTTGGCTTTTGTCTCTTCGTGAACTGGTCTTGACTTTATTATGATCAGGACATTTTGCAGCCCAATGCCCTTTGTTCTGGCAGATATAGCAAGTATCTTGACTTTTATCTCGAAAGGAGAAAGAGTAGTTCGTCGGATTGTTTGAATAAAACTTTCGTATGACAATTCGAAAAGCTCTAATCAGAAGTTCCATCTGTGCGTGTTCTTCCATCGTGCTGATCGGTTAAAGAGCAAAATGAATATTGAGAGGGAAGTCACTAGTCCTTTATATATGCATCGGACTGACATGAATATATAGTAGACCATAGCGTTTCAAATGTAGTCATTTGAGGTATTGCAATCAAGATAAAATGATCGCATCATTTCGTGAATAAAGGAGAAGAAAGTTAGAGGCAGAAACATGATAAGTTAGAGGCAGAAACATGATTTATCGCCTCGCACAGTAGCTCAAGGCTTGGCTCAAATTCATGCCAGGGATTTTGAAAATGACATGAGTGAACCAGAATCTAAACCCAGAGAGTCTACACCAAGCCAAAGTCCATTACCATCAGAAAACTCTGAAAAGTACTACCACATTCGAGAGACAGGCAAACACACCTCCAGAAAAAGTAGAGCTACAGTTTAAATCTTTCAAGTCCGACATACCGCTGGAGAAAGCGGAAGGGTTTATCACCGATGTGTGGGAGTCTTTGTTAACCAAACTGAAACGGCAATGTGAAGCCAAAGAAGACGATTACTTGAGACTTTCCATTCATCGCGACAGTTTGAAGTCTCCCGTTTTGGCTCAAGTTTATCAGTCCATAAGAACTGACACCTTTTAAAATCATCAATAAGATTTAACACGTACAGCAATCAAACAACAAATTTCACATCACTCGTAGAAAAACCGACACGTTTCTTTTCCCCAAGGGATAGGACACAAAAAGTGTTATTGGTATACGACCTTCACAGCACCAAAATGACGAGGCTCGTTCAAATTAAAAATCTTCAAGGCAAGATGCCTTTAGCCCATGCAATCGTGGTGGGACGAACGTATGCCGCCAAGAATGAGGTGGCAAAATGGAAAAGAGACTGAGAAGACATTAAAAGAATCCTTGAACGTAGCCAAAGTCATTTCTATATAAGTGGGCCATGTGCAATTTAACGATTCGATGATTTACTTGGCCATGCCTAAAACGTTTGACATGACAGAAATGGTCAAAGGCTATTTCCGCACTTTTTCAATACTGAAGACAATCAACATGCCGTTCTACACCATTTGCTAGAGGCTAAATACTACGACCCCTACAACATGCATATCAAACAACGAGAATCGTTCTACGCTTGGCACCACGTTCATGCCTCGAATTCTTTTGACACTCAGAAAAAAATGTTAAACAATTGTCGTTCCGACGTGGACATTTTACAATGTTGCTGTGGAAAATTTCGAGAGCTGTTTATGGAACATGGATGGATCGATCTTTGCAATACCTTCACATTTGTACCGCCAACGACTCATGCCCGAAAGTACCATATATCTCAACAGTCCTTAAACAAACAATTTTGTCAAACGTCGATACTCGGTCAAAACCCAACGCTGGTTACATTACTTGTGTGATAAGGAAGACAGATTGATTCAATAAGTTCGCTACGGAGGAGCGAAAAAGCCATCGGAAGGTATTCAGTCGATAGCTGGGACTTAGAAAACCACATGATGCTACCCTCAATGTGACACTAAAATTCAGATTTTACAATGGACCATTTAATACTTGTACCAGGCCACTTGTAGTCACACTTTTGGTTAGAATTGCAAGGATACCATGTGGTAAAAATGTGGGAACACGAGTACCATTAGCTGTAAAGAGGACTTTCGAATGTCACCTGTTTGCTATACCAAGCCGACGACGAGAAAGGATAATAAATTAAATACTTGGACGTATGTTCTCTGTACTCATAAGTGTGCAAATATTGTCACGTTTTGACATGGACATTATTAGACATTACAAAGAATTGAATAAACGTAAAATATTATCTCCAACGTACTTGTACCATCCCGTTTTACCAAATCATTGCCAAGGAAAACTAATGTTTCCCTTGTGCCGTACTTATGCAGATACGTGCAACCAAGATCACCCTTGTCAGCGAACTCAGGAAGGAAGCGCCTTGACAAGAAAGTGGCTCATCGTGGAATTTTATAAAGCTCTGGACGTGGTATACAAATTGTTAGAAATGTACTAAATTTACCACTTTCCTAAAACAGAAAAATACCCCAAAAGGCGACGAGACCCAAGAAAGTATTTTTGCAGACTACCTGAATGCCGTTTTTAAGCTGAAATAAGAAACCAGCTGATATCCTTCCTGCTCTCACAATTTCAAAGACCAAAAAAAATTCAAAGAGCAATACCCGGAGCAGGAAGGCATCACTTTTGGCCATTTCGAGAAAAACGAAAGAAGGCGATCATTTGACAGAGTGATGTTGAATTGTGTGTGGTGCAAAATGATACAACACCCGTGTTTACTCAAAAGGGAGTATTTGTCAGAACCTTTCCGCTAATTCCAGATGATTCACGAGAAAACCAAATACATTAAACACGTGGCTGTCGTTCGCGAGGACTTGGTTTAGTCAATTAAGAAAACGAACTGGACATTGTAGAAGCCGACGAATTTGGAAATGTCATCATTGTTGCCTACGTTACAGCCCATGCTCGCTTAAAGCTGTGACAAGTTTTAGAACTGTTAGGAGATCGTGTATTGTATTTTGACACGGATAATTGCATTTACATCAATCGTTTGCGTCAACAGCAACCTAAAATCAAAGGAGACAGTTTAGGAATTCCGTGAACCATAAGTGCACACGGAGTGTAAAGTGAAAAGATTGACTCTCAATTATTGAACCAGCCAAGTGGTAAACTTTGGTGTACTAAAAGAAGCCTTGCAGTCTTAGCAGGAAGGAAAATTTAACTACTTTGACCACTTTCCAACCAACCAAGATTGTACGTTTACCCACACATCAAACCGTCAGTCGGTCCTTGGAAAAAGTCTATATTTTGTGTACCAGAAGACAGTACGGTGTCCTATCCACTTCACTTGACCGTACGGACACGCTGATATTGGTCAGCATATATCAAGCGAGATCAAACTCGTGTGCGATTGCATTTTTGCCGTACACTTTAACCACCCTGATTCAGTATCACATCATCGTCATGGGACTCCTATTACCATACCTAACCTGGAAAGTTATAATGATGCTATTCGTCTCAAACCTGACGGATGCGAAAGAGACACCATTCATTATCGTACACCTTTACATTGTACTGGTTTTTATGGTGGATGTTAACCTCCACATGACACCATGCGGCTAACACCGTACGGATGGCATCCAAATATGAGCAAATTTCTAAGGATTTCACCATACCCTCATAGAAATAAACATGTAGAAAAGGAATATTCGTTTCCTTTGCGTTACTACGACTATGAAAGTCGATTGCAAACCTTCTCAGGAAAATGGCTAAAATATCTGGGAGGACCTACATTCGACGAATTAGCCAGAGCCGGAATTTAAAGTCTTGGGAGAAGGGGATAATATCAAGTGCGTCAGTTGTGGTGTATCACTTCACCAGTGGGAGGAAAAAGATTCTGCTTACCTGGAACATGTCCGTTGGTCTCCTAAGTGTTATTAGGTACCTTTAGTGGGTCTCAAGTAATCTTTGGGTGAATAATTCACAAGAAAGCATTCGTGGTTTACCCGTGGAGTTGAGAGGACGCATTTACCGAGAGTTGGTCAAAATACAAGTCAAATTCAAAAGACAATTGCATCCGTTACGTTACCAATGTTTAAACCATTGGTACGTTATTGATATCAGAGAATTGATTCTGAGGAAAGTGTTCCAGTGGTGAGATATTCATCATCTACCTGAGGACAAAAAGAGTTTGTTCGTTACCGATTCTCTCTACAGAAGCTACACTTACTGAAAGGATATCCAGAAGAAAAGTTAGTGTTACCAAAAAGTTGTACACAATGCAAACGTAGATAAAAAGATAACTTGTGAACGATTTATGATGAGCAGGTTAGAAGATAGTGACTAAATATTTTCGATACGATGACCGAATGCGACCACTTTCGTGCAAAAAGAGGTATAAGAAACGCTCTACTTTACTTTACAAGATAACATTCGTGGTTTACCTGTGGAGTTAGGTTGACACATTTACCGACAGTTGGTCAAAATACAAGTCAAACGCAAAGAACAATTGCATACGTTACGTCACCCATATTTGAACCACTGGTACCTAAGTGCTATAAGAGGATTGATTATGATGAAAGTGTTCATGCGGTCAGAATGATAAACTACTCGTGAGCGAGATGGGTTGCGTTGTTGATAGTGATTATTTTTACAACCATGTATATCTACTAAATTGAATTCCAAAAAAAGAGTCAGAGTGTTTCTAAAATCTTGTACAAACAGTAAACCTAATCGAAGAGGAAACATGTGAACGGCTTGTAATGTGTCAGTTAGTGACTAAATATTTTGGATTCGTCGACGGAATATGACCACTTTTGCCCGCAATGTACAGCTTTTGCTGCCGAAATAATAGGGTATAAAACGTTCTACCATGCCACGACCTTTGTCATTGTAATAAAATCACATTCCGTTGAAGGAGATCAATGACAATATTGAAACGGAGGAGCATTACCATTGCCGCTTACGAAAACTGTGTCTATTGAATTGGGGTCGACGTGCAGTGTGTGTCTTATTGTCTTGCTTTCTGGGATTTCGTTTATCGTCCGTTTATTTGTGGACTTTTTTGAAACAGTACTTATCACTCAATAAAATGTGAAAGTAGTCCTTTTAAATTTATACGAGAGACTAATTTTCCTCAAGCTTCTGAGCATTCATCTGTATACTTCTCGACATGTACGGGAAAACTAGATTCGTCAAATTTTAGGTATTGAAGATGTATATGGCGATGTGTGTGTAGCTTGTGACTGGAAAAAGTTGGGATTTTGAAGCTTGGATTAAAGAATTGGCCAACTATGCCCGAGATTTGTAATCCTAAAAAAATTAAAACGTTCAGACCTGTGTTAGTGACAGTACCAGACGGAGGAACACCACTCCCTTCAGTAGTGTAAAGACTCTCAGAACATTACACACTGTGCTTAGGACACTACATTGTGATGACAAAACTGTTGTAAAGTAGAGACTTGTTTATGTTCCACTATAATTGTTTTGATGTGTCTTTTATTCGTGTACTTAACCATTTGGTTTTTACGTAATTTTGTCTTTCGTGCTGTTCACAATTAGAAATGATAATAAACGTGTCCTGAAAAAGGAATGAAAGCTCTTGTCTTGTCTGTCAAATGTGTCAAAAGTAATATTCTTTACATTCCTATGGCTTCCTCTGCTGTCTCTCCTTTCACTTCCTACACTTTCGAAGTCATCGATGAACACTTAGATCGTGTGGTTGGGAGGCCTTGTGTCTTCGACATACATTTGACACGCTCATTACTGGATCCAGCAGTTCAGTGAAAACCGAATTTGTCAAACATTTTATCGAGCATAAATATCATTTGATCGATCTTCCACATCAACGCATCGTGTGGTGTTACAAAGAGTGGCAATTGGAAACAGCCATTTACGAGAAAGTCAAGGTGATTCCATTATGTTTCTGGAAGGCATTCCTGTCGAGGATGACGGACGCATGTCTGGACCAGCTCAAAACCATTTGGCCAACTTAGACGACAAGTTAAGGGAAGACGAATAAGAAATTAAACTGTGGTTAACGCACAAAGGGCGTCATTGTAGTGCCAGAGCCATTTACGTTACCCAGACTTTGTTTTAATAAAGTAAAGCCCATCGTACCATCAGTCTTCATGCTCATTACGTAGTCTTGTTTAAATGTTCTAAAGATAAATCGCAAGTACAAGTCTTAGTCAAACAGTTAGTAACACCTTGGCTAACTCAAGCGTACAAAGATGCAACTCAAACCCCACACACCTACTTATTTGTGGATTTCAAACCCCCATCGTCCTATTATTTGTGGATTTAAAACCCCAATCGTCCTATTAACAACCACCACCAAAATAAATCTATAAATACCCCGGTCACTTAGACTCTGTCTCACACATCGTCAACATGACATACTTCAGTCTCATCTTCCCATCAAAATGATTCGTGCCTTGTACGCCATCAGTCGTGAAAATACGTGTTCTTTTCTTATAAGTCAGTCTAAAAGAAGCCTTACGATGGCGTACTGTGGCAGCACGTCAATTACTTCAATGAACCATTCAGATTCCACATCAAACCAGAGTTTTTGTTTATGACAGAAACAAGGTAGCCATGACGTAACTGGCCACTCCTCTCATTAGCACTCAAACCAAACAGGAAATCATTTTGAAACCTCTAGGTAGTAGTTCTCTAGGAGGTGTCATCATTCGTTCCCTCTAAAAATGGAATCCCAATGCTCCCAATGTTCTCTCCAAGAAAGACGACATCTTCAAGACCAAGTCACAGCCTCAAAAAAAAAAGAAAAATAAAAACCCACTGAAAACAGTTTTTACCCACAAGAGAGCGTCTCCATAAACGTCTCATGTAGTGTTATACCCTGTCCATCTTTAGCAGCAGTAGCCGCTGCAAACAAAGTACCTGCCCACAGAATCAAAGTCCAAGAGAAATATATCATATTACAGAGTTTACTGGATTTCTCCAAGCAAGAACTGGCACGATTTAGTCCGTTACGAACTCCTCCAGGGCGTGTGTTGCCTGTCATCAAGTTGATATGATGTTAAGACAACCAGTGGCGACGTTTGTCAGTATAAAAAGTATTGAAGTAAATTTTAGGATTGGTATTTTAGTTCTAGTGAACACCCAAATATGTCCCCTCTAAGAAGTGTTCACCGTTATCGTCGTCTTTGTTTTGTGCAAAAAGGAAAAAGAAAACGAAAAAGACAGTAACGTCGTCCTACGAAACGCTTAGCAAATCATCTGCGACACTCGTCCAAACAAAAGGAGAAGCCACCAAAAAGGAGGGTTCTTTGGCCCATTTAAAAAAAAATAGCTGATACGTTTGTCGCCAGGGTAAAGGACAGGCTCCAAAAATAAAATAAAGGTCACACGTCGAACCATGGATGCCAGTGAATGTTGTGCTGCACCAAAAGATGTCACCTCATTGTCGTTCTTCTGTCCTGAAAGATAGTCTAGTCATGCAAAATAAAATGCTTAGCCGAACATCGAAGTCACCCTCAGAAAAGACACACTCGTCCTATAAAAAAGCGGAGATGCCAAAGATGAAGATTCTTTGGCGATTTTGGAACACACATAGTTCCATTTATGACAAAGTGCAAAAAAAGATAAAAAGCCGTGTGACAAGTCATCCACGTTAGTGCGTTTTCTTTATGTCCCGGAATCAAAGAACAAAGATGTCACCCAAAAGATATTCCTCTTCTACCCTAAAAAAAATGAAAGGTAGGACTGCCTCCTCCTTTAGTCAGATATTGGGACATGTCGTCTATCCTGTGCAAAGCTCCTTCACCCATGCGGAAACAATTCATTCAAACTGCGTCAAAATATGTTATCGATACAGTGATTGAATGCTTACTAAACGCTTTGAAAGGCACATCTTTCACTAAACTTCAGAAAAATTTCTTAGCCAAGCATCGACACATTCCTCGCCAAAAGGTCCAAAAGAAAATCCTCATTCGTCAAAACTAAAAGATGTTTGTGGAACGCGGAGGAGTTTTACCCTATTATGTCTTTTTACCAATATAACAAAACCTATACTAAGTGCAATGGAACATATTATATGTGACGTTTTACCCCAACCCCTTGTGTTGTATATGTACGTATAACTGGTTGTTCTGACTTAATGTATACATGTGTAAAATTGTACTCTGGCATAACAGCTTTAATGTTGGAGAAGTTCCTAGGTTAGCTAATCTCCTTACGTAACATGGTCTTTGTTCAGTTCGGGCGACATATTCGAGCAGTGCATGTGTACATTGCGGATATTTACTTAACCACTTCAAACAACAGAAGACCCGCCAAACATGTAGACTGTAACATTTGATGGACGCACAGACAGACATTCGGATGATTAACAGTTTGAACGACTGACTGAGTCAAGAGCCATCCAACATCCAATCGAAATGCGAGGTGGGTGGGCCTTTATTTGACCCTGGGATAATATCCGATTTTTCGTAGGAATTAGGCAGTTCGCTACAATAAACGATTTTGTTCAGAGGTACACCTCCGTTGCAAACCGTAAATTGGCCAGATTCAGGGAATCTTTGGAAAACAGCTTCAATCAGGTCAGTGATATTGTTTGAATTCTGCTTGATAAGCTGCTGATTAATTGAAGAGAATGTGTCGTATGTATATTTATATTGCTTCTATTGTAGTATGAATAGTTAACTATGATATTAATATTTTGCATCTTTCATGATTTTAGTTAGTACTTTGTGTGCGATTGATTATGATGTAAATTCGTTGCATCTTATTTCATGATGTTATTATGTTACACCTTATTTTGTGAGGTGATATGTTCCCTTCTTTCGTTAGTAATATGTGTGCATACTATTTCGTGATTATTACGTTTACGCCCTTTTGAAAGGACGATTTGTACACGTGAAGAATTGCATTGTTTGCTAGCCGCTATAAGAATTAATCTTATAATTCTTATGTAGGTTACATTATGGTAGACTAGAAATTTGTTTATGTCATGATATATATATATATAGAGAGAGAGAGAGAGAGAGAGAGAGAGAGAGAGTTAACGGATTGTCGTTTATTAAACTTTGACTGTGAATATTGTGGATGTGGTACGCTTGTGTAGGATATATATATATATATATATATATATATATATATATATATATATATATATATATATATATATATATATATATATAGTCGCATTACTAATCGTAGTAATATTATAATACATCGAGATTCGAAATATTTGTATGTATATACTGACAGGACTCAGTATGTAAATGTTTGAATTCTTTGTAAGATTGTGTTATGGCGCCAATTTGGTTAGCGGCGGAAGTGTATGGGTATTTCGATATGTGCGCATGCGTGACCAACAATGTACCGCCGTTACTGATGGTTCGATCTGTTTGATTTAGTGTGAGGTAGGATTTTATGACCCTAGGCTAATACCTTGTGAATTTCAATTAGGAACCTTCGAGTGACGTTCGAGGGAAGTTCGAGGGAACTTCGAGGGTCGTTAGAGTGACAGTCGAGCAACCTTGAGTGATGTTGAGAGACATTGAGTGACAGACAGAAGAAGAGAGGGATACAGGGAAAAGGGAAACGGAAGTAGAAAGAGACAGTCGAGAGGAATAAAGAAAGGGGAACGGAAGGAGAGAAAGACAAGTGGAAGAAGACAGAATAGATGAGTAACTCACAAGGAGAATGGAAAATCTACTCACACTGGAATCAAATGATGATTTAGGCAGTCACTTGGTCAAGAGTGACAGTGAATAATTTAAGATCTTTTAAGTTTATCATTTCATTAAATTGCTATTATTTGAATTTTATCTTCGTATTTCCTTATAATTTATCTGTCGGCATTGCTGACTTGGAGCTCGTTGCCATATATATATATATATATATATATATATATATATATATATATATATATATATATATATATATATATATATATATATATATATATATATATAATATTGTCCAGAAGTATCATTCTGAAAGTGGACCAGGGGAAACTTCTTCATAACTCTTTAAAGTCTATAGGAAGAACCCCACCCCAAGACCGAACCCCACATTATACCAGCCCTAATTCCAAGAAAAAGACCAATAAGATAAAAGAAGAATACTGATCAAAGGATCTTTAACGTGATTCTTAAAACTCTGATGGAAGGTCGAAAACTGACTTTAGTCCCTTACAAATAATGGATGGAATAGTTGGCAAAACAACGAACCCCACATATACCTCCCAATGCACATTTGACCCAGATGTCCCATTTGCAACACGAACTACAATCATTGTTAGATCGCAGCGATTTGACCGAAACAGAAATATTTCAACAGTTCGGTCAATTGTTTCAAAGACTGAAATTATTTAACCAAAAAGCATTAGACGAAACAGCACCACATACTATGAAAGATTTTAAGGCCTTGATAAAAAGTCCACCACCACCACCAACACTCTCAATGGTCACAACAGAAACAACCCCAGAGATGCAAGAAGAAGAAAAGGTACGAGAAATTGTTCAAACGCCATAAGCAGCTTCCATTCCACGTAAGATTACAGCGTCTTTGTTGACCCCTTATCTACACCCTACGAGAAGAATTTAGCGCATGGGTTAAAAAGATGATGTCTACTCCTTCGACAGAAGTGAATAGGAAATAAGGGAAACCAGAAGTGAAAAAAGAAAAGAATACCAAAGCCATTGGCATACCAATACCGCCACCATTATTACCAAAACTACCTTCGATTTCGACTGATGCAGCATATCGAACTCGTAAAGGTGTTTCCAATCGACCCTCTCACTCCATCCAGAGTATCATCAGCGAAGATTAGATCAGTTATTAAAGAACATGGAGAAGGTCCTAGCCAGCATTTTTATTACAATCCATCCCAACCTGCTAGTTACGGAGGACTTCAGAAATTGTGTCGTGCTGCCAAAACAGATCTGAAAAGTGTTCATTTATCTCAAGCAAAACAGTGGTTATAAGAACAACCCATTCGACGAACATTTTATAGAAGTCGCATCCAAGTGTAAGGCAACAATTTTAAATGGCAATCTGATTTAGCCGATGTCTATCATTTGGCCACCTACACTCTTTGTTACAAATATTTGCTTTGTGTAATCGACGTCTATTCCAAATTTGCTTGCGTTGTACCATTGACGTCCAAATAGAGCAGTGGTCCTCGTCCTCTTCGATGGCAAAATGACAAAAAGTACCGAAATTCTGAGCCAAGCTTTCAAAAAAGAATTGAAGAAACGTGACATTCACTTTTAACCACCGATAATCCATAAATCAAAGCCAGCATCGTAGAACATTTTCGACGCACCTTGCAAGAACTCATATGGAAATAATTTACGCATCAACACTCTTAAGAATATCGACGTCACCTCGTTTAATTGTGCAACCAATCTTACCATCGGAACATTGGATGTTCCCCCAAGAAATGACTGCCGACAACAAAGTAACAGTCTGTTTATTAAGTTACCATCAGTAACTTTCCCAATATAGATGGAGTACCGGAAACTTGATTGGGTACGCATTAGCAAAATCATACTTACTTTAAACAAAGGTTACGCACCAAATGGGACCACTGAATTGTTTTGTGTCACTGAACAAGTGCGTGACCGTTATCCTACCGTCTATAAATTGGAAAACATTAACATTGAAGTGATATAAATGACGGTTTACTTACCCGAATTAAAACGTGTGATCAAAAAATAAGACGTGTATGAAATAGAGAGCGTTCTCGATCGAAGTACACGAAAATGTTGGAAAACACCGTGTCAAAGAAGCAAAAGTACATTGGAGAGTATATCCGTCAAGGTTTGACTCTTGGATCGACGCTTCGCAATTATCGACTATAAAAATAAGTGGCCATCAAGCCCTTCAGCAAAGCCTTAGCTTCTACTGTGACCACTCCTTCCACCAGTTCTTCTCTGCAAGATCTCCAGAAGCAATCCTTGAGTTTGTGCGTAGAGAACGGGTGCCTAAAACGCAGGTCGTCTTTTGCTGCCAAATCAGTGCAGTGTATTGTGTCATCGGTGCTGCCATTGCCAATTAGATGTTTCAACGAGGAGACAAACAATTGTGGATTATTCTACTCAGCAGTTGCATTGGTTACCTTCTTCCCAATGCGTACCTAAAATACTTCTTTAACGGAAACAATAATGGGAGTCTTGTGTCCAACGTCAGTTCCATCATTCACCCTAACCAACCTCTTTAAGACACAAATCTGACTTCTTGTGACTCTTCGGACACTAGAACCGTGGAATAATGAATCACCAGTTCCATGGAAGAGTTTCCCAATAATTGTTTGTGCTGTTATATGGTCAGATTACCTCCGGCATTCAATTGGATCACGAAGTCTATCGGAAGTGGCTTTGGGAGAAATGATTCACCCTAAACAAATCAAAACATCGTCCAAAATCAAAACACTTTGGTCATAGAAGTTTATGACGATGAAGTACAAAAAGCCATGGACAAAGGTCGTGATGTAGCTAACTATAAAACCACTAGACCACTAAACTAAACAAACCACTTACCAGTTGAAATTCCTGCATTCTATTGATTTAGTGGTCAACATTTTGTGAACGCACTTGCACAAGAATTCAATTTATGTTCGATAAAGCTTTCAAGAGAGCCAGAAGAAGTGTCGCGATCGAGTACAACAAAAGAGCTTTTTGCCTATCTGACGAAATTTTAATAGAACAATGTATTGGTCATTACATTTTGTCCTGAATTGTATCAAGCGTTTGGTGGTGACACCAACTTGATCAAGGCTCAAAACGAAATATCAGCCCTGACTGGTAATTTGGATTTTGACATTTTCATTACCCTGTAGAATTGAACCAAGGAATGAATTTTATTTTTGTGTGATCTGATGTGGTGGAGGACAACGTGGTGTGACAAACCTCCGTGCCGTTACTGCTTGTCATTCCTTTCAAAATGGATTCTGCCACGGCTGCTGGCGAATAAGGTGGAAACACCTATCAAAATCACCGCAAAATTTTGCATCCTCACTACTTGCCCGTCAGGAAGTCGTATTTCCACACTGTGAACATTTCTGTAAAAGGAGATCTGGAACAACATATTACATTCACCAAAGGGAAAGTCATAGTGAACCCCCATTTTCAAAAACGAGTACTCTATCCTCTTTTCATACATCCTGTGTATAAAGGAGTCAATCGACAACGTGGACATGGTTTAGGAGATATGCTCAAATCGGCCCTTTATACAGTGGCTCCCGTGTTGTAACCAATGGTGACATTGATACACGGTAAATCATTTCTCCAACATGTCATCATTGACAAACAAAACCCCAAGTACGCTTTCTTGAGAGCAGGCAAAAATCTTTTGCTTCAGACATTCAGAGATCTTTTTAGCCTACGAGAAACTTCCATAAATGCCCTGGGCAATGGTGAGATTTACATCCCCATATTACTGACACTCAAGAAAGGAAAAATCAGAAAAAGTCGACGAAAACACCCCTTCAGAGGACTTCACTCAGATTAAGAAAAGAAACACTGTTCGAGACTTAAACGTTTTTGATTACTAAAAAATCACAGAGATAAAGAATGTTGCACTGAGAATCTCTTGCTTGTTCCAGTCTGAACTGGATATGTTTACCATGCCACTCACCTTGATGACGGATTCAGCTCCCATCGAGTTTGAAATCAAAGGACGACACGAAGATTACATCGATCTTAATAGCATTTAATTGTAACTGAAACTGAAAGTGATCGAAACGGACAACACCAATCCAGGAGCCGATGCCCGTTGATAATTTCATGCAGTCCTTATTCAGCGAAGTGGATTACTTAAATAATAAACTGGTCAGCAGCAGCATGAATACTTATCCTTACCGAGCGTACCTAAAAAATCTCCTGATGTACGGAAAAGAGGTCAAGTACTCTCCTTTTGATACTTGCGTGGTATCGAAACCTAACAACGCAGGTGAGGACACGTTTAATGACACAACTGATGAAGATCCCCAAAATGGGAGTTGTAACAGTCGTAGAAGGAAAATCCAACACGGTCGTAGTTTAGAACTGATGGTTCGTTTAAATTTGGACATGTGGTTGAAAGAGAATTTTCTGTTGAATGGAGTGGATATTCGCCTGGGACTGAATCTCAGCAGTTTTGCTTTCGATTTTGTGGCTCATGCCAACGAGTACTTAGCTATTATCCAAGAAGCCAGACTTTACGTACGACGCTTAGAAGTGCTACCTAAAATGGAAAACAATATCAATCACATCTTGAGCAGAATGACCGCAATGTATCCAATACGACGTGTAGAAGTGAAATGATTCACTAATGGTGCTTGACTCCGATCCAATATCGAATATCATCTGTTCCAATGACAGTTACCCAAAGGTTAAATCAGTGATATGGTCAGCAATACAGCTTTTAACGGATTCCACCATCAAAAGCCTTCCCAGTTTAAGCAATACCGTGTTTCCAAGATCGAAGTCAGTCCCGATGGCAAGACCTTGTGTACCAAATACTTTGAACCTAACTTTGCTCAGAGGAATTACTTGAGATCGTACTTGTTCCTGTACAAAGCCACCCGACAAGTAGAAACCAACATCAATCACGGTATTTCGTACGAAAATTATATCGGCCGTTAGTCTTTGTCGGTCTTCGATTTCACTCCACACTAAGGCAGCGACGACGGACATTTCAATCCTTTAAACTCCGGTCAACTGCATGTAGAATTTCTGTTTTCAAATGCAATCGCCGAGACGGTCAGCGTCATCATATATGCCCAATTCGATAATACCATATAAATCAATAATTTGTGTGAAGTCATTCTAGATTATAAGAAACTATGAAAATCACTTATCCGTTTTTGAAAGGTGAAGAATCTATGGAATGGGAGGATACCGTGAACACATAACCCCTTGACCAAGACAAGTCGGACAAGGTAGTCAAGTCCAGATGGCCAGAACAAGAATAGCATTTAGTGTCCTATTTTGCTAAACACTTGGCGTATAAAATTACAGGCTTGATCCAGAAAAATTGTTGGGGATATCATCTCAGTCACAATCATCACGATAAATGCATGATCATGAGTCAAGAAGAAAAATTGCACGAGTATTTGGATGAAGCTTGGAGTCTCGTCTCAAAAAACACCATGTTGAATGAGTTGTATAAAGGCTTCCCTGATCCTCTGTTGACTAATCATGAGGTCCATCGCATCGAAGCTCTCTTAGCCTAGAATTGGGATACAAGGCGAACAAACAGTTGTCAGATTTTTTCAAGCTGGAAGTCGGAATTTAGTTGAAGACTCATCATTATCTGTCAAACAAGAAAAAAAAAAAAGAAAAATGGATACCTTGATACTTTATTACTTTTTGAACAGGAGTTTGCATATTGCTTCTTGGAATGCTGTCGTGTGTGGACAATACTATGTGTATTTGTTTCATCAACGCAGTCTGGGAGATTCTTTAGAATATTTAGTAACTTATTCTGAAAGTCACTCTTCTAGAAACGATGAGAAAGTATTTTGATGGTTTTGTGACCGTATGGTTATCTTTTGCCTTTAGCTGGTAAACGTAGTGTACATCAATGGTCTCGTGACTTTCATCAATGGAAACCTCACATGATTTCACAACTTTGTCAGCATTGTCAAATTAATTTCTTTGTTTGATATTATTGTTAATTGTTCCTTGTTCAGTATGTTAATTATTACTTGAATAAACAAATGTTGAATTTGGAAAATTGTGTACGTTGTTTGTTTTAAAAAACCAACAGTGAATATATATACTCTTTGACTTTCTCTCTATCCTTGACCATGATATAAGATATCATAACGTTCCGATACTAAATGTCCAGTAGGGATGTTTCTATCACGCCCGCGTTTGTACCGTATAAAGTGGGTCGTTCTTCAGTCTGACCATCCACTATTATCTTGTCAACCTATGAAAATGCCTTCCAGACTAGCTAAACTGATCGAAGCTTACGTTCAATTACATCGTGTCAGGCTACACCTGAAACCTAAGCCTGAAGAGATAGAGAATATCAGGATGATCTCCATAGCCCAATACCTCATGCAAGAGATCTTCAGAGAGGAACATAAGAAAGAAGAAGAAAAATGGACTGAGAAATAAAGAATTCAGAATAAGCAGAGAGAAGAACAATAATAGTAGCAACAACAGCAGCTGCATCAACAGAAAGAACCAGAGAGACGTTGTTTTGCAGACTGTCAAATAGACACCAAAGTATATTCATTCTCTTTTCGCAGAAGCATGTCATATCGCATAGCAAAGCCTGAAGCCAGACGAGGACGCGATCGTATACAGTAAAAACGATTGCCATTACTCCCGTGAACAAAACAAAATACAGACTTTTTCAGGGATACCCAATACTCTCGAAAAGACAAACTTATTCAATTTGCCAAAATTATAATTAGAACATAGAAGTGTGTCTATAAGCACTTCGTTTCCTTGGTCAGTAAATCACAAAAAAACATCCACACTTTGTTTTCTCTGTCTTGTCCAATCGTGCATATCTGTGTTTGTAAATCATACAAGTAAAACAGTCAACTAAGTGCTTCTTTTAGGTTTAGTTTTAGTGTTATGGGGATTTTTCGAAAAAGTGAACGGAACGGACAAACAATTAGCGATGGACAGTTTGGGCCGCGCGGCCAACTGTTCGAAAACAAGTCTACAACCTATGTCTTCACTTTGGCCTGGAAGACCCAACATTAAAACGAGATCCTCTGGAAAGGCATTGTCAAAATAAAAACCAAACATTGTCAAAGCGGTGATAAATGTCAAAATTAGGTAACATACACCTAGAGATTGAGATAATTTTGTTAGAACCATATAAGCACGCTAAGTACGCAAAATTCAACCTCATCAAAATATATTCAAAATTTACAACTCAGGAACATTTGGATAATTGAATAGGTGGCTAACACATCATTGGTATAGGAACACCCGTAGGAAAAACTGGTTAAATTTGACAATAATCCACATGAGATAAAGTTAGGTGAACTTAGACATTGGGGACTTTAGTAGGCGGGCGTTGAGGCGGAATGCCGTTACGCTCTGTTACAATACGCAGCCAACCAAAGGGTCTTAAGGTCAGCAAATAAAGGTCAGCACCACGACCAAAAGCCCAGCCCTAGGTCTAAGCGCCTCCCTGGATAGCAATGTTATCGAAAGATAACATCCGGCCAAGGCGGTGAGCCACCAGGGGAGGTTAATAGGCCCACGCGCCGGGGCAAAAGTGTCAGCACTGGACACTGGTGAACCCGGCCTCGGAAGGGGAAGAGGCCACTAGCCCTTTTCAGGGCTTAAAGTTATAAAACACTAGAATGTATACATGACTGTAAACACATATGAAACGAAATGGGGATTTTTCCCTTTACGCACAATCATTAGTCTCGCTACCCATCGATGATTGGTCACCATTTAAAATATAAACAGTCGCTTGAAATTTGAGCATCGTTTTATTTTTGCACATTTTTTATTTTATTTACACTTGGAGTAAAAAGATGAAAGTTAGAGCCTTTTAGAAATTATGGACATTCCTACCCCAAACCATGAGCCGGCCCTGTGTCTGCCTTGTGCATATAATGACGATGTAGTATAATTGCGATATATAGAATGGGATATAGTAACGACTTCTTGGAAGAACATAAAACCTTTGATAAATTTATTCTCATTTTTATGTTTTGTCAAGCGATCTCGGTGCGATTAACATGAGATAAAACAAATTTTTACCTCTAGATTCCATAAAAGCTTTCATTTTGAACTTGATAGAGTAACCAGAAACATTTATAGCATTCATTTTCATCCTTTTCATGGCATTGTCGAAGAATAAAAATATAAGTTCTCTTCTGCTTAGATCATTATGGTGGCTCTCAACAGTTTCGTATTTTGATTAGGGTTTCGTTTGTCAGGAAAATAATTTGCTAGGTTTTCCTCACTGATTCTACTGGCCGTTTCAGAAAGCCCGTGTATATCTTAAGCATTTGTTAAAAAAGCTTTTAATTCTCTTTATTTGGTGAATGATTAATAGAAGCAATTTTTGGGTTATAGAGCATAGTTAGCCTTTACTTCACATGTTTCCTATAAAAAAAAACTGCAATTGTCGAAGGTTAAAAATAGTATTTCCCTTCAAATTTATTAATCAATATAATAGTTCTCTACAGTTTCGTATCTTGTATATATGTTAGATTTTTAAGGAAAAAAATTGACCAGGTTTTCCACGCTGGTTATGATATACATTTCATTAGAACATTGTTTATTATAGGTAGCGTGAAAATAGCTTTTAATTCCCTTTGCTTTGGTGTATGAGTGTAATTTTGATTGGTCTTACTTCGGATGTACATCGATAAAAAACCCTGCTAGTTCGGCTTGGTCATTGTCACTTCCTGGACTTCATAAGTAAATTGTAAGAAAAGAGCGGATAACTCTTTTAATACTTCATAATAATAATAATAATAATAATAATAATAATAATAATAATAATAATAATAATAATAATAATAATAATAATAATAATAATAATAATAATAATAATAATAAAAATATAATAATAATAATAATAATAATAATAATAATAATAATAATAATAATAATAATAATAATAATAATAATAATACTAATAATACTAATAATACTACTAATAATAATAATAATAAATAATAATAATAATAATAATAATAATAATAATAATAATAATAATAATAATAATAATAATAATAATAATAATAATAATGATGATGATGATGATGATGATGATGATGATGATGATGATGACGACGACGACGATGATGATGATGATGATGATGCTGCTGCTGCTTATGATGCTGATGATGATGATATACTTTTAGACTATTTTTCGAGAACATGGGAACAGCTTATATTGGTTAGCTGGGTGCTTAAGGTATGTACAGTTTCTACAAGGATAATATCCAAAGAAATTTCAAACACAGTACATGATAATAGCATTGAAATATGCCAACATTTGTCTAATGTGCACGCTACAAATGCTAACAATTTCACCTTGCATCTGTCACTCTCTGAGAAGTAAGTAATAACCGTAGAGCGCACTCTATACTTATATAGTATGTTTACTTACCAGAAAGTAAAGAATTTATTTTCGTATGCAATATTTATTCATATTTATTCATTTCTTTCGCTCATTCACTCCGCGGGATTCACTTATACAATACCCCTTCACATTCAATTATCCTCCTTCAAATTCAATCACCCTACCACTTTATATCCTTTTACCATATCACCTTATGTAATTCAAGGTCTAATAGGTGTCGTTATCTAATAACCTCCAACGAATACTAACACTGGCGGCGATAGGAGCACCCCTTTCTTTCCAGGCATACTAGCAGCTAGACGGACATACAAACCTACAGCCTGAACTAAACAAAATAAAATATGAACACTGATTCACAGTGATAAGTGCCAATATAAAGAACTTTAGTTTTTGTTTGGTGCGCTTGAGGACATGGTTTTTTGTGCCCTGATAGCCCAAATACATCATTCTCATGTCTTAGCGCGTGTGAAAGTCATAAATTATATATATCCATCTGTGTATAGGTATATACATGAAAACATGCATACCTACCTACCTGAATACATACATACATACATACATACATACATACATACATACATACATACATACATACATACATACATACATACATACATACATACATACATACATACATACATACATACATACATACATACATACATACATACATACATACATACATACATACATACATACATACATATTTTACTACAGACATGAAACGTAACGTAGGTGTTTAATACTTTTTATACGTGCCGCTTAATACTTAACGGTTCCATGATCCCTCCTTAATCGAGAAATTAACTAAATTCTGACCACTCAAGCATACAATGAAACTACAAACTAGCTGCATCAAGGTGCTATTAGGGACAGCTCATACAGGAATGCATAAAAAGGCTTTCTTTGGCGTAAAGACGTCAATATATCCGGGTTTTTTATTTATTAATTTATGTAACAGTATTTTTCGACGGAGAAAAAACCATGATGAAAACTATCGTTTATAGTCTATATTATAATCAAACTTTTATAATATATTGTGACAGGCCATGTCCGTCTGTTAACCTGTGTATCCATCAGTATTTCTATGGATCCGTTCATTCAGTTTTTATTGCAACGTGAGCTTTATCTAAATCATAGTTCATGAAAATGAATGTTTCGAATTATGGGTGCATCTCCCAAACCATTACACCTTGTGGTAAGAAATGGAGTTTATAAGTCACATTTTTTTTATAACATGGACTATGGGCAAAAACAAAATTTCGGATACTTGTGATCTCTTCTATCTCCAGTTTATTTATTTCATTATTTATGAACAAAATATGTTATTGTAATTATATCTTATTACAAAACTAGATTGTGAATTATATCACAACCGAAGAGGAAACGAATTTAACTTACTACTGATTTTTGTGGGAATTTTTGTGGGTTGTTGTTGTTTGTTTGTGTTCTGTTTTTTTTTTTGGTGTCCTTAGAACTCAATCCATATTGACAGCTACTATTCTTTTTAATCTCTCTAAAATTACAAGCACTTTAATTTACTCTGTGCCGATGGACATGCAATACCAAGCAACAATCCACATAAGGTAATTCAAAGTAAATTATGTTTTACAGCCTCAATATCGTGCCCCAGAGTCGACGTTAAACATATTCAATTTAACAGTATGCAAAAGAAACCAACACACATCAAATGATCAATGGATCCCAAAGGAAAATTTGTTTTTTTCACGAATGGGTAATAAATTAATCCCAGCATTGCCCTTATGTTCTTGTTATTGCGGCGTGCAGACATCCTATACAATAGTTCTGGTCGATAAAACCGAACCAGGAATAATAAAATATGCATTGTTAGAATTTATTGTCAAGATAATGCCACGCAAAGTCGAATACAGGCCACAAATTGAGAAGAGTGTCTTCCTTAAGTTGAACAAAATATATAAAGGTAACAGCTGATATTAAAGTCTCTGATTTTAGTTTGACGTAACCATCATGCTATTGAGAATAAGTATCATTGATTTTTGTTTTATTTGTATTGTTTTCCACATTATTTGTTTGACAACCTGAGTTTTAAATAATTACAGGACATCGTGTTTAAAAAGACTGCATTATATGATTCATCTCTAGTCAGTAAAAAACTGTATGTACACTGATACAAATTCTACATTGAATGGCTCACTTCTAACCTGAAACAAACAATAAGCAAAATGATAACATTTCTCGTTTGAAGCTTCTAGATTGAAAAGAATGTTATTTGGACGATTGTTGTGTATTGTGTTTCATATCCTTTTTTTTTTGCTTATTCGATAAATACATTTTAGGGCAAGCAAAAAATTTCAACTGTGGGACTTTAATACCGCCTTTCTAATGATTATGTAAGGGACAATCTGAATGAAATCAATGATTAAGTAAGGGACAATCCGAACGAAGTCAATGATTATGTAAGGGACAAGCCGAACGAAGTCAATGATTATGTAAGGGACAATCCGAAAGAAATCAATAATTATGTAAGGGACAATCCGAACGAAATCAATGTTAATGTAAGGGACAATCCGAATGAAGTCAATGATTATGTAAGGGACAATCTGAACGAAGTCAATGATTATGTAAGGGACAATCCGAACGAAGTCAATGATTATGTAAGTTACAATCCGAACGAAATCAATGTTTATGTAAGAGAAAATCCGAATGAAATCAATGATTATGTAAGGTACAATCCGAATAAAATCAATGATTATGTAAAGGACAATCCGAACGAAGTCAATGATTATGTAAGGGACAATCCAAACGAAGTCAATGATTATGGTGGCGCTCTACAGTTTCGTATTTAGCATAGGGTTACAATTTTAAAGAAAAAGAGTTTCCCCTGGTTTCCTCACTAGTTATACTGGTGTTTTAAAAGAAACTTTGTATATCTTAGGTATTGTTCAAAGAACCTTTAATTCCCTTTATTTTGATGTATGATTGATGGGTGTAATATGGGTTAGAGAGCATACAGCTTGACCTTACTGCAGATGTGCACCTTTCAAAAAAGTGCTAGCTCTACTTGCTCATTTTCACTTCTCGAACTTCAGAGGTAAATTGTAAAAAAAGAGCCGATAACTTTTTTTACATTTTATGTATTTGGTAATTCAGTCATTGCACTTTTAGAAGCTGGTATTATCTAGTTTGGCAAAATTCATTTTCCATATTTTAATAACTGCCAAGAATAGTGTACTTTAGACAAATTTTGGTTGATTTTTGGAGCACAAGGGAGCAGTCATTTTAGTTCGCAGTGTCCTAAGCTCATTTTAAATTTCCAAAAGTACAATATCCAAAGAAATTTCATCCACATTACATGAAAGTAGTATATAGGTATGCCAACATTCTCTCCACTGTGCATGTTTAAAATGCAAACAACTTCACCTTACATTTATCACTCTCTCAAAAGTACATAATAACTGGTGAGCGCCACCTATGTAAGTTACAATCCGAACAAAATCAATGTTTATGTAAGAGACAATCCGAATGAAATCAATGATTATGTAAGGTACAATCCGAATGAAATCAATGATTATGCAAGGGACAATCCGAACGAAATCAACAGGAAAATGTTCAAAGTTTGCAATTTGGAATCCTAGTTTCTGCGCCAAACAAGTCAAATGATCTCCAGATTGCTTCTGCACAGAAAATAAATTACATGCTTGGCAATCATTTAGACGAAAATAAGGAGCAATGAATTTAATATATTTCTAAAAACGTAAGATTTACTTTCATTTCTTTTTTTTCTTTTTCCCTTATGTTTCAGATTCACTCAAAACAACACCGATGTTTCACGAGTTCATGTTGATACTCAGCTTCCAACGATCCGTGATGACTGGATTATTGCAGAAGAATCCACTTGGGAATCTTACTTGATTGAAAAAAAATGTACTGCCTAGGATACAGCTGAGGCTAATTTTTATATAGGATTTATAAACATTTCTCCACCACTAGGCTCGGAGCTGAAATTATATTAAAAATAATTAAATCATCTTTTGGCTACTTATGTTTATGATATTTTCAATTGTGTTGTTACTTCTTTTAGTAAAATTGGATAACATTGTGTAGATCGACATTAAATGTTTTCATTGCATAATGACAAAACATACTGTTTTGCGGCAAGTGGGTAAATTTCTTTATATATTTGCAATCAATCAAACAATTAGTTTCTGGCAAACAAATATATAAAACATAAATATGTGTCGATAATTAATAAATTAATGTCTTGCAGACAACAGCAACGCGAAACAGAAAGACGAATAAAACATCTACGTTACATCGAGTTGTAAACGAAATTGTGATTGTTCTGCAAGTAATTTATTTAGTCATCTTTTTACTCGTGAATTATTTTTTCACACGTGATGTTGCATTCAGGAGGGGTGGGGGTGGTAGAGCATGCGTTGTAATCGTATTTTATCGGTAGCACACCTATACCTGACACTAACTTCTATTTCACTTCACCGCAAGATAACCTGCTTTCATAAATTAGTAGCATTTCTCTATGTATCGATGTCGCCTAAGGAGTATGAATGATTTTAGTTTCAATATTTAACACTTCGCAGTATAAAGCGAAACTTTGAATGGTGTAGGGCAATTGAAAATGTAGTACGGAAATATAAAAGGAAACACTTTTAACATACCTCTTCAATGGCGATAATCTTTACAATCACGAGAAGACAATTATTCTGATCGTTTCGCAAGTAAGCGGTCAAGATTATTCTTTCAGTCTGTGTTTTAAATTCCGGAAAAACAATACCATTAGAAGATAAACATAGGAACTTTTAAAGAATATTAAATTGCAATTCCATTCTTTCCACAAGAACGTGACCAAGTCATTGTTTCAAGCAGCACGTCGTGTTTCTAAATAGAGCAGCAGAGAGTACAAATATATAAGTTTGCCTATCAACAATGATGTGGATGCACTTCAAAAAATTCTTTTGAGTGTTCTGATTTCTCCGTTCAGGTCAAAGTCAGTTAAATTAACGTCTGCGACCAACAGCGGAAATAAGGTTAAGAGTTTTGTCTGTTCTGTTTATTGACTGCAATAACAATTATGGTATCATACTATTCTTTGAGAAAATAACCTTTTCTTCACATGAAAAGTTCTGCCCAAGGATAATGTGCTCTTTGTTTTTATTTCAAAGTTAAGCACGTGACTAATAGTAAAATTCATGTGGGTTTTATTTCGTCTTGTTTCATTCTTTTGTCCCCTGGAAAAGCATTCTTAAAATATTTTCTGTACTGAAATGTTTAAAAAAACGTGGGTGCGTGTTTGTGTGTGTGCGCGTGTATGTGTGTGTTTGTGTGTGTGTGTGTTTTTGTGAAGAGAGAGAGAGAGAGAGAGAGAGAGAGAGAGAGAGAGAGAGAGACGGAGACAGAGACAGACAGAGAGACAGAGACGGAGAAACAGAGAGACTTGGGCGTTTGTGTGTTGTTGTCCGGATCGAGTAAACAATGAAAAGTATATATTTTTACATATATGTATTTGAGTTTCTCTTTTGTTAGTTTAAAATTCTCTTTTATTTTATTTTACGGTATCGACTGGATTTGACATTTTACTTGAAAATTCGGATCTCTTTTTTGACCTGAAAACAACGCAGTTTAATTGATACATTTTAGTTTTAGCCGACCTTTGTTTAAAGATTGGTAAATAGAATGAAAACTATTTGTCATAACGAAGGTTATACTTTTCTTGTGTGATCACTAATTTGTAAACAGCCTTTATTAAATCCTGTAGTAAAATATATTTCGTACAATCGAACCCGTATAGCCTACGTGCAAACTGGCATTCCTTTTACTATGTCGTTTCAAATTAAGTGACCACGTGAGCCATCGTGTGATCTAAAATCGCTTATTAAAACAGACATTTCCTGGTAGATTTATTAAGTCGTATTTTACACCATTAGAGCGCAATGTGTTTTAAATGTTGATACCAGTTGATTAAAATTCTTCTAATTTTTTAATTAATATTGTTTCATTCTGGTAAACATACACAAGTGTTCTTCAAAAAAATTCTTGGACATATACATTTATTGGAAATTATTCGGAATTCTAAAGCAAGAACATTATTCTTGATTCATAAAATACAACGTGGAACTATTGACAGATCAGAAAAATACTGCATTCATCTGACGTCATCGTCTACCCTACTGAAACTTCATCGGGATTCGAACTTGGATTCCATTAGAACTGTTTAGTGATAGGACTTATATTTATAAATGCTAGGATTAAGTTTTGGAGTATATTCACAAACTGTAAGACTTCGTTATATTTTTCCTTGCTTTCTAGGGAAATAAATTGTATGTGTTAAAGTTTGCAAACCTTGTTAACTTCACTCATGTTTGTTACGTTCGAACGAGAAAAAACACGTAACAATATTAATTGAAGAAAAAAAACGGATATTTGGTTGCTTCTGGTCCTTTCCAAATCACTTTTGATGATAGGTCGGCTTTGCAGCATTTCTTCTTCTTCTTCTTCTTCTTCTTCTTCTTCTTCTTCTTCTTCTTCTTCTTCTTCTTCTTCTTCTTCTTCTTCTTCTTCTTCTTCTCTCTCTTTCTCTCTCTTGTTTTAGCTGCTTTATGACATGAAAATGCACTATATGTAGACTACACCTTGTGCTTGTGTGTTTTTAAATATATAGTATGGATTATGCAGAGTTCGGTAATGTTGGCCGTGTGCAGATATTATTAAGTATTTTTATATTTGTATGTCTCTTTCATAATTTATAAGGTAGGAAATGAGTAGGAATATTGTTGATGTAGATAGTTTACAATACAGAGAATTAGGGACTTGCGATAATGTATTTAAAGTCGTGATATTGTTATTGTTGTTATAGCTTTCATTAGAGAATAAGCTTGCATGGGATATTTAGATGTGGTTGTATGAGTTGACCTCATGATTTAATTGCCATTATTCAGATGAAACGTCTGTGAGATAGTTATTTCTCGCGTGATTGAGCGAGGAGACCAAATTGTACGTCCCTTCTAATCCACAGGAAGCTTTCCGGTTGGGATAGGACGTCACCAGAAGATTAGAGAGAAGGAGATGAGGAGAGCAAGTGGAAATAGGCAGTTAGGCTAAGGCGCAAAAGTCTGGGAGACGGAAACAAGGGTATCGGAAATACCGACAAAGAGGCCGGGAGAACGCAAACAAGGGTACCATAAGCACCGAAAGAAGGCAGAAGTTACAGACGAGTAACCTATAAGGGACACGGGAAGAAAGCACTCTCATTTTTAATTTCGAGTGATGAAATAGTTCGTGATAGGAAAAGCCTTGTATTGGCTGAAAGTATTCATAACATCGGCATGTAGTTGTTGAGTACCGTGATAGTTTATTAAATTGTTAAAACCTGTCACTTTATTATTTTTACATCTAGACAGTCGGCTTTGATAGCTGGGGGATCGGTGTATTTATCATTTTAATTGTCCGTCCTTCTTCGGGGTTAGTAATAGTTCCGCAGGGGGCACGAAACAGTCATGTAACCTTCGAGATCAAATTATGCAAAACATCTAAACTTACGAACTATCCATAAATGTCGCCATGCGATTTAAGCCGATTTTCGACCCTCTTCCCCCCTCGTCACTCATCGTCACCAAAAGACAGCCCCTCAAATATGACTTCACAAAACTCTGCCCTCCACCCGGAAAAACCGTATTTCCTATTTGAAAATAAACGTTTCAATTGATTTTATTGACAATTTAATATGTATTTAGTGTGGTGCTGCACTCGGATATTATAGGGGAAAACATGTATTAAAAAGGAGGTAATGGAAAGCTGAAATTGAAATACAATTCGTTTGAAAATATTCGTCGTCTAGCTAGAACTGCAGAAGTAAGTTTGGCGGGAACAAGATCATTTCAGCCTCGTTTTGTCGACACCAACGGACCAGAAACGGAAAAATGCTATTTGGAATAAGCCACTATTGTAGCTAGTAGGGGTGTTGGAGTTCAAAAAGGAGTCCATTTTAATTTGAGCTCGTGCATGATACGCGGTAAACTACTTAAAACAACACAAAATAAATTGTGGGCAATCAAAAGAGTAAGAATGAAAATTAAGCGGAACTTTTATTTAAATTTAAGCACTATGATGTTACGTCAGAATTTTTAAACACACCTCCCCCTCGTCACACATTGTCACAAATGAGTGACCCCCCTTTCCTTAAATGCATGATGTCTTTTATGGACAGCTTCTTAAGGAAAACTGAAGCATGAATTTAAAGTCAATAAATTCAGCAAATAATTCCATAGTTATATCAACGCATATTGCATGTGATTAAGACTATACATCTGTGCTTCTCGTGCCCTCGTTCACTTATCATCCGATTAATATATGTCTCTTCTCTGGATCCCGGTTTTTCAAATGGAAAGACTCACTGTACCTTGGACAATGTATTTAATGTGAAGAGTACTTCTTACTGATCTCTGAGGTAGCTCGACTTTCGGCCGAAAATTTTAGATTGACTAATTTCGCAAAAGGCATTACTTAAACTACACACACACACACATACACACACATACACACACACACACTCTTAGCTTAGCCAGTTACCATTGCATTGTCTGATCGTTAAAATGTTAACACTCCCATTGAAGTCAGAATATGTCTCTCTAATAACTATTCTGGAAATTTTTTTTATGACACCTGTTTTTAATAGCCCAAGACTTCTCAAAATTTTCTCTGACTTGTGTTAGCTATGTCATTTCGGGCTATTTGACGTTACGTTAACATTGCTTTCTTCCATTACTTATTATCGAACAGACTCGAAATAAAGTTTACCTATGCCTCCAAACATCATTTTCCAGCCTTCTCAGACAAAAAATTATTTTGAGCCTAACGCATGCATCAATCTTAATGGTTACTTGTCATTCTGACCACGACATAAGGTATGTATGTATGTATGTATGTATGTATGTATGTATGTATGTATGTATGTATGTATGTATGTATGTATGTATGTATGTATGTATGTATGTATGCATGCATGCATGCATGCCTGCCTGCCTGCCTGCCTGCCTGCCTGTCTGTCTGTCTGTCTCTCTGTATGTATGTATGTATGTATGTATGTATGTATGTATGTATGTATGTATGTATGTATGTATGTATGTATGTATGTATGTATGTATGTATGTATGTATGTATGTATGTATGTATGTATGTATGTATGTATGTATGTATGCATGTGCATGTGTATGTGTATGCATGTGTGTGTCTGTGTATGTGTTTGTATGTATTTTAAGAAACGCACATAAACTTTAGCTCTTCATATGCAGAAAGGTGCCCTGGAAACGAGCTATGTTTATTATACTCACGGTGATGTGTCGAATTTTGAAAACTTCTTAGAAGCATTGGTTAAAGGAATTGTATCAAAGTCAACTTAATTAAAGTAAAAAGGGCTAGAGATAGTTAGATGATTATTTTCATTTCATCTCTGAACGTCAAAAGGGAAATCGTTCCAACCAACGAAACTTGACCGAGTCATATGCTATGGTACAAGAGAATGACATTAGACCCTTTCCCAAAATCGACCGGTTAAAAGGGGAAGCTTGCCATAAGTGATTGTTCAAAGGAACGTTAATTACGGCATGATTAGTGTTTTAGTTGTCTTGTCAATCCAAATATTCTACGGAACAGATTTAGGAAACAGTCTATTCAGATTGGTTAATATGGATGTAGGGGCGTAACTCTGTAAGAAATTAAAGGTTTTACTTTAGAAAAATTCTTCAGTCTTCAACCTTTCTGGTGAATAGTTAGACGGGACTCCGGAAGCGTGAAAGACGTTATCTCGTGATTTTTCAGTAAAGTGTGAGAGTTGTTTCAGAAAGTAGTCAAACTCTACAATTGAGGTTTGTGGAAACTTATAAAGAAACGGCAAAAGGTACGCAATCTTAGTTTCCCGATTTTAATATGTTATTTCATTTGTTGATTTATTTGCAAATTTATTCTTGATATGATGTATGTATGTATGATTTCATTTTGCAGGATTTTAGTGAAATGTTAGTCATGACATTTTATTCTTTGATTTTCTAATTATTAATTCATTTGGAGAATTGACAAGAGTGAACGTAATTAAAATTTCATTAGAGGAGTTGACAAGGTTGCATGTAATTAAATGATCGTTAGAAGAATTGACAAGATTGCATGTAACTGAATTTTTAATACCTAGGAGTGCTTAGGAATTTTCATGAATTAAGCTTAATAAATGATGGGTAATGTTTCGTAGTTTTATGGCTTAACTCTGTCTAGTATGACATAGTATTAAGTGTATATCCATATGCTAGTTTGTAATATTTAATGGATCACTTAAGTGTATATCTATATGCTAGTTTGTAATATTTAATTGGGCGAGTAAACTATTTTAGAATAGTTAGATCTGAGGGTCTAAGCCATATGTAACTTAACACTGCTAGATTGGTAGAGTAAGAAGTTAAGGGGGGTTACATACGGGTTCATACGAGAGCCGAGTAGAATTTAATTGACCACCCCTAGCGTGACCCGAATTAAGGTCAGGGCAAGCATTGACCGTCTATGTAAACAGGAATTAGGGGGCAAGGAGTGAATGCGACAGGATTTATGCCTTTTGTTTTCTGAGCCGAATGTAAAAATATAGATATACTTGGGAATGTGACCTATTGTATATTGAGAGACATTTTATTTATCGAAGGAAACAGCTTTCCTGGATTCACCTGGAACCAATCACAGGACCAGAGCAAATTCTAGGCCGAAATCTAAGTCCAGAGACGATTGTTAAATCAGAGTTCGACTGACAAGAGTCCAAGAACAAACAACTAGACAAAGATCGGCAGAGCAGGGACGAACTGAAGTCTTGATGTCCGCATAAAATAGGCGATGAAGTCTCTCTTCGTTGCTCTCAAAGGTCACATCTTGTTGGCAATAAAGATAGCATATTAACGTTGAAAGTAATTGTAGCAGAAAAAGAAATTTGTATCGTCTTTTTATTTGAGTACTTGTTAGTACAATTTTCCTTCTTTTGTAACCAAGTAATTGATTTCGTTTCATATTCTGTTGTTAAATTGATTAAATTTTATATTTGTTCATTGAAAGGGGGATCGTTGTGTTTATTTCTTCAATATACTTGTTCAGAGATCTAATTACACCGCGGAAGGTCATTCCCTAGTGTTACGACCCTGGAGTTCAAGTGCGTTAAAAAAATCAATTTTGTATAAATTTTTATATTTTTTATTTCATTATATTATCTAACATGTTTTTAATAAGTTTACTTGAGTTGTAGATGTGTTTCATGTTGGCACGTGCTGTGTATGATGACGAAAATTCATGGTTCAGAAGTATTGGGAAATTGCATGCTTCCTCGTGTGAGTGCAGTTCAGGCTACGCTTTAGCATTCCCATATATGCTTTGAGTTTTTGCGATTCATACACAGTCACATACAAACTGTCCTGTTCGAGAGTCAACAGTCACGGACAGACTGTCGTAGTTGAGTCGAGTCATACAACTTTTAATTTGTTGTGCCAGAAAAAGAATTCGTTATTATATCTACGTAAAATAACACAACCCGCGTTAGAGGAACTATTCACTTCTTTATAACTTTCCTAGCGGGCTACATTGCATATCTGGACTTTTTCTTGCTCATTTTGGAACGGGACAACACGTACATTGTTTTTGTGAAAAATTCTGGAAATTGCGGACAACCACCATTTTGGACCGGAACTTCATAATTTAGTCTGTGTTTAGAACTCTTTTCAAGACTTATTATTTTTGATCAATTTTGGACCATTGCTCAAAAACCGTAAGTCTCGTTTAAATAATTTACATTATTTTGTGATCTAGTAAATAAGTTGTATCATTATTAAAATTCATAAAGCTTGTTGTGTGCACTTTTTCTTAACACAGAACGAGCCGTTTCGTAACACTAGCAACGAACCGTAGTGAAAGAGGTTGGTGTGTTTTGAACGGCACCAATTTATCACTCACAGTTTCGGATATAGTGTGCATCCCTCCATCTGTCTGTCCGACTCTTCAGTTCCAAATCTTATAAACCGCAAGTCTGAAGTTGAGAAATTCCAAATTTTCTTCCTTTTTGAATAACTATTATAGGCTCTCGCCCTAATAGGATGCATATGGGTGTGATGTTACGTGACAAGGGCTCGTACTCAGTAACAAAGAAAAGAGTGAAAGCCAAAAAGTTTGTATTTTTTAACAAAATTTATTTCCCTAGACATCAATACAAAAATTGGCAAATTGGAATTACAGTTGGTGAATATAATCCAAATATGATTCTAAGAATTAAAACAAGTCTTATCATTAAAAAGTCCTATAAGAATCCAGGCTAGAGTCCTGACAACGTACAAATATGGAAGGCGATGACGTCAGATGCAGACAATAATTTCTCACTTGAATCAGTCTGTTTCCGAATAATTCCATAATAGATTTCCATCCATATATTTCGGAATTATTTTATAAGGTCAACTTGTCGAGTGTCCAGTAGAATAAATTATTGAATCCATAAATCGGGCAAAGAATAGAATATTCTCGCAACAAATTAAAAAAGTACAAACGCCTATCTCCGAAAAAATATTAGAATGCGTATTTAATTCTCCGAAACCCTATTTCAAGTCTTAGGTGGTCTCTATTACACTAGATTTTTGTCACGTCCTAGATTTGTCACGTCGTCCTATATAGACTGACTTATAAACCAATTATAAAAAGGTTGTTTACAGTTATCACGTGAAGAGAGTATGTCCGTTATAATGATCAATGATTTTAACTTCCTGTTGATATTGTAACAAGGTTAAGACGAAGTCGATGATAATTCGCATGTATTACTATTTAGTCTTAAGTAAACAACTTTGTGATAAAAATATATCGCACCACTAAAAATAGAATCCCGAATCCGAGAAAAAAAATTCATTGCAATTAAATACAATGAAACAAAAATGAAATAATACGAATTTTAAACCTTACACACAAGCAACTTAATCACATATACTTAACGGTGGGACAAATGTTAGATACATATAAATGTAAATTGATATTTTAAAATATCTTACCAAACATATATTCGTAGAGTACGAATTTAATTTCTCTAACCTGTATGATAGTATTTTGTTTGTATTAAAATATTAAATTCTGCCCACTGTTAATCAAGATTCTACTACAGAATCCAGGGATATCACAGTCTGTTCTGTCTGGTATATATTTATTATTCTTTGTAATAAAAAATACTATAAACTTTGATTTCTAAATCCTTCATAGGATTCTGGAACGACTGTCTATATATATGTGAGAATATATATATGTGAGAATTATTTACTAGGTCGTCATGCCAGTGTCTGCTACGCACAAGCTCATATAACACCGACTCGGTGTCATCATTATTTTGGTGATGCGTGCTTAGTCGTGACGGTATATGGGATGGTGCGTGCAGGCAAGGCGACGGGTGCCATTTACTCGCGGACCTGGGTTCGAAACTCCGTAGAGTACGAATTTAATTTCTCGAACCTGTATGATAGCATTGTTTATATTAAACTATATATATGTATGTATATGTATACATATATATATGTATACATATATATGGTCACTGAACGAGCGCACGTATTTTTGACGGATTTTGCATTATCATCTCAGAATTTGTGGGTGAAAGTGAGTGGATGGGATGAGGTGGGGATTATAGAGTTGGAATATTCAATAAAAACTTTTGCGAGCTGGCGTTGGCGAGCTATAGCATTTGCTCTTTTCTTTCTTACTGGTAATCAGGGCGAATAGTTCTGGGGATAGTGGGTTTTTTTCCTATTGTTCTAACTACAAATTTCTTAGCATTGTATCGTTGCTACTTGTTTGTCTTGGATGCAGTTTTCAAAGACTGATTTTTGGTTATGACTGGACTTCACTAAACAGATCAGTGAGGTCACCATTTCTAAAACATTGTTTTTAATAGATCAGTTAATTATACTCTGACAATGAATATCAGATTTCTGGCTGCAAAGGTTTATGCAAATAAAAGGGTTATATGTACGTTGGATAAGTCACACAAAGGACAATAACAACAACAACAACATGCTCTGAAAGTTAATTCAGTGTTACTATGGTTGAGAGTGGATTGAAACACAGGAAAGGAGAGTAGACTTTAATGAAAGCTGGAGGGTTGGGGAGGCAATGTTGTCGATCTCAATAGTTTAAAAGATAAGTTATATGGATTTAAATTCAAAGTGATTCTGTTCACATAATAACAATTTTCCTTAGAATTTTTTTTATCTGGTAGGGGAGTATATCTCAAAGAATATTTTGGGGAGATACGAATTGTTCGAACATATCAATGTGAGCAAGATTATTATAGTGAAGAAACCATATTCTAGGTCTAGATGTGCTTCCATCTCTTTAGTGATCGGATAATTTACCTGACGAGAAAAATATTGCTAAAGGACAAAACTAACAGTATTTTGCAGTGTTTCTGTTTTTGAGCCCTATGCTTTAATTTTGTATCAGACCGGATTTTGCTGCTAATTTTAGATCAAAATTTAAGTATTGAGTCATAGGGAGTGTAATCAGACTGGTTGTGCGGTTTTAACATTTTTTACTTATTTCAGTTTTGTTTTGTGGGAGGAGGGGTGACGCTATTTATAAGTACTGATAGTCTCTATATGGCGCTCATTATAACTGGTGGAGGACAAACTCAGTAACAACCCAGGAAGAACCAACGACCCACGGGAGGATGCAAGCAAGTTTTCTCGCATATCCACATTGAACGAATTTGAAATTCGGTCCCTTGCGGATTAGGCTAAACGTTGGGCAATGGCTGCAAGCTTAAACTGTATATTGCATGTAAATTATAGCTGTGTCGAATACATTAATATATAATTAGGAAAATATTTCGATAGTTGTGTTATACACAGCTAGTTATGTGGTCATTCTGCTGAATACGTACGGTGAATATTTTTGCATTCTTGACTTGGATACAATAGGAAGCTTTTAAAGTCTTTCCAATCATAAATTATTTTTTTACATGCATGTGGCGCCGCATGACTGGTGATCTAAGTAAATAAAATATATCCTAGAGCGTTTAGGAATATGCAACAACGGACAAAGAAATGGAGTACATTTTTTCTGTTCCCTGCAGTTGAAATTGATGCAGCTTAAAATGGCATAAAATGTCTTGTGCTTTACGAAAATCATGCAAATAATAAAATGTCTCGTGCTTTACGAAAATCATGCAAATAATAAAATGTCTCGTGCTTAACGAAAACCATGCTAATAATACAATCTCTCGTGTTTTACTAAAACCATGCAAATAATAAAATGTCTCGTGTTTTACTAAAACCATGCAAATAATACCACACGAATTTATCAACATAATGAGTACACACAACACTGATTTTCAGTTGAATTTTAGGAAGCCGAGTTGTAGCAATTCACAAAGACAGTAAAGTTTAGTATCACTGTCAAAATGTTTCACCTATAACACTATACTATATATTAACAAGCCACATGCTGCGTACATGTAAATAAGCAAGTAAGCAACCATATACGTCTGTCTTTCTGTCTGTAGGTAGGTAGGTATGCATGCATGCGTTCAGAGACGTTTTAAGAAGTTTGGGGCCCTAGGCACAAAGTCTAACCTCAAAAGTAACCAGAATTGCGCCTCAATCTCTGTCTCAGATATATAATATTACATTGTATTTCCATGCGCATGTGTCATTTTGTTAAATTTATTAATATAGTACTGAACTGCTAACACAACCGACACCGCAGGGTCCCTGCTGCGCTGGGCCCTAGGCACGTGCCTCGCGTGCCAGTGCTTAAAACGGCACTTTATGCATGCATGAATGTAGGTATATATGCATGCATGTAAATAAGTGCGTTTCTAGCAGTGGCATAATGCCGCATACATGTAGCATGATGTTCCACACAGTCACATTATCCTGACACAAGGCCAGTCATAACACTTCGTTATACTAGGAGCTTAGAGAGGCAGCTGCTAGCACCATTTTTATAAATCTTTGGCATGATTCGGCCAAGGTTCGAACCGCACGACCTCCCGCATCCGAGACTGACGTTCTAACCACGAAGGCCACCGAAGCGATGAAGTAAATAACTACTTCCACGCAACAGGTATGTTATTTTAACGTAAATAAGAAACGGAGCTCGTTCATGTCTTGAATAATGTCTTAAATCGGCGTTTTCAATCGTCTTCAACACCATTGACCACAGGACCAAAAAATGTAAAGTTCGTAGGACTTCGATGATTCATATGATAGTAATTATAACTTTTGATCTGACTTTTGTATGAGCGCGGACCAAAAACAATGACCTGCAAGCCTGTAGTGTGACCAATCTGTTTAAAATTCAGATCTCTCATTTGATTTTCAAAGTAAGTTTCACGGCAAGAGTAAGCAAAAACATTATATAATATTTAAAGATGCCTCACTTCCTAGGGCATTACACATTTGTATGGGGCCCCGAGTGGTCTAAAGTGCTGACAGTTACTGATAACTGTCATCTTACTGCTGGCTGCGTGAGTTCGAGTCCATACTCGGCAACCGTGGGTAAGTGAGAAAGCCTGCCAATAGTTTCTCGTCGGTCAGTAGTTCTTCCTGGGGTTTTTTCAGGGTTCTTCCTCCACCATTTTTACTGGCCGCCATGTATACACTATCTTGTGCTGTAAAATGGGTTAAACTATATAACAACAACATATTTGTATCGATTCACCTTACTTAAGGTTAATCAGATTAGTTAAGGTTGATCGCAGTACTAAAGGTTAATGTCCTATAAAGATGTTTTAGGCATGTACCCTTAGCAAGCTTTCCAATGATTCAGATCACCTGGAACATTAATTATTAATATATTTACCTACATATATTTCTTCAATATGCTTGCTCTGACATCTGTAATATTTTTTCAATCCATCCACACTGAGTAAATTACATCGCGGGAGGTCATTCTCAAGCAACAAACCGTAGAGAAAGAGTTGGTTTACCGTTTTGAATCCACAACTTGTCATGCATTCATACATGCATGCATGCATGCATGCATGCATGCATCCCATCCCATCCCATCCCATCCCATCCCATCCCATCCCATCCCCTCCCCTCCCCTCCCCTCCCCTCCCCATCCCCATCCCCATGCCCAGCCCAGCCTGTATTAGTATTGTGTTACTTTAGCATGATGTTCCAGTATGTTAACTGATAATGCTTTTATTTAAGACGTAGATTCATAATAAGCGGAATCAAAAGTGAAATTTAATCGAGATTTATGCAATGTCTTCCATATGATTACCAATTCACGTGACCATCTGAGATTGGAAACTGATATTTCGCTGAGATATGGACAAACTAATCACTTGAGTATTGTAGTACATTGTTAGTTGTAATTAGGACTCCATCAATATTTGAATACTCATCAATCATGCTGTTATGTATGTCTGGTTGCAGTCTACGTTGATTGGTTGACACTATTTTTTATATTCCTGGGATATAAAACCTATCGTCAGTTATTATTGCCATTCACGTTTCTTGCACACTGCGTGATGCATATACTTATTCTAGAGATAGTTCGTTGCATGAACATGACAACTAGAAATATTAACTTTACTTAAAAAATAGATTTATTTCTTTATCTTCTGTAGGGAAGAACTCATCCATACCGTGGATAATGTTTCGTGTTCAATAAACCTACCATTGTGACATTTCTCATCAATATTTCCACAGTCAACAAGTTTTAAAGGGTCTGATCCAAAAAAAAAAGATCAAGACAAGTTTTCTTACAGATTGAAATTGTTTTGAATTTGAGAAAGAAACTTCCTCTTCTAAAAAATATTTTAAAGTTAAGACATATTGCAATATTTACTGACATCGCGGATTATATGGATTATATGGATTGGATGGATGGATGGATGGATGGGTGGATGGGTGGGTGGGTGGGTGGATGGATGGATGGATGGATGGATGGATGGATGGATATAATATCTATTTATCTATCTCTCTCTATATCTATCTATATCTCTCTCTATCTATCTCTCTATCTCTCTCTGTCTCTGTCTCATTCTCTCTCTCTCTCTCTCTCTCTCCATATATATATATATATATATATATATATATATATATATATATATATATATATATATATATATATATATATATGTGACAGAGACTGAGAGAGATGTATGGATGGAAGGAGGGAGGGAGGGGGCGAGCAATGGTAGGATGGATAGATGGAGGGAGGGATGTATAGACTGCTCAGCAGGTAGATAAGTAGAACATTTTCTTTTTATAAATTGCTGTATATTTATTTATGGAATCTTGACTCATTTCTAGTAGTTAAAAACATTTTCTACAATTGAATTTGCCTGATTAATGAAGCTCACGTTTTGACGAAAGCTTTGTAACATTTAAATCAGTTGAGAATGGAGAGAGCTTTTACTTTTAAATCGATAGGGTATGTCTGACTTTTAAGTCAAAAGCTAATGGAGAAAGCTTCTAACATTTAAATCAATGGAGAATGGGGAAAACTTATAACATTTAAATTAATAGAGATTTGGGAAAGTTTACAGCATTTATATCGATTTTTAATAAAGGTAGCTGAAGATAATTAGATAAGAATCAAAGTATGTAAATGCTGGATTTGCAATTTTTGGTATACAGATAGCTTGTGAATGGAAATAAAAGAAGAAATTATGTGTTTACTAGTTATGACAAATATCGCAAACGTGTATTTAGATTAATATCTATTAATATCTATACCGTTGTTTATTCAACGTGCTTCCCAGCTCATACACGTATTAGGACGTCAATTCCAGCTCATACACGTATTAGGACATAAATTCCGGAGTGAACATAAAAACTTATGACAAGAAATTGTAACCATTCATTATGAGATGCTTTCATGATTCATGTGTAAGTTCCATATATAACCTGATTTATATATTTACTTGTATCCATAAATGCTATCTAAAGAATGATTACGCATTTCCTGATTGCAGGATTCCCTGGCATGCGAGTTTATGTCAGGTTCATGTTCAAATTCAGGTTTACTGGAACCATCAAAAAATAAAGTATGCATGACGTGGTATTTCCAAGTGATTTATGTATTTTTTCTGTAATAACACATTTTTGATGGCATATTTTATGTGTATATATCTGCAACCATAGTTATGACTCAATGTTCGGTTCTTTGCATATATTGACAAAATAAAATAAAATCCGGCAGCTTAAAATTAAGCAAAGAAAATCTTCAACAAACAACCACAATATAAAGGTGTGAGATTTTTTTTTTTACAGACTTTCGTGATATAATGATTTAAATGCATCTTGCTAACACATATAAGTCAAGCCTAACAATAGTTTTGTTCAGCTACACTTCACTGATTTGTCAGACTAGTAATAACGACACTTAAAAAACTAGATTGGCAAATCATATCGTCACGTTGTGTAAGAAAATTTGTTAACAATTTCTTCTTATGTTTATAAATGTCTTCTGAAAGAATCTGGAATTTAAAGAACTCTGGGTAATGTTAATACGTGTTTTATAATATTACAACGACTTAGAATAGGCTCTCAACAAAGAAAATACATGTCCGTGAATTAGCCATCGCGTTAATTTCAAATTCGCAGTTACTTCTTTTGAAGAAACATGCCTTAGGGCGAGGAACTGATTGTTTGCGATTAGCAGTGATGTTACCGGTCGGTTTAGGCTTGGAGGCCGGAAACCAGACATTAGATCACCTCAGGGATATCTCCCCAAAGTAGTAGACTAAAAGGCGTATAGTCGACCAAACCGATAAGTCTCCTATAAAACTTTTTAGTTTGTGATTTAATTAAGGAGTAATTTTTTTAAACTCAAAAATAGACTAAACGTATTTTATAGGAGATGGCAAATATATATCACATAGTTTTTTTCTCTCTCAATAAACTAAGAGGCTAGAAATCCTCGACCAAAATATGGGTAAGTATTGTTGAATCAATGAGGCAAAAGGCAATTTCCAATGGATTTTCTAGAACATTCGAAAACTCAGCAAAATATATGGATTTTCCAATGGATTTTCTAGTGCATTCTAGAATCATGCAGAAGATATGGAATTTCCATAATAACTCAATCACGTGATTTTCCAGAATCAGGAAAAAGATAAGGAATTTCACATGAATTTTCCAGAATAACACTATAAAAGCAGTCAGCCATTGCACTGCTACACGTTCAAGAGGACTCGTTCGCTAAGTGAAAATATTTATCATGATATTAGTGTTACAGACTAAAAGAATTGTAGTTATTCTTGATACTTCTTCACCATGTGTACATTTTATCATGATTATCTGTTTTAAATTATTGCTAAATAGACTGTAATGTGTGAATATAAAATAAATCTCACGTACGTTTCAACTGAATAGGCTGGTGTACATCTAAAATGCAGTGTGTACGCTGCGAAATTTCATTGAAACGTCTACGAGAAGTAAAATCTAACGTCTGCCGGATTTTGTTGTATGTTACACAATTTACTATACGACTTATCTCCCTTAAAATACCAAGCCGATATTTCTACATCTGGCCATAGAACACAATTAATTACATTATATTGTCTCTACATTTGTTTCTCAGTATTGAACTATCCACTGTGTGACAATCAATACAAATCATATGTTAATCTAAAATACCTTCAAAGATGTTTTTACGGTTTAGTTCTTGTCAAGGGTTGACCTGCATTTTTTGGAGATGCTGAATTGTAAACAAAACATCAGGCAACGGAACACAGATTTCACTTCCGGATCATCACCATGACATTATTACTCAATGTGCACCGTCGCTGAAATTCACACAGACAACCACACCATAAGCTCACATTTTAAAGAATAAATAATTGCCTTTAAATCCTTACCAAGAATGCCAAAATCTGACTCTTAGTACCACCACCAAACTTAGACAGGAAAAAGTGATTTAAAAATAGACTGGGACTACATTCGTGGGTACTGAACCGGAATTTATTAATTGTGTACTGATTCCATCTGATGGCTCGTACTGGATTACTTTATCGTTAGAAATGAAAAAGAATTATGATTGGCTGTCTCATGTATTTGAACAGGCAATAAAAAATCTACCATGAAAACACTTGTATTTCTCAGAAACAAAATGACCAAGTGCTAAAGTTTTTATTCCGTCTTTACAATATATTTTATCATCAAAATCACTTAGTGCAATTTTGACAATCGTATCAGGTTCAAGTTTGTAATGATTGGATCTAATGATATTTGACTTCATAAAACTGACATTATTTTTAGTGCTGAATTGAAATCGTCAAATTTCATACATTTCTTTACATAACCACTTGGGTTTCCCTTTGCTTTCTTTGTCAGTTTACTATCATCTAATATCGCAGTGTATATTTTGCTTCAATGTCCAACAGACTGTTTCACCGGCACAAAATAAATTCGTCCTTAAATTTACATATAACGTTCTGTTCGTATTATCATTAACTCCACTACTAGTCGGATAACATGAATAATCAAATCAATTTTTATTATTGTAAATATACTCATAGACATTCTCACATTTTATATTATAAACTAATCTGTAGCAGAACTTAACATCTCCGAATCTGGCCACTGCTTTTTGTAAAGTTATAGTGAAAAGCATACATCAGCTACAGTGATGTATCAAGTACTGCTGCACCAACATAACGGTTTATTAACTTTAAATTTGTTTTTTGTCGCCGTATTGTAGCAAGATTTTCATTAAATATTTTCATGCAAACAAAACAGTCGTTGTTTACTGATTACTTTGTCTTCGAGTTATATCAATAACAAATTCTATAGAAAATCGTTTTCAAATTTTTTCCATCGTCTTGCCAAGCACTGACTTATGCATCAACTTCAAGAAGATTTTCTCAAAGTCGGTCTTAGCAATAGGGCATTTCACGGTTATTATCTCCCCTTGAAAACACCAGAGGTCGTCTCAGTGCAATCAACTTCCGGATAGTTCAGTCAATAAAGATGTCAGATGTAGATCAAGAAAATGTGACATACCGCTCACATTCCGCAAGCAAGATCGATCTGTCACTATCTTAAAAGGAAATTCTATGAATAATTAATCAATTGTTATTTCATCTTTTATTTTTTTCAGTAACTTGCGCTGTTACCAGATATCAAATAAATGTTCTCTGCCAATTTTAAAGCTTCATTATCTTTCCATTACTACCTCATGCTCTAGTTTGTATTATTTGATTGTTCGAAAGTGTATCGCTGCATAAAATGATTTCTACTGCTATTTATCTCGCTTGAAGAATCATGAAAATATGATTATTACAGCTTTAATCATTGAAGTTAATGGAGGTTGAACGACAATGAGAAACAATTCTAATTTCTTAAAGGTGACCAGAAATAAAAATTTTCTTTTTATGTATGTAATTCGCTACAAATTTTAATTCGACTGTAATGTTTATCAATTTCATATCGTAGGCTGGTAGTATTGCGCGTAAAATACCACGATTCCGTAAATTCCCAACAGTTTATACGTCTGTCTGTCTGTCTCATTTCATCTGGTGCAATGGTATGTATATGTAAGTATATGATTGAATGAATGTGTTTGTATACGTATATTTCATAAACATACTTCTGGTTAAAAACGGGCATATAATGGTGCTAAGATAGAAAGATTGACTGATAGATAAAGACAACAAATATGAATATTTTTGACTATCCATTTATTATTGACTTAAATAGCATGTTATTACAAACAGTCTCTTTTAAATCATCCTGTCTGCAATTTTACATCCAGTCACGTGGATCAATATTGATTTTAAAGGCGAACCAAAATAATATGACGAAATCTATCTAATAATTGGATCTTTTAAACTTACATATTTAAAAGCATGGAAAGTCAAATAGAATTAAACAAAATTTAAGAAAGCTGTTTTAGATAAATTTGTTGGTGGCAATCAGAAATGTTGTCTAAAGACGCCAGTAAATTTGAGAGTTATTACAACGTGTCAGCATAGGCAAAGAAAAATCATGCTGAACGTTATAGCATGCACCGTCCGATGCTTGATGTTTCAAGTTTTGAGAAAACCAGCGAGAAATGTAAATAATTAAATATTAGGCTGAATGAATGCATGGCTATATTTGACTGGACAAGGCGAGAAAAAATACGTGTGTGAGGAAATATTTTTTTGATTGTTTAAAGATGTTAGAACCCTTCCCACCACCACCAAAAAGAAAATGAAACAAAAAAAACGTCATTGGGCATGTTAGTTAATCTGAATATTGTTCGATATTTACAACCAAATATGAATAAATATTCCATCTGCATTAATTACTTTCTTTTATCTGTATAATAGCTAATATAAGTATTGCTTTGTTAGGTTCCTCTGAATACATTAATATACCGTGTTCCATTTATAAAAAATATGGTGTAAAATATTCAGCATTATAAATCAGCTGATGTATCGATCTCGTGTTATAATTTTCTTATCCAACTCGTGTTATAGCTTTCTTAACTAGTGTTATAAAGGAACTATTAGCCTTGATAAAATACCTGAGAAAGAAGAACATATCAAAGTATGAAAAATGCAAATTATTGTGATGATTCCTATAAATGTATCTGAGATTATGGATTATGAATATATATTATCTGGTATAATATAAATATGGACAGTATATTTAAAACATTTGATATAATTTAAGTATGGACAGTAAAGTTTATTTAATTATCGGATACAATGAAAGTATGGACACCGAATCTAATTATCTGATGTAATGTCTATAATTATTCTCCTAGTATGAACAAAATATGTTAGACAGATATAATTTATTCAATGGTTTAACCATAATGAACTGCAGTATAGCTAAGATTCTGAACTATCCAAAACTGGAAATTTTTGTGGGCATGCGCATCGGAGCTAAGGGAGGTAATTTTAAGCGCTAAGATCAGTAACTCCGTTGCAACCGTGAAATGCCCTCTAGAACGACGCTTCGTATTTAAGTCAATGTATTTTGCCGACCACCTCGACTGATTAAATTTTAGTACGCGATGGACTTTTCTCAGAATCAGTCCAGCATCTACTGCTTGTTTTAAATTTTTATAATGTATCACATAATTTCTTTTATTTAACAAATTTGGAACTAACTCCTGAACAATCGAATTTTTATGCTGCTGTCAGAGCTTGTTGCTAAGGTGATAGTAAACAAATCTATCATCATCGATTCTGCATAAAATGGGCAATCGTTATGTAGATCATGTAACGAGATAGGGTAATCTAGATAGACTTCAACAAAGCATGAAATATCATGTAAATAGTTTTCAGTTTCTTTAAGAATTTGACCTGGAGATATCCTATGAAATTCAGCGAAGGGCATTGGCATTGGACAAAGCCCAGTCATACAAATTAACACAATCTAGATAAATAATATGATAGGATAGGAGATTTTTATTATAATGTTTTAGATATGTATTATTAGTTACCGAATATTTTTTGTTATAACACTAATTCCACCTCTGATAACTTTTTCAATAAACTTGAACATATCGATACCTGTCAAGTGATCCTGTTCTATTTTATTTGTTTTAGTAGATCGTCCAATGACTGTCCGGGAGCAGAATAATGCCAACAAGGATCTAGTCCATAATTGTTGCAGCTTACTCGATGAAAACGTTCAAAATATCAATTAGTAATAAAATATCGTTTTTTTTTAAATATAAGTCAAGAAAATCATCAAATGTTCTGCAGCTTTATACCAAATATTTTGTGCGTATTTATACTTCCTTGCGAGGTTAAACGTATATTCGCACATGCAAAAGGCAGGAAGAATTTTACCATACTTCGTTTAAAAGTTTTACTAGATGTATAAGGTTTTTCTGATGAACGGAGGATGTGAATGGCGTTTGTGGTGATCATTTATACTTATCCATGTAATTAAAACAAACGCCAGTTGTCGACACGGGAGGGGGAAGGTCCCTCTGTCGATGAGAAAGCGGGGAGTGGGAAGGTGACAAAATGAGGAGAAAGTTACCCTTTGAACTTTCCTAATGATAATATATGGGATTTTGATACCACTGTCTTAGAAAACCTGTTTTACCTCCCTGTTGAGGTGGCTATCTCAGATGTTACGAAAATACTGCTATGGCCATAAGAGGTAAGTATATAGGATACATGCTTTCTTTAAATGGGGCCCCGAGTGGCCGAGTGGCCGAGTGGTCTAAAGCGCTGTCAGTTACGGATCACTGCCATCTCACCTCCGTCTGCGTGTGTTCGAGTCTAGGATTCGGCGAATGTAGATATGTGAGAACGCTTGCCAGTAGCTTCTCGTGGGTCGGTGGTTCTTTCCGGTGATTTTCCAGTTTCTTCCTCCACCATTACTACTGGCTGCCATGAATAGCCTATCGAGTGCTGAAACATGGCGTTAAGCTCAACAACAACAACAACAACAACAACAAAGGCTTTCTTTAAAATATCTTTGCATATGTGCCGAAAATGTTTCCTGAATGGGCAGAAGGTTACGCGTATATATAAAATTTGATTGCTTCATCTGTGTGACTCGAAGATTGCTCCCATTCTTAAACAAGAAGCTAAGGCTTGGGGGTTTTATGATGCCAATAATATTGAAAATATTAATTTATCATTTTGAAAATATATCTATTTTACATCTAAGTCTATACCAAATGCATTCGTACATAGCTAATTTGAAATAATTAGTATGCAGTGTATAATATATAAACGTATTTTGAAATAATGGCTTAAACTTCTAAAACTATCAGAAGATAGATATTCTATAAAATGCTACAATTTCCAGTTAAATGGGGTTTGGGTGGGGGAGGATTGTGATTGCTGATCTAACAATAATAAAAAGCTTCTATTTACATTTGGATTTGGCAGTATTTGGTGTACTCCAGGCGTATATGATCAGAATAACTTTCGTAGAATTTTCAGTCAGAGATGTGAAGATATTTTAGGCAAATCCTGCAGGCTGATATTAAATCAGAAGAAAGACTACGTTTCTATAGGTCATGGGGAGTATAATTCAATGATATCCAAAATTGTAAGGAGACAGCGATTTCTGGTATATATTCATTATCCTTAGACTGGGCAACTTGCCAGTCATATATAGCACAGGAAGATACCAAAGTGTTTGTTACGAACAAAGATTATGTCAAATTTGTAACATTATTATCGAAAAGGAATTCAATTTTATTACAGTTTGTCCGCTATATGGAGACAAATTTAGGATTTTTATACAAAAATGTCAGTAAAATTCTGATGACTAATTTAGCAATGTTTACTATAAAAGCCTTAAAAATCGGAGTATCCGTTTTATCAACTACTGCTACATAAAAATCTACACCAATATCACAAACCTTGCTCCATGCAAGTTTAGGGTTATCTTTAATTAGTTTTCTTTAAATATGTAAAATACTTTTGTATTTCACCAAATTCGAAAAATACAATGTCTTTTTATACTGTACGATGTGTGGATATGCATCATTGGCCAGTGACCTGTGTTACAAATGAATATTATTATTATTTTTATTATTATTGTTACTATTATTATTATTATTATTATTATTATTATTTTTATTATTATTATTATTATTATTATTATTATTATTATTATTATTATTATTATTATTATTATTATTATTATTATTATTATTATTATTATTATTATTATTATTATTATTATTATTATTATTAGTAGTAGTAGTAGTAGTAGTAGTAGTAGTAGTAGTAGTAGTAGATTTTACTTTGCATTATTATTTGCAGAATTATTTACGTTTTATTTCATACTGTAACGAAATACAAATTTAATGACAGTTGAAGGGTATAGGGTTATGATCTGGGGCACGTGATACAAAAAAAAAAGAGTTACACGTAATAATTTACGTAATGGATTTAGCTTGAAAGGAAATATTTAAATGATAACGTTTCTGAGGCTATAATAAGTAGGAATTTAAATATCAGGAATAGATTACTTTTCAAATGAATAACCCAATTAATTTCCTGAAGCTATGGGGTACCAACAATGTTAGGGATAGTGTGCGGAATGAAATTTTCTTTCGAGCCAGAATAATTATCTTTTGTCCATGTTAAAGATAAATATTTTTTATCCAATAATCCAATAAAATGGTGAAAATGTCCAGATTAGCGGAGGTGTGTGTGTCTGTCTGTCTGTGTGTGTGTGTGTGATTTGGGTTTGTAGCACAGCATTTAACAATTCATTCAAATCGCTACGATATCTTCAATGTAACAGTTTTATAGCGATGCTGAGCACTGGGGTATCATGCTGCACCCAGTGACATTATCCTGGCCCAGGCCGACTAGTCCTTACACTAACCATTTAATACTGAGGGCCAAGCGAGGCAGCTGATACTAGTACCAATTTTATGTCTTTGGTATGCATCCGCTGGGGTCTCAAACCTCGACCTCTCACATCAGAAGCTGACGCTCTTACCACTAGGCTACGGGAGCGGTCGATAAGCGAAGGAAACTTATCGGTAAAAGATGAAGCTTTTATTATTGAAAGGGGCAGTGGATAATACTATGGAGAAAGCATAAACACTGAAAACACTTTAAAATCAAGCTCTGCTCTGATTAGTCATAATTATTTGGTAGTATGCTACACAAAACATGCGAGTCTTCAGTTTATTAAGTGTATTAAATAATGACATAGAATCGAAACATTTACAAGGTCATTATAAAACTGGAAGAAAAATATTTTTTTTTAAAAAAAATGTGTTGATCTACTTGAACTATTATAGGTTTCCAGTCAATATTATTTATCGTGATCTTTCTGATATACCTTCTGACGTCTACCTCGTCGCAGGCGATTAGAATCGATGCAGACAATAACTTTGGAACTTCAAAATTTTTTGGTTGGTGAACAAAGAATTATTAGTGTGGCATAAAATATACATAATTAGTACTAATCCGGTATCCTAAATTAGGTCATAAAAAAAATCTAGATACTACATGTGAATATTAGATTTATACAAGCAATAGTCTAGTTAAATATTAGTTTTGTACTAGCTATACTATAGCTACTACTGTGAATACTAGATTTATACTTGTTATAATATATGTACAACTGTGAATTCTAGATTTATACTTGCTATAATATATGTACAACTGTGAAGTCTAGATTTTTACTTGCTATAATATATGTACAACTGTGAAGTCTAGATTTATACTTGCTATAATATATGTACTACTGTGAATTCTTGATTCATTGTATCAATAATCTATGTACTACCGTGAATTCTAGATTTATACTTGCTATAATCTATGTACTACTGTGAATTCTAGATTTATACTTGCTATATATGTACTATTATGAATTCTAGATTCATTCTATCAATAATCTATGTGCTACAGTGAATAATAGATTTATACTTGCTATACTGTTTATACTACCTGTGAATACTGGACGAACAGTGACACAATCAAGTGACCGGAATTTGTACAATGTACGATGTATAATTAATTTCAAACAGAAGCACAATACATCAATAAAGCTTCCTAAACGTTGATAAAATAACTTAGCATAGTTCGAAAAAATTTGTAACTATCACTCTTATCACTGCGGTTTACATTATTTGCATTACAACTCTTTTTGCAAGACTGGCACATTAAAGCAAAAAAATTCTTTGTATGCCAGGAAACAACTGCCAGAAAACATAAGGCCTCAAATTACTGTTGTGTCAATTGCTGATGATTCTAACATATTGCTTTCAGGTGGTCCAAACATAATGTTAATTGTTCCATGAACAGTACTGCTACTGAAGTATCATTTTCTAGGGATGTTTTGAGAGATACTATGTTTTCTTAAGTGAATCTTGGATGCATTCTTAACAATCTAATCTGCAGTAAATGTCCACAGATGAGGTGAAACAGCGATATGAGAAATACATAATTGTATTTTGTAGCATGTCTGAGCACACGCAAACAAATGATTTTAATTATTTTTAGTTCATTAAACAAGTTACGTTTCTGAAGAATGACATCAAGGTTTTTTTTTTCCGACTTTAAAAGTCACGTGTATCTAACCGAATATCAAATATACACATTATCTGCTCCTCATTTTCGTAAATTATGTAAATAACGGAATCTAATTATATCCATAACAATAAGAAATACATGAAATACCCCGTAGTTAACTTATTCAAAACTTCCAAAAAAAAAACGGTAATTATACGCATCAGTGCCATGCTAGATTAATGACTTGAAGAGAGACAACCGCAGAAAGGGTGAACGGTCTGCTGTAGACCTTATTTACGAAAAATAAAGGTTCGCACAAAAAGCTTTAAACACAAGGCAAAATACGTCAAACCAAAGCCTCTAACATACCGAGATTTCTCTAATTGGGTTAGATCATTTTGTTACTTTTTTTGACGCTTGTTTCATTTCTCATGGCGTGTTTGTGTACTCGTCGGACATTCACTACTCGCCGTCATCCTCTCTGCTGCTGTAATTAAATCAGTTATCTTAATAATGAAATCTTACACAGCTAGATTGGAAGCAATCAAAAAATATCTACAAGACCTTGATTCTGTCAAGCAGAAAGTACAACAACGTAAGTAAACACAGGAAAAAATGCCGAAGAAACAGAGCAATTATTCAAACCTGTCACAACAGCAACTAAAGGTATTATTCCCATGTTAGAACAAACCGCTAAAGCGACTGAAAAACACCAGAAAGAACTAAGAAAACGAAAGATTCTACCAGAACATCCGGCTGAAATAGCCGCTATTCAACCAAAAGGAGAATTACAAAAAAATAATTCAAGATATAGACCAAGCTCGTGATGAAATATAATATAAAACAGATTATGCCAGAATCAGAACCGGAACCATATCAATTAAGATCTAAAGTTGTTGCGAATAATAAATTTACAGAAGGTTATTTTAAGTCCATTAAAAACAAATGACACCATTGAAAGATTATATATGTTTGCAACCATGACGTTTGATCGAAGAAAAATTTTTGAAACCCGAGTACGCTGATGATGTTATAGGTCGTGAAGTCTGGTACAATGGATATTTCGTATACATTATGGAGTCGACCGAAATAGAGATGCAGTATATATTGCATTTAGTAATGAAATAGATATTTTTTTTGTAGAATTACAACATCAATATGCACAAAAAGAGCAACAAATAGCACAAGAATGACAACAGAAAGCACAACAACGACAACAAGAGCAATTTATACAACAAAAAATAGCACATCAACGACAACAGCAACAACTGTCACAATGACAACTATCACAACGATAACAACAACGGCAATTACCACAATAACTAGAACATAAACAAAAATATCAAATAGTTCATTATCTGAAGAAAGCTCCCGTAATATCCCAGGTGCAACTGGAAATGATATTGCTACTCGAGGAAGTGGTCTTATTACCTGTCCTGATAACATCATTGCCAACAATTATTTACAGGTCGTATCAGTGATATTAACGTTTATCGATCTCTCATCGATAAAATCGGTGTCGCATACCAGCTATTGAGGGTTTGCAATTAGATGCAAACACACTAAAATAAGATGAATATACACAATGCTCAACGTACACATACCATGGTCAGGGTGATAAATTGCTAACAATTATTTACAGGTCGTATCAGTGATATTATTGTTTATCGATCTCTAATCGATGAAATCGGTGACGCATACCACAATTATTGAGGGTTTGCAATTAAATGCAAATACTAAAATAAGATGACCATACACAATGCTTAACGTACACATATCATGGTCAGGGTGACAAATTCGCGATTACCTTCATATAAAGCGATCTACGGTGATGGATTCGGTGATATATAGGATCTGTTCAGATGGTTAGCTCCAAAACCATTACCGATTACAAAGCGACGTTTACGGAAAACCTCCATCTGATTACTTATATTTGGCATGGCTGTGATTTCACAGAAAAATGTTGGACTCCAATAGTACTATAATGATATGCTTGATAACAATATTTTACTATCGTTGGTTGTAAGTGAAGCGATAATATCGTATCATTCACAAAACCAAATTTGGTTACCAATACCGAACACGATGTCAAGCAAATAATTACCGATAACCCTGATGAAATATAATATGAAAGTAAACTTGCAAAAGAATCATGGCAGAAAAAAAATAATCGGTACGTTTACTCAAGGTAGTTCATGTGATCATAAACGACATTGTACAAGATTAATTATGGACGTTACTGAACTAGTTTTTATAATTGCTGATGCAACAGAGAAAAACACATTAATAAGTCAAAGTAATGTTTATTTATCTAATGGAACTAAAAAAGGACAGTTGCAAGTTAATTTAATGGTGAGACACTGCATTTTGCTCATTTAAGATCTTCGATGTTAGCATATGTTTCAATAAACTTATTTCAATGGTGAACAAATAGCCTGATACCGCGGTTAGGGTTGCCAGATTTATATAGATAAAAAATATACGGATTTGTTAAAACAATTACTTGGCTCTGGTGCATTATGGGGCAAATGGAGAATAAAACGATAAAATGTTCTTATTTATTTACGAATCTGACGGCGTTGAAATTAAGGAGGTATATTACAATAATAATCAAGTATTAAAATCATCATCGCAATCTTTATATGATCCTGTGGCCAAACATAATACAGTTTATCTAAATAGGTGTGGTGATTCTGGTAAAGCAAGTCGTGCGATTGAATTATTCCTGAACAACTGTTCAGATGTGGTTGTTTTGACACTTATACATAGACTCGCCAGAGAAATGAATGAACGAGGATGAAAATCTCAAACCTGTTATGGTTTCTTCAGATGGTGCAAAGACGCATGGACTCTTGAACGAATGGGTGAGAAATACGTTCCTAATATTATTATCTGGGATGAAATTTGTACGATATAGTTGAAAGAATTAAAAATAATTATTGACTGGTTATTAACGAAAAATACAGCTGTGATAATGTCCATGTGAGTGGCCGAAAACCCTTCCAGATTATTACGAAGAAATAGCCGATGATCATTGAACTATTGATGAAACATTGAAAGAATTTAAAAAGTTAATTAGACGACAAAAGAAAATACTGTATCAGATAATGCCTGAAGTAATTTCATAAACTCCTATAAATGACTTTTGAAATTTGTGGAGGTCTGCAGATGAAGCTTCAGCTGCTTCATGAACTTTATTGGGAGTACTGACATCAAAAGTTGCATACTGAATTCTTTTGGGTGTTGATATATAAAATTGCCATATTGCCTGTCCGCGCTAACCAATTTGCAGCAACAAAACGAGAGATATTTGCCGCATCAGTAAGTTTACTAATCGTTGCTCTACCTCTCTAATATCCTCTTTGGCTATAAAAAATCGATTCCATTATTTTGATAATCAGTTGACTAATAACCAGCCCCTAGCACTAGTTTACCTTCCATCACAGATTTTACTAGAAAGCGAGTAAGTTTTTTCTGAGATATTTATAATTTACGGAATTTAGCGTGTGTACTAATTTTACATCTGCAATATGTCATTGTTATAAATCTTTATTCCTATTAGCAACATCATAAACGTAACTCGGTTGATTACTTATGTTTATTGGTTACTCTCCAGGTCTTTTTCAGTTCCTTCGTCAAGTCGGATATACCGCAATAATTGTATCCATGGATGTGCTTTTCTTTTTGTTGTTTAGCCCATGGAACCCCTAGTAATTTTCCAAGTGAAGCAGCGATATCTCCACCTGTCCTCATACAGGACGAAATGAATTTGTATTTTTTGTTACCACATTTCACATACTTCCCTGTAAGTGCACTCTTTTCATTTTTGTTTGTTATTATTGTTCTTAATCCACTGATCGGGTTGGATGTTCTGTATTGAACACTATATATATATATATATATATATATATATATATATATATATATATATATATATATATATATATATATATATATATATATATATACATATATATATATACATATATATATATATATATATATATATATATATATATATATATATATATATATATATATATATATATATATATATATATATATATATATATATATATATATATAGTGGCTATTATTGATTTCTCAGCGACAGGAAAACAAGAGCCAGTCAAGCGTCATCCAGCGCTACTGAATTATATCAAAGAATTTATACCTGGGCCATCTGTATCTGGTAAAACAAAAGTATTACTTAATCTGATAATTCAATTGTTCCAGTGGGATAAGTTGTATTTAGTGGCACCATATACAGATATGCTATGAAGTAAAAAGATTTTAATGAAATCGCAAACTTGCTGGAGAAAGACGGCGATGATGTTTTCAATTGTATTACCAATATTGACGAAGCTCCATCAATAGATGACCTAGATGAATTTATTAGTTGTTGTTGTTGTTGTTGGGCTTAACGCCATTTTTCAGCACATGATAGGCTATTCATGGCGGCCAGTATTAATGGTGGAGGAAGAAACCGGGAAATCACCGGAAAGAACCACCGACCCACGGGAAGCTACTGGCAAGCTTTCTCACATATCCACATTCACCGAATCCTAGACTCGAACACACGCAGACAGAGGTGAGATGGCAGTGATCCGTAACGGACAGCGCTTTAGACCACTCGGCCACTCGGGCCCATGAATTTATTAGTAATTTAGCAGTTTACGATGATGTGATGCTGGACAAACAATCAAATCCAGCTCGAATATTTTCTCGAGGCACACACAAAAAATACTGATGTTATACATGTTACTCAGGAATATACAGAAATGCCTAAAGTGATCAGTTGTGTTTAATGGTATCGATACACATACTCAGCGAAACATTCATAAGGGGATATGGATATAACGAAATTTATAAACGTCGTTTCAAAAGGACAATTTACCCTACACGGATTTATCACGATAAAATTACATGATGATTTAGATCTAGGTAACGTATAGGTCTCGATGCAATTTTGGGTTGACACTACAGCAGCAGAGAGGGTGACGAACAATAGTAAAGTGTCCGACGAGAAACGAACACGCCATGAGAAATGAAAACAAAAGCGTCAAAATAAAAAGTATAAGGAAAAAGAAAAGCTAACGCAGTTAGAGAAATCTCGGTCGGTTAGAGGCTTTGGTTTGCCGTTGTTAATCTTGTATTTTTAGCCTTTGTAGGAACTTTTATTTTTCGTAATTAAAGTCTCCAGCAAAATTGTATGTTCACTCTCTATGCTTCTGAGACAAATGATAAACACCAAGACAGCGATAAAAAAATAGTGACATATGATAAATTTGAAGCCTTCATTCTGATGCCTGGAGCTCGTTTGTAAGCATTTTGATGACACCTCCTTATTGATTAAATAAATGATTACTTGAGGGTCTACATTCGTAACACTATTCAATATCTATTCAGAGAGAGAGAGAGAGAGAGAGAGAGAGAGAGAGAGAGAGAGAGAGAGAGAGAGAGAGAGAGAGAGAGAGAGAGAGAGAGAGAGAGAGAGAGAGAGAGAGAGAGAGAGAGAGAGAGAGAGAGAGAGAGAGATGAAAAAACATATAGAAGAGCATATACGTTTACTTAAACAGAAAAAGAAAGCAGTTCCAAAATATGGCCATAGCAGCAATAACGTGGTATCGCTAAAGTCAATATCACGTTTCTCCCATTGATATTTTTCTTAAATATCTCATTACGAGATAAAATAATAAACAGATGACATCTGTTCACACAAGAGACTTCAATCATACTTAATTATGAAATATATAATACACATGATATCTGTTTCACACTAGAATCATATGTTGTTATAAAATATACAATAAATTGATGATATCTATTTCTCTCTAGAGAATATAGTCATATCTCATTACGAAATATATCATAACATTGATGATATCTATTTCACGCTAGTCACATCTCACGCACGATCGGAATCATATAAATGCTAAGAATATATTTTGTTTCTTTGCTTTTATTCTGTAGAAAAGTTTACATTATTAAAAATATTATATCAGTTAACAAAGAATATATTTGGTGAATTAACCCACTATTGTATTAACACACTCTACGTTACATTTAATGACAACGTCAAAAGGGGTGCGCTCCAGGAAGGACCCTTCCCATCTCCCCTCATCATTGTTTCTTTATGACCGTACGTTTTCTTATCCAAGAGACTGGAGTCCTCTGTACTTTGCCAAAATATATAATCAACGCACAAATTTCATTTGTAATGTTCAACATTACACAAATATGTTGTTTATTTTACGAACAATTTTGCTTAGCAAATACACATTATAAAGAAACAGAAAACATAAATTTTGCTTTTATGAAAAGAAAAAGAAACATTTTGTTGTACAATAAACCAGTCAAAAACGTATGTAGAACAAAAGCCACAAAATTCTTCACTATATCATGTCAACAGCGTTGATTGCATACTCCCTAGACATAAAAGCCTCGATAAGGAGAAATGCTTATTCCATGACAAGATCTTTGCTTGTCGCTCATGCACGACTTTGATGGTCAGGTCGGAGGATAAGTAAAATAGTCCAGCAACTTTATGTACAGCGCATAAGTTGGGGTATATAATCTTTGTCAAGTTAGACTCATAATTTGCGTTAGTTGGGGTATATAATCTTTGTCAACATAACTTGCATAAATTGGGGTATATAATCTTTCTCATGTTAGACTCATAATTTGCATAAGTTGGGGTATATAATATTTGTCAACATAATTTGCACAAGTTGGGGTATATAAACTTTGTCAAGTTAGACTCATAATTTGCATAAGTTTGGGTATATAATCTTTGTCAAGTTATACTCATAATTTGCATAAGTTGGGGTAAATAATCTTTGTTAAGTTAGACTCATAATTTCCACATTACTTGCATTGTGACATATAAATACATGCCTGAAAACAGTACGTTTGTTCATGACTCATAACATGTCACCGTTTTAAAACCTAAAAGAAAATATATACAGCAATATATACAGGGCAATTTTTACTCACCAGCCATGGAGAAATGGATAGACATATATATATATATATATATATATATATATATATATATATATATATATATATATATATATATATATATATATATATATATATATATATATATGTATATATATATGTATATATATATATATATATGTATATGTATATATATATTTTTTTATATATATATATGTATATATATATAAATTTATATGTATTTTTATATATTTATTTATATATAATTATATAAATGTATAAATATATAAATATATATATGTATATATATATGTATATATATGTGTATATATATATACACACATATATATACATACATATATATACATACATATATATACATACATATATACATATACATATATATACATACATATATACATATACATATATATACATACATATATATATATATATACATACATATATACATATATACATATATATATACATATATACATATACACATATATACATACATATATACATATACACATATATACATATATACATATACACATATATACATATATACATATATACATATATACATATAAAGATACATAGATAGAAATATATATACACATATATATATATATATATATATATATATATATATATATATATATATATATATATATATATATATATATATATATATATAAGGGTCTGTTCAGAAATAATTACTGCGGTAAATATCACAGTGCCTGTAATTAATCTAAATGTTAAGTGTAATTGAATATAAGTTACATTTCATAGGCAGGCACGAAAATATTGAGTAGAATATTTTTTTTAGAAATGTAAGCATTAGCAAATAGTAACTTTCTTTAGCAATCATATACAGGATTCTTATGATGTGCGCGCACTCATTATTCGAACTGTATGCATCGAATGTGTACACGAAATGTAAGACAACACAAAATCTTTTTCCTTTTGAAATTATATAAGAAAAAAAAACAGGTGGAGAAAACCATCGCAAAGTCAATTATCCCAATAGACTGACCTGCAGAAGAAGAAAACTGATATAAATATTCATATATCATAAATATAAGATTAATGACGAGGCGAGGTTTCTGAGTGGATCTCAATGCCCTCTTTCATCCATCAAAAGCTGTAACATTATTGATTTGCAGACCACAATGGTATTTCGGAACGCATGTTATCCGTTCTTTGCAGTAATATTTACCAATTCGTAGTATTAGTGTTCTCCAGAACACATTACTATTGCTACTCAGAAAAAGCCTTAAATATATTATTAAATTTTGATAAATTTATCATTTCTATGAAAATATATTATTTGATACATTTTATTCTGAAATAAATGGGTTTTCCCTAATAGAAATGTTATCTGTCCTTAATTGACAAAACTTTCACCTTCATTTTGCAGCATGATTTGTTCTTGGGAACTAAATCGAAAATTATAAAGGATTGTCTCCGGATAAAATCTAATGTTTGTTGTTTCTTGGTTTGCCTAGTTTTCCTTAAGGATGGTTTTACTTTTATTCTTCAAATTAAAAAAAACAAAATGCGCGCTTTTTGCCAGACCAGTTATGTATTATATAACCTAATAAGCTATTGTATATCGGAAAAAAATTTTTTCTATATTGAATACCATATCCTTGATTGATTTTCTAGTCATAATTTCGCAACGCTAAACATACCACTGTGTGGATATACCGTGACGTTTATTTCACAGACATTATAAATGTTTGTACAAGTTTCTCCGTCATTAGTCACGACAATGAAACTAAAATGTATTAGCTGTGCAGTGATATATAATAACATATTGATAAACGTAAGATGTATAATGTTATACAATAAAATATGTTGTTTCGCGTATCCGTTCATATTGCTGTAGCTCCAATACGTTATGTAATAAAATATGTATATTGCTATAATGAAATTTCGTATGTTATTGTGCTTGCAATTTATCTGCTTTTTTCGGTTCAGACATGTTTTAAATGTTACAGAAAATTCAGGAAATTTTGTTCTAACTGTAGGCATAGTTTTTCTATGATCTCAAAACTGCATGAGAGATACATTTCTTTATTTTACGCATTAGGGGGGAGAAGTACTTTCAACTTCAAGTGACCAACAACAACATTTTTTTTTTATCAGGGACAAGCATTGCCAATACATGTACAATTTCTATCAAACAGGTTCTGCTGTCAATCTGTTCTTCATACCTATACTGTGCGTATAATAATTGTCCGTGGTTGAAGGTATGATTTATGTTATTATTTGAAAAAGTCAACAAGATATTTACATGGATTTAAGTTCATAAGCTGCGTTTTTCCCTGGGAAAATCTACTTTGTTTTACGTGAAGTTAATTAATATATCTAATATTTGCTAACAATTGTTCGTTTCTTGTTTTTATTTCATATAAGTGTTGGGGAAACTATCATTCAAGTTTGTTGTTGTTTTCAGAAGTACTTTTAGCAAAATTATTTATTTAAATTATTCATTGGAATTATGAAGTGCTGATTAGCTAAAGTCATTACTTTGGAACTACTTAAAACTCATTCATACACATGGATCATATCATTGTGATAAAACAGAACATTCAAAAACATCGGAATTCGTTCAGAACATTCTATAACTTTTTACTTATGACATTTAGAATTATTTGGGATTTAATTCAGGCTACTATAAACGTCTTTCGAATTTTCACTTTGTATTTATGCGAAATAGTTAATTTGTTGATTATAATAAACTTGCTGGTTTTGGATTTTTTTCTTTTATATAGTTCAAGACCTAGAGTCGTAACACAACCCTGACATGTTACCGCTTCACTGCAATTGGACTGGAGGCGATGCATCATTTAGGATTTGTTCTATTCACGGTTTCTACTAAACAAACCAGACAGAAAGGCAGACATTTAGTTCTTGTAATTGATTTCTCCCAATGCTCCTATACATTTCGAATGTGGGGAATATAATGTACAATTCCACTGTTTCCATAATGGAATTGCTTCTCGTTTCGCTCGAAAACCTAATGGTACACAAACGAGCGCTGCTTCATACTCTCACACACCATATTGCCCACATGCATTTTAATCATTAAATAATGAAAAAAGGCAATAAGACACTTTACTGTAAAGATAAAAGTAACGAATTTGAATTTAAAAGATTTTTTTTTAAAATTTAATTTCTGACCGGTTCGACTGTATTTGTCTGTAAACAGGAATATAGTTTCCTTTGCAACATCATGGTCAGCAATGATTATGTATTTTTTGGTTAGACCACTCCCTTTTACTCAAAGATGGATGGTCTCATCTCGCCAGATTTTATATATCGATTTTAATAATTGTTCACATTTGGTATAGGCAATAATTAATATACAAGTTATAATTAAATCAGTGTAGGACTGGAGCAATAAATATGGGTCGGTATTATGACCAAATGGCCCACAATTATGGTTGATGATGGCAGACCTATCTCTTTAATATTACCTCAAAAGCTGCAACCTAAATCCCCTCGCGCAGATTGTCAGGTAGGTTAGTCCAGCTCTGACTTAAAATTTATAATTCCTTATAACAAAACAAAAACACGTTATTTCACGGAGTTTAATAGCAATTTACTGTAACATTATCTAGGCTAATATGAATTCCATAAAACAAAATTTAAACTCAAACTGATCAAAACATAATTTAAGGTGTAAATTATTTGGAGCCCGACTAATTTTTTTCTGTTAAGACACAGTTATACACTAATTTAAGACGCAAAACAGATTCCCGGATGATAGTAACAATAAACAGCGAAGGATAACATCTGTTTGTCCGGTAAATCTTAATCTATGTTACTAGTATGAAATATATGAAAACCCTGGTGCGTAGAAAGCTTGTTGTGAATATATAGTTTGGTTTTCTGTGCAATATGCACGATTATTCCTATTTTGATGTTTGCTGAACAACTTTGTTGGGCTGAATGCAGCAAACAAATATTATATTTAATTTGTTAGTGTAGATGTCTATTTCAGACATGATGACAGTATAAGTCAAGATTTATGATAAAATGAGGCCCTGTACTAGTTAAGTTATACGGCCATGTGCTAGTTTAGTTATGAGGCCCTGTGCTAGTTAAGTTATGAGGCCCAGTGTGAGTTACGTTATGAGGCCCTGTGCTAGTTAACTTATGAAGCCCTGTGCTAGTTAAGTTATGAGGCCCTCTGCTTGTTAAGTTATGAGACCCTGTGTGAGTTAAGTTATGAGGCCCTGTGCTAGTTAACTTATGAAGCCCTGTGCTAGTTAAGTTATGAGGCCCTCTGCTTGTTAAGTTATGAGGCCTTGTGCTAGTTAACTTATGAAGCCTGTGCTAGTTAAGTTATGAGGCCCTCTGCTTGTTAAGTTATGAGGCCCTGTTCTTGTTAACTTATGAGGCCCTGTGCTAGTTAATATATGAGGCCCTATGCGAGTTAATTTATCAGGCCCCTTACAATAAAAAATTAGTCGAAATTTTTCTTTGCCAAGAAAATGGGCCACCTGTCTAACAGGGGCCCAGTGCTTAAATACACCTTAGAAAAATGCTAATGTAAATGATAATTAGCTATCAGGCTCCACATAGATACATACATGTTTTCTAACTGTATGTACGTGCGTATAAGTCAAGTCAAACTGCATACAAGAAATATCATGATCTGCTGTAGCATAATGCGCATGCGTGGCATTGTGTATGTGTTCTACTTATTATTCCTCACTAAATACACTCAGATCTTCCTTTAAATAATGCGCCCGGCAGAGCTAGGACAGTGTAATTAGTACTGCGGCTTGTTTTATAAGTGATAATATATGTACCTTTCATAAATATCCCCAGAAAACAATTACATAAAGTTATGTAATCATCTTCATTGATGCTAAAATTGTCAGGATTTCTATCTACTATTTAGAAACAAGAAAATCCTTACCATGAATGTTTTGCATGTCCCTACTAAATCCAAACGCTTCATAATTTTAATATATATATATATATATATATATATATATATATATATATATATATATATATATATATATATATATATATATATATATATATATATTTATATATATATAATGATTTATTGGAAAAAACTATAAACACAAATTTACATATGTGCTAGAAAACCATATTCATTGCAGATAATGTTTTGTCATTTATAAGCAACGTATGTTTCGTATCAAAGTAAAAAAAATGCTGAAAAAGTGAGTTGGAAATATAGAAATTAAAGCTACCTTATAATTCTGTTCCATTATTGTTCTATCATGATAAGAAAACCTGGTTGTTCCTGATCAGTGTTTAGGTGTGAGATAAGGCAATCCTTATCACTGCATGACGTCAAATCAAAAGTTGCTAATACAGAATAAATTAAAATGTGTGTACAAGAAAAATGAGCCAAAATATTTAAATGAAAAACAACGTTCAAGGCGGAAGATATTTGTCTCAGTGAAAAGTAATCTGAATTAAAAAGGTATAACATAGTAAGAGTAATGTGACAGTAGCCAAAAAGCTTTTGAAATAGAACAGGCAAAATTTTTGTTCATTATCAATCATTGTCTGCCGGATATAATGGAAAGGGTTTGTTCATTCGATTTATTCCGTTTGAGATGCATGCATGCGTATTTATATGTGACACACACACGCACGCACGCACGCACACATACATATATACAAACAGACACACACATACATGCATGCATACATACATACATACATACATACATACATACATACATACATACATACATACATACATACATACATACATACATACATACATACATACATACATACATACATACATACATACATACATACATACATACATACATACATACATATATGTAATCCCAATGAAGTTCCAAATGGAAAGCAACGACGTTTTCTATAAGCTGTATTTAATTGTCGTGTCAACAGCTCCATGTTGAATCACTTAAGTTAATATTCCTACTTTAGAATTCCGAATAATTTCCAATAAATGTCTTTTCCAAGAAATCTGATGGAGACAACTTGTTTTTATGTTTTCCAGAGAAATTAATTACTAATTCCGAAAAATAGAAAAATAATTCAACTGGCAGCAACAAAAATACCTTTGAACACTGAAAAGTATAAATTACGACTGACTAAAATCACAAAGAAACATTAATTTTAGATAAGATGATCGGGTCACGTGGTCAAATAGTTCAAACGGCGTAGTAACACCTCAGGTCGGCTGTCACGTTCGCCGTTTACGAATTTGATTCTACTGAACAAATATATAAGAGTGAATAAAAAAGATTATTTACATTGAATTGACACGCAAGCTAAGTATGACCTTGATTACGACCAATGATTTTCACTCTAGAAAAGAAAGAAAGAAAACAAGTTGTTTACCAGTTCTGAATCAATGTTCGGAACTTGATCTGCTAAAATACAAATGCAGCAATACTGACTATTTACCTGGTCAAATCAGAACTGAACCAAATGTTCCGAAAAAATGTCGAATCCACTTAATAAAGTTATCAACACAATAACATGAGATCAAATAAAACTGAAATGAAAAGATATAAAACTAACACACAAGTAATTATATTACATATACGTAACGCTAGGTAGCCCGTATATTAAACACGCATTTGAAAATCTTTCTTCATGAATGGTTCAAATTATGCCATAACATTTAGTACTGGTCACGTTACTCTAATCAAATTTAGTTTCGCAACCATACATATAGTGTGTTACGGTAGGGTTTTTATTATACCCTTGAGTGTGATGGGGTTTATTTTTATACCCGTGTATGGGATTGGTTATATGAAAATGGGGTGTTTCCAAATTTATTTAAGTATGGCACCCACCTAGGCTCGATTATGGTTCAGAAGTTAAGTAGGTGAATATTGTTCTGAGCCCCCAGTCAGCAATGCCGACAGTTAAATCCAAAAGTACTAAAGGGTGAAATTAAACAATTAAATACAAAAGTACAAAGGGGTGGAATCAAATAAAACAATTTAATTAATAATAAAATTTCAACATGCGAGCTTCCCAATCGCTCGACCCTATTGTGCCTATTTCATCATCTGAATCAGTGTGAGAATTTCGCCCTGTCCTTGGTTCTACTCATCTGTCTCTCTAAATTTCTCCTGCACTCCTCCTTTACTCCTTCAACTTTCCTCTCCACTTCTAATCCTCCTTTGCTCCTTTCAATTTTCCTCTCCACCTCCACTTCCCTTTCTGGCGACTTCCTCGTCGCACCGTCGACTCCAATCCGTCGACCATGAATATTCCGACAGTCATACTTCAGTCTTCTCTCTCAGACTCTCGGGACTCTCCATCTAACTGAAGTTATCCCACCCGGAAAGCTTCCTATAAAACACAAGGAGTGTGTACTATTTTGTTTGGCACATAAACTCTTACTAATCCAGATAACTTATCATCAGATAAGGCTATCAAATTTCATGGGTAACGCATCCATTCCCACCAAAATACTCATACATTCATGAATGGTAAACACAATGTAAATCATAACATAATAACACATCATAAAGCATGATATCAATTACTCGTATACAGGCAACGATAATTGATTCACATCAATACATAATAACCAACACATCTATTTTGCATCACAAATCATACAAATATATAAATATGCAACTATCTATGCTCTGAACATATTCAAACATTCATAATCTTGCTTACATAAATCATTTCTTAACTCTAATACAAATCTCAAATAAGTACACAAATGAAACTCTACAAAGTAATTCTTCATTCTAACAATACTATTGGTAATTGCATAAACATAATATTAGTACTTACATTTACGGCGTTGCAATGTGTGAATCAAAAATCAAACGAATATCTACCTTCTGAAGCTTCCTTTATTCCAATCTTTTCCCTGCGATTAACGCCAAATTTACGAGTGCGTATCTCGGAGTAGCCTTTAATCGTGCAATCACCTAGTAATCTGCCTCGTCTACTAAATAATTCTGTGATAGAGTCATTTTAATATCCTCGAAACTTAGAGGTATGCCCACCCACTAACTTAATTCTGATTGGATGCAATGGACTAACCATTCCCTAGTTGTAAATCAGCGGAACTGTCAATATAAGTTCCCTATCATTTTATTACAAATGGCTCTTTTGAGCTCCTACTAAAGGATTAGCAACCAGGTGTAATTTACCATGCCTGTTCTGCACCAAGAACTTTTTGGCGACTACGTTTCGCTTGTCTTCTTGCTCGCGGCGTTTGTCCACAGATCAAACACTCGATTAGTATCAGTTGGATAAACATCCTTCCACCTAGGCAGACCGTGACACTGTGCTTGAAAAAAAGCAGCTGTAGAACAGGTGCTACGTGAAAATCATGTTTCCACAAGAACTGTTAAATAAAATCTGTATGCTTCGCCTAGCACATTTGAATGTGTGGTTTTGGGACTTTCAAGAAATTGCGGAAGTTTTCGCATTTCATTGTGGTACAAATTTTGCACGATTCGCAATGGCACACCCTAACAGCATCTCCACTTAAGTACTTGACTTAGTAATTGACGTTCCCAAGAAGTCTCTCTGTTGTTCTGCCCAAATTTCGTGCTTCTCACGCAAAGAATAAGCTACATTGATTCCTGATTAGTGACTAGCAAGAACAACAAATGAAAATTCAATGTTACGTATTTCAACGGTCAACACACCAGTAGCTTAGCAGTCAAATCGACCAAAGTAGTCAAGATACAGTTCAAAGTAGAAACATGGCTTGAAAGTAGTTATTCAATGACGACAAAAAAAGTACTTCATTAAACATTTTGAACATGTTTGGAATGTATTGTATATGCTGAATATTCTCTTCTGGTCAATAAAATCAGCATGGAATTGGCGGGGGAAGGCGAAGATTAGGAACCATGTCACTGTGTCAACTAGAAGACGGCGAATGGGTATTCTAAACTAATTTTTGTTTCGTTTGTACTGAAAAACTAGAGTGCACGTGACTGCAAATGCTGTTTCAGATGGACAATAATTTGACATAATAACAAGGAAACTAATAATAACTATTTACGACTGCTGCGGACTAAAACCATGTATACGTTAATCGAAATATGTATCGTTTCATCAAAAGTCTTGATGCATCGATGTATCGATTAAACATGTCACCCCCAATAAATATACATACTCACAGAAACACACACACACACACACACACACACACACACACACATATCTATATATATATATATATATATATATATATATATATATATATATATATATATATATATATATGCAATAAACTGACGACGAACAGTACGAAACTAGTAACTAGCCTAAGCGCATTCGACTCATAATGAGTCTTTTTCAAAGGCAAATGCAAAATATATATATACGACAAACAAATAAACACAAAAACGTTGTGTTTGTAAACCTCTACATGGCTGTCTCCACATGTGTTAAAATTATAAATACAACCAGCGTGTATAGACTAGTTGCAGAAACTGAAAACGGTGTATAATTCCCTAAAAGTCTACAAGCCAAAGCGACATCTATTTTTAATTTTTGTACATTTATGGAACGCAGATTATATCACGGACATTTGATTCTATACCGGTTATTCTTATAGTAAAAATTGAAGGATAAGAAGAAGATTTAGAAAATGTTAAATTCTACTAGTGCATAGTTGTTATTTTCTAGTCTTCTTGGTTTAGACCGCTTATTTTCAATGTTCTAAGGAGGCGTATCCAGTATGATTCATTTTCCTTCCAGGTTTCAAAACTCCAGCTGTGGTTGTTAGCAATAGCGATAAGTATTATATCACTGAAAGTGTGGCCATGGGAGGAGAAGTGTTCTGCGACCGGGCTTCTGTACAGCTTTTTTGTCATCCAATCAGATCTATGAAGGTTTATCCTTTTGTGTAGCTTTTCAGTTTCTCCTACGTACTGAAGGTCACAGATCTTACATGTGATGAGATAAATCACATTCTCTGTTTTGCACGTTTTGTTTGGACCATGTATGTTTAGTTTTTCTTTAGTCACTGTGCTAGTGAATGTCTTGGTCTCTATCATATGTTGACAGGTTTTGCATCTTTTATCGCCACAGGGTCCAGATTGACTAGGTTGGTTTTGACTAGCGATTGGCGTTAGCTTTGCCCTGGCTAGGATTTCCTTTAGGGTTTTTTTGTCTCTGGTAAGCTACTACAGGTTTGTTCGGAAATATTAGGTTTAGTATGTCTGACGATTGCACGGTTTGCCAGTGGTTTGCAATGATTTTACCTACTTTGGGATTGTCTGGGTGATAGGTCAGAATAAATGGTATCCTATCAACATTTTCTTTCTGTCCATATCTGAGTAGGTCATCACGGTTTGTTTAATTAGCCCTTTGGATTGCCTCTGCAATCAGGTCTTTATCGTAGCCTCAGTAAATTAAATGTTTATCCAGCTCTTCAGACCTTTCTAGGAATATTTCATCGTCGGAGCGAATTCCGCGTATCCTCAGTGCCTGGCTATATGGAATGTTCCTAATGCAGTGCTTTGGATGACAGCTGGTTGGGAGGAGTTACTGGTGTTTGTCGGTTGGTTTCGAGTAGATGTCTGTGTGTAATTTGTTTTCCACCAGTCTGGTTGTTGTGTCCAGGAAAACATGGTTTGAGTTGGAAATTTCTGCCGTGAATTTTATTCAAGGATGGAAGTTGTTTGCCTTTGATATGAAGTCATCGAGACTTTCTCTTCCATACTGCCACTTCATTTCTATATCATCGATAAAGCGTACCCACTGGTATGGTGTACGCTCAACCGATGCTAAGAGCTGACCCTCAAGTTTTCCCATAAAAATGTTAGCATACAAAGGGGCCATTTTAGTACCCATTGCAGTTCCATTGATTTGTAGGTAGTTTTCTTCATTAAATTCAAAGTTGTTGAGTTTTAGAACAAGCTCCAGGAGTTGGACTAAGAAGTGTGTGGGTGGTTTGTTTACAGTTCTTGTTTCCCATGCTTCGCTACATGCCTGTAACCCTTCGTTGTGAGGTATGTTGGTGTAGAAAGATGTGACGTCTCAGGAAGCAACTAATGTATCTGACAGTAATGGTTCACTAGCTTTGCTTTTTATGAGATAATCTGTCGTGTCTTGAAGATATGATGGTAATTTGTGGACATGTGGTCTCATAAAATGGTCTAAATATTCTGATATCTTTTCTGTGGGGTGCCCGTTACCCGAGATTATAGGTCTGCCAGGGTTTCCTTGTTTGTGGATTTTGGGTAGATGATAAAATCTACCTGCTCTTGGGTTTTCTGTGCTTAAGTAGTTTTTCGTTTGCTGGTCTATGTGTCCGCTTTGGTACGCCTCGTCAATAACATTAGTGATGATTTTTGCATATTCCAGGGTTGTTGGATCATGATCCAGTTTTTGGTAGAACCTAGCGTCACTTAGTTATCTACTTGCTTCACTAATGTAGTCTTCCCTATTCATAACGACAATAGCGGAACCCTTATCTGCAGGCTTAATTATAATGTCTGTTCTGCTTTTCAGTGAGTGCAGGGCATCTGTTTTTTCTTTTGTCAAATTAGAATATTTGTTAGTATGGTTGATATGTCTGGTAGTATCATTTTCAACCGAGTTGATAAAGGCTTCCAGATTCGGAATTGAACTTTTTGGTGGGGTCCAGTTACTTTTCTTTCTAAATGTGGGTTGGTCGCAGCTTATATTTTCCTTTGATTTGTTTGATGGTTGCAAGGCAAAGTGGGCTTTGAGTCTTAGTCGGCGGATAAACTCTTCGGTGTCATTCTTAAGCTTCCCTCCGTCGTATGTTTTTGGACGGGGACAGAAACTCAAACCTTTCGATAAAAGTTTTATTTCTGCATCAGTAAGTTCTAAATTGGAGATGTTGACTACCGTATTAGTAACAGTTGCATTAGTGTTTGTTACAGAGTGCTTGCGATTCTTCCTTTTGTGGCGATTTTTCTTCTTACGGTTGTTTTTAGAAGAAATTTCGTCAATTGAAGTTTCTTCACAACAGTCCTGTGGTTGTAGATCATGACTTTTAAGTTTTCTATCTCTGACTTTGTATAGTTTCGAAGAGAGTCTTTGTTGATCTTTATTCAATTTGGAGTAAAACGTTTTTAATTGTTCTTCTGTTGAGACGGAATTGAGCTGATGTTTTAGTTCTTCAATGGTTGCTGATTTGACTAGATATTGATTGTTTACGTTTTTACTAAGTAGGGCGGGCTGTGAGTTTCATGGAAGCGTCGTGAGTTATTTTATTCCATCTTTTGTTGAATCTGTTTGAGCTCTTACCAATAATTTGCGGTTTCACATGAAAGTAAAAATAGATGTCGCTTTGGCTTGTAGACCTTTAGGGAATTATACACCGTTTTCATTTTACCGCAACTAGTCTATACAAGCTGGTTGTATTTATAGTTTTAACACATGTGGAGACAGCAATGTAGAGGTTTTCAAACACAACGTTTTTGAGTTTATTTGTTTGTCGTATAGATGTTTTGTATTTGCCTTTGAAAAAGACTCATTAAGAGTCGAAAGCGCTTAGGCTAGTTAGTTACTAGTTTCGTACTGTTCGTCGTCAGTTTATTGCATCTATTTTAATCAATCCATGACACACGTGATCTCCTGGTGGATCCAGTACGCTTGAAAGGGTTGTTATTCGCCATATGATTTGTATTCTTTATATTACCTACCTCGTATGCCACGATCTACCTTTGGTGTGATCTAACACCCTTTTCGGTCCTGTATTTATATCGTGCTACTGTATCCGTTCCATTGTTTCCTTCTTATACTTAAATTGTTGCCGTATGTCTTAAAATGGAGACAATGTCTCAACAAATACAGAAAACATTCAAAACTTTACGCAATGAAACTGATGCCTTACTTCGTCCAAAGCATCATTGCACTTTCTTGCATCATTTCCTCGAAACAAATACAGTCACTATAGGTCTTCAAATTCATGTGAAACCGCAAATTATTGGTAAGAGCTCAAACAGATTCAACAAAAGATGAATACTTCCGATAAAACCTGTAGTAGATTACTGGAGACCAGAAAACCTAAAGGACATCCTAGTCAGGGCAAAGCTAACGCCAATCGCTAGTCAAAACCAACCTAGTCATTCTGGACCCTGTGGCGATAAAAGATGCAAAACCTGTCAACATATGATAGAGACCAAGACATTCACTAGCACAGTGACTAAAGAAAAACTAAACATACATGGTCGAAACAAAACGTGCAAAACAGAGAATGTGATTTATCTCATCACATGTAAGATCTGTGGCCTTCAATACGTCGGAGAAACTGAAAAGCTACACAAAAGGATAAACCTTCATAGATCTGATTGGATGACAAAAAAGCTGTACAGAAGCCCGCTCGCAGAACACTTCTCCTCCCATGGCCACACTTTCAGTGATATAATACTTATCGCTGTTGCTAACAACCACAGCTGGAGTTCCGAAACCAGGAAGGAAAAAAAATCATACTGCATACGCCGCCTTAGAACATTCAAACCAAGCGGTCTAAACCAAGAAGACTAGAAAATGAAAACTATGCACTAGTAGAATTTAACATTTTATAAATCTTCTTATTATCCTTCAACTTTTACTATAAGAATAACCGGTATAGAATCAAATGTCCGATATATAATCTGCGTTCCATAAATGTACAAAAAGCAAAAATAGATGTCGCTTTGGCTTGTAGACTTTTAGGGAATTATACACCGTTTTCAGTTTCCGCAACTAGTCTATACACGCTGGTTGTATTTATAGTTTTAACACATGTGGAGACAGCCATGTAGAGGTTTACAAACACAACTTTTTTGTGTTTATTTGTTTGTCGTATATATGTTTTCTATTTGCCTTTGAAAAAGACTCATTAAGATTCGAAAGCGCTTAGGCTAGTTAGTTACTAGTTTCGTACTGTTCGTTGTCAGTTTATTGCATCTATTTTAATCAATCCCTGACACACATGATCTCTTGGTGGATACAGTACGCTTGAAAGGGTTGTTATTCGCCATATGATTTGTATTCTTTATATATATATATATATATATATATATATATATATATATATATATATATATATATATATATATATATATATATAAATAAAGATATATAGAAATATATATATTTTATATATATATATATATATATATATATATATATATATATATATATATGCCCGCACAAACACACACACAAACATACACACATACACACACAAATCATATGGCTGTGAACAGTCCTTTCACATGCACTGAATCGTTTGTTTCGGGGATTGATTGAAATAAATCAAACAAATTGAAAATGCACAGTGGATAATTAGTTGTATGTTTGCTAGTCTTAAGATTCATTTTGTTAAGAAAAGCAACCCTCCTTGTGACTTTTACTTAGATACATACTGCTTGCTTGCACTTTATAAATTATTGCTAACTAGTACGGAAACGTGCACTATAAGCAAGCATAATCGTCTCTAACACTAAATTATCTTCAAGTTCTGGTGATTGTTTCTGATTTTCTTTTAATTGTACAAAATGAAACTTCTGATCGCAGATCTTTTGCTTAGATTACTGACTTAGGTAAAACTAACTTTATTTATTGCCAAATTAGGAAGTAAATCTTAAAATATTTAAATTCCCCTTGCTGCATAGTATAGTTAGTTCTGGTCTAAATGATGGGTGGGTTTAAACCTATGCTTCTTATTTTTTTGACCTTGACCATGCATAGCACAATAATGCAGCAGCTGACAACGTGATATTAAAATAGATCACGAGCGATGACGACAGCCAGCGTAAAATACCACAATCGCATAAGGATATCCGAAAACCTAGATTTGTAAAATGGAATCGATATTTTGTGTTTAAACCATTTACAGCTAAGCAATTGGGAGATACTTAATTTCTTCGAGTAGTATATCCCTGATTGATTTTATTTTCATTTTATGGCCTTACATACGACCCCGAAACTAAATTTATACATCGTTGCACATCTGTACATCTTACTGCTTGCTAAAACAGGCATAATTTAAACTCTGGACCAAATTTAGTATCACATGGGTGGAAAATGTTATTGAAATTATCCGGTATTAAACTGTTCGCTTGTTGTTTATATCTTTAGTGCGACATTAAATGTACCGTTTTAACCCTGGCAAACATAAACCTTTTCCTAATATTCGGGTTGAATTAGCAACTTAGACTTTAGTCTTAAGCAACGAGTCAGGAAAATCTGTATCGTCTACTGAATCGACAAACAATCACTTAAATATCACTTTAAAGAACCCTTGTTCGTAATCTGCAATACTTCTGTTATGCAGTATATCTAATCTTCCTTAACGTGTAGCTGTTTTATTACGTCTACAATTCCACGGATGTGGGAGTAGAGAGAGGGTTTCAAATCACTACGTGTAGTGCGTACTGAACGGCAACCCAGGGCATTAGAAAAAGTATCAAATGTGGCTAGCAAGAGAGGCACTTAGCTTGTTTCGTTTATTTTCTACAATACCGCATTTAAACAACGACTGGGCTGATCAGTTATTCCCGGAGCCGACTTGATTTGCTTCGTAGAAGATGTTGTGATAAACCGGAAGAAGTGCAGCTCAAATTGAAAACAAATCTTTAATGGCTGCTAAACACAAAGCTATGAAGTGAACGTTACCAGTTCGATTACTTTATTTGGGATTTGCCTAGCTTTCTGACAAATGCTGTCTCTCTTGAACAAGAATTAGTTAAACACATACACTGTGACCTCGAGCAAAAACAGTAGAATAGGAGAAAATATGGCGACATATTGTTTCTCCATCTTGTGTTATTTCATAAAATGAACACGAATACTGAATTCCTCTATCTTTGCAATCATGTTTCCCTCAAACGAAGGACAAACCTCGTTGAAACTTTCTTGTTAAAGCACCTACCAAACCACAGCCCTTACGTTTACTCCATGAAGCGAAACATATCTTAGATGAGAGATCTAGAACACTTAAGGAAAAGGTAGATCAATAAATAAAGTACAAAGCAATCTTTTTCTAAAACCTTCCAAAACGAAACCGTCACCCTTACTACTGCTCTACTAAATAAGTCAGACCTTAAACAGCGCGTGTAGAACAACAAACATTTGTTCTTGGCTAGAGAAATTCCAAAGATATGGAATATAACTTTAAGACACAACAAGAAAGTTCTACTTATATGCAATATATAGCATCAGAAAAGGACTGATGTATTTAAAATGTTATCAAAAACATGGATACTATTGGAGAAATAAAACAAAATATTACACCATAATAGAATAAATGCACAAACCGTAATATATATATATATATATATATATATATATATATATATATATATATATATATATATATATATATATATATATATATATACATATATATATATATATATATATATATATATATATATATATATATATATATATATATATATATATATATATATATATATATATATATGTGTGTGTGTGTGTGTGTGTGTGTGTGTGAGTCAATATATGTACGTCTATATATATATATATATATATATATATATATATATATATATATATAATGTATGTATATATGTATTCATTCTTGTTAATACATAACTTACGGTATAGTTGTGTTATTGCTTCATGACAGACTGACTCTCTCTCTGTCTCTCTGTCTCTCTCTCTCTCTCTCTCTCTCTCTCTCTCTGTACGTATACGCAATCTGAATTTTTATTAGTGCCCACATTTGCCGACATATTTTTGGCGTTATAGTGGGAATGACGGTATTAGAAGCTCAAAACTCATCCATCATTAGAGTAATATTGATAACTAGAGATAATGTCAAGAATAAGAAATATAGATCATAACATTTCAGACATAAAATTTGCTCAAGCATAAAAAACTGTAAAACAAAATTTTAAACGTATTTCCTGTGTCATTCATTCAGTTTCAATAAGATTAGGAGACATCAGTTTTAACCCACAGCAGAAGCTTAAGTCTCTCGACTGTAGCTGTAATGGGTGCCATGACTAGATATTATTCTTTTGATGCTAGATTCCTTATAAGTGAAACAAATTGATGTTATTATGTAACAAGACAAATAAAATGGAGTCCGTGATTCAGATAATTTTACAAGCAAATGACATTAGTAAGAATGCAAAAAGCAATCTTGAAGGCACAATCATTCTTTTTCCGAAAAGCAAAAAAAAAAAAAAAAACCCTCGTATAGCATTAGAAAAGTTTAATTTTTCCCTAAAGAGATTTTATTGTTTTACTGATTTTTTTGGAGATCTATGAGTATGGAAGTTTGAGAGAATGATCTATACAGACGGAATTATTAATTATTAAAAACTTGACTACATGAGTTTATTGATTTAATTTCTTGCCCGAATTAGGTTCAGAACATTTGATCTATTCACAACTCTTTCTTGTTAGAAATCTAACGTTATAAACGATAATCTGTCAAGAGCCCTAACGCTCTAAAGAAAATTAATCAACAGCCTAAATCTCTAACGAAAGACAATCAACATCACTGACACTATAAAAATAATCAACATCCCTAACGCTCTAACAATACTCAATAAACAACACTAATACTCTGATAGTAATCAATCAAACGTGCTAACGCTTTAATGATATCAACTCTAACGCTCTAAAATACTCTGTCAATGACCCTAACACTATTGGTAATCAATCAACAACAATAACGCTCTAAAATACTCTGTTAATGACCCTAACACTATTGGTAATCAATCAACAACAATAACGCTCTAAAATACTCAATTAATGGCCCTAACACTCTAATGGTAATCAATCAAAAGTCCTATAGCTTTAAAAATAATCAATCACCAACCCTAACTCTCCAAATATAATTTCCAACATTCCTAACACTCAAACAAAAATTACCCAATCAAAACCCCTAACGTTGAAACAATAACCAAATCAAAAGCACTGACGCTGAAACAATTACCAATCAAAAGCCCAAACGTTGAAACAATAGCCAATTAAAAGTCCTAATGCTGAAACTATAATTAGTTAAAAGCCCTAGTGCTCTAACGATAACAAATTGTCATCTCTAACAACAGTAACTCATCCTTGATAATTTAAAGACTTCAGCAACAATTTGAGTGACGACGTTACTGTCATTAATCAATTCTAGCAATGATTTGGCTGACGACCTTGTTGTCTTCTAATCAACTTACGTCCTACTGAAAATTTAAATGCATCGCTGGAGAGGATTATCAAAATATGTAAATCTTTCCTTCAGCTCTGGCTTTATGGTCAAAACTCTATGATAAGAAACTACCGTGCAAGTGAAACACTAATGATCTGATCTGGTTATTTAGCTTTCTTCTAATTCCTGGTCATAGTGCGTGCGTGCGTGCGTGTGTGTGTGATTGCGAGCGTGTGTCTGCAGTGTGATAGTTTATAGTGATGTCTTGCAATGGACATCATACCGCAGACATATAGCATCATATCCCATCCACACACAGCATCCTGATACTAAGGCCGACCAGTACTAACCCTAACCTGTTATTGCTAAATGCCTAACCCTAACGCTAATCTGTTAATGCTAAGTGCCTAGACCTAACCCTAACCCTAAAGCCTAGCCAGGCATCTGCAAGTATCATTTTTATAAGTCTTTGGTATGACTTTGCCGGGCTTTGAACCCCATACATCCCGTATACGAAGTTGATGCATTAACCACTAAAGTCACCGGAGAGGTCCCTGGTAAAAATATAATAGTGTGTACATTAAATCGTCTTTGGATTGATATAAGTATTCTTAAGTATTATTTTTATACTAGCCTGAAAATAATTAACTTGATATGTGTGAAACCATATTTCCATTATCTTAACTTTAGATTGTCTTTCTTCATGTGCTGAATGCAACTTGTGTTCAAAAGATCATGTGAATACATACTATTTTTCTACTCCAAATTCTAGCATTCAACTTGAGACACCTACAATGCACAAGCTAAGCTATGTGAGCGTACAGTTGGCCCTCAAATGGTCATCATAAAACTGGATATGGACAACAGGTGTAGTGTTTTAGCTTATACCGATCCAGAATTTAAACCAGTAAATGCTTAAGGGTGTCACAGGAATACATCACCAGATTTGAACTAAATGTTCCTGTAAGAAATTTCAAATTTGCTTTTGCAGATGTTTGCGGTTTATGATCAAGACTCTTATTACCTGTATGCATTCATTCTTATGCTATTACTTCAATGGCTGACCCAAAGCCTAAGGACATCGATGCAATTGGTGTTAATGGTCACTGGATAATTAATACCGCAAAAAAGCGAATGAAAAACAAAACAGAACAAGACTATATATATATATATATATATATATATATATATATATATATATATATATATATATATATATATATATATATATATATATATATATATATATATATATATATATATATATATACAACAGACAGTGATATCCCTGGATTCTGTAGTAGAATCTTGTTAATATTGGGCAGAAATAATAGTTTAATACAAACAATACTATCATACAGATTCGAACCCAGGTCCGCGAGTAATCGGCACCAATCGCCTTGCCTGCACGCACCAGCCCATATACCGTCACGACAAAGCACGCATCACCAAAAAGTGATGGCACTCAGTCGGTGTTAGACAAGCTGGTGCGTAGGAGACACACTCGCATGACGACCTGATAAATAATTCACATATATATGCATAGTCGTTCCAGATTTCTATGAAAGAAATCGAGGTATATAGGACTTTTGTATTACAAAGAATTATACATATATACCAGACAGAACAGACAGTGATATTCCTAGATTCTGTAGTAGAATCTTGATAATAATGGGCAGAAATAATTGTTTAATACAAACAATACTATCATACAGGTTAGAGAAATTAAATTTGTACTCTACCGAGTTTCAAACCCAGGTCCGCGAGTAATCGGCACCCATCGCCTTGCCTGCATGCACCAGCCCATATACCGTCACGACTAAGCACGCATCACCAAAAAGTGATGGTACTCAGTCGGTGTTAGACAAGCTTGTGCGTAGCTGACAGACTCGCATGACGACCTGGTAAATAACTCTACTATATATGCACAGTCATTACAGATTCCTATGAAAAAAATCAAGGTATATAGGATTTTATATTACAAAGAATTATAAATATATACCAGACAGAACAGACAGTGATATCCCTGGATTCTGTTGTAGAATCTTGATAATAGTGGGCAGAAATAATAGTTTAATACAAACAATACTATCATACAGGTTAGAGAAATTAAATTCATACTCTACCGAGTTTTGAATCCAGGTCCGCGAGTAATCGGCACCCTTCGCCTTGCCTGCACGCACCAGCCCATATACCGTCACGACTAAACAAGCAATACCAAAAGGTGATGGCACTGAGCGTTATTTACTTGGTCGTCATGAGAGTGTGTCTGCTACGTACAAGCTTGTATAACACCGACTCAGTTAAATGATTAATACAATTTTTAGAAAAACGACCACAAGATCGATATCGATAAACTTAGGCAGTTACATCAATACGTCATCTAAAGGTCTTAATTGCAGATTTTCTCAAACTAGTTTTGATTTAGTATAGATCTATCTCTTATCACCCAAATTGCACTCGTGAGATAGTGTGATTTGCATTTTTAAAGTAAATTTGAAATATTTTCAGTCATAATTTGAAGAAAATAAACTTCTGCCCAAACTAGTCAAAACAAAATACAACTTGAAGGTGCTAGATGGTAAAGCACGACTGGTAAAATCTTCACAGTCACAATATTATATAGTTCTCTTCTTGATTTCAGGTGACAGTTAAAATGTTCTTTTATTCAAATCCCCAATTACCTAATGGAAAATAACCTTCTGGAATGATCAAATGGGCGTTGTTTATCACAGTCACAAGATTATATCATTATCTCTTTTTGACCATATGTTTCAGTTAACATTTTATATTATAAATTACCCACTACCTAATAGAAAAAAAACCTTATTGACTGATTTAATGAGCCTTGTTTATTTACAACACAATAACCTGTAAAACTCGCTTAGGAATCTCCAAAAACCTAACCCAATTAACATATTTACTCTTTCTTATTTACCCGAATAATAATCCTGATATTAAACTCGTACACATAGTGAATAAGTTAGCTATGTATTAGTTACTAACATAAATGAACTTTAAAAAATCAATCAGGTCAGGCAGAAATGTATTCAATTTTGGACAAGGTCAAGTCCAGCATACATTGTTACATCATGTAATGAAATATAAAGAATTTTAAAGCTAACAAACAGTTAAATTAAATATATATATATATATATATATATATATATATATATATATATATATATATATATATATATATATATATATATATATATATATATATATATATATATATATATATATATATATATATATATATAACAATACTGATTCTTGCACTGGGGCATCATAATAAAGCATATAGCATTATGTCCCGCCCAGCCACACTATTCTAACACCAGGCCGACCAGTTCATAATGTTGAGTTCCGTTTTTATGTCTTTGGTATGTCTAGGCCGGGGTGTTAACCTGTTATGTACCTCATTCGAGGCGGACACTAAATTTTGGAGATTCTTTGATTGTGCTGTCCTGATTTTTTTTTTAAAATCCCATTTTAACAGTTAAATACACCCATTTCATGTTCTGTTTGTTGTTATATACCTCATATATAAACTTTGTAAACTTTTAAACTGTTAAAGAGGAGTTTAATAAATTATTCTTTTGTCTTTTCTTATTGTATAAATTAAGGACCTTTCATTACTTTACAGTCAAACATAAAAACTTATATATATATATATATATATATATATATATATATATATATATATATATATATATATATATATATATATATATATATATATATATATATATAAACTTTTAGGGAATTATACAACGTTTTCAGTTTCCGCAACTAGTCTATACAAGCTGGTTGTATTTATAGTTTTAGCACATGTGAAGATAGAAATGTAGAGGTTTACAAACGCAACGTTTTTGTGTTTATTTGTTTGTCGTAACTATGTTTTGTATTTGCCTTTGAAAAAGACTCATTAAGAGTCGAAAGCGCTTAGGCTAGTTAGTTACTAGTTTCGTACTGTTCGTCGTCAGTTTATTGTATCTATTTTAATTAATCCCTGACAAACGTGATCCCTTGGTGGATCCAGTACGCTTGAGAGGGTACGCTTGAAGCCACTGGAGATAACTATATTATTCTTGGCTTCACAGTAGCAGCTATTTTTTAATGTGTTAGGGGATTGATTAGTATTGACTTTTTTAAACACATTATAGGTGGAAGAGAAAGTGCAGTAATGGAGAAAATGCAAATATTTCAGACATAATTGTATATGTCATGTCTTAGAATGAAAAATGATAATCATATGAGTAAATCCACACAAGTTCACTCAACATTATTTATGTATTTGTTTTCTACACAATTAAGTTTATAATTCAGAATTCACCTGAAAGCTCTCTCTAGTCACGTTTATCAGTGTCCTTAATGAGTTATTACAGTGCTAATATACTGCAGTCCGGATTAAAATCAAATTAGCGTGGCTCTCAATGAGCCAGACAACCGGAGCATATGATTACTTAAATATTATATGCCATCTATCAAATCAATCTACTGTTTCACCGTTCATAATGGAGTTTTAATCATATTATTTCATTTGCACCTTTGAAACAATCGTAGGATAAGATAATATGGCTATATAAATCATAGGTTTGGTTGGTAATGGTTTTATTATTGAACCATCTGTGTAATTTATTAGATATAAGATAGTGAAGTTTTTAACTGAGTCTACTCCCTCTAAATTTATGTCATTAAAAAAACACATGTTGATAAAATCTTGTTTATAACAGACGTTGGGAAAGCAATTAAAATTAAAAGTCGACTCTCTAAAATATACATACTTAAAAAGGCCAGGTATATTATTCAGTTTGAATTATTCTTTCGGCAGTCACAAGGTAACTATATACGATGTTATAAATCACAAAATGCATAAACCTCTGACAATTGCTATTTCAATCCAATCAGGTAAAATTATTCAATAAATCACAGGAAATTGCCTTTTTCATAACTAAAGAATGGAATGTAATTAGATCTGTATGTCACCATAAATTACACCTTATTATGATTGGTATGTTATTTGAACTAATTATGAAAAGAATTTTAATTTATTCAAAACGACAATTTGTAATGGCAAGTACACAATGTGGAACACACACTGATAAAGTTCAAGCATATACACATCATTGAAAAATCGTTTTTTTTTTAATTCAGTAGCTAGCGAAATTTTGGTGTACTATTACAATTTGTTATCGCACATATCGTGAGTTATTATTTACTGTTATTAAAGATAATAATCCACACACACACACACACACACACACACATATATATATATATATATATATATATATATATATATATATATATATATATATATATATATATATATATATATATATATATATATATATTTGTACATATTTATCAGAAACTTAACATAGTTGTTCTTTATATGAAACTGCATATATTTTCTCATTTTGTAAATATGCTGACAATTTAATAATTCCGTAAATTTGTGAATATCTGGCCAAGCAAATAATTCACAAATGTTTCAAGAAGATGAGAATATCTTTCACAATCGAAGGACACGTTCAGTAGAAGCAGGATGTTGTCTGTTTTATTTACCTTCTTGAATATACACATTATGGGATTCATTTTGGAAAATCGTTTCGAAATGTTTGTGCTGCTATCAAATTGAAATATTCTTTATATCCGAACTCCGCGGAAAATTTTAATATTTATCCAATGCAGCACGTGAACATTATGCTTTATTGCACTTGTCACTCGATGTAGAAAGGATATTAAAAGCTCCCATAACGATTGACTATTTGTACTTAAAAGCCTTTACACACAATGTATGACAGTCTAGTTTTCATACACATCTTAGCATATCAATGTATTTGCTCTGCTTGTCAGCGCACGTTTGAATGTCCTGCCTGTTACAACAACATTTGAAAACGCATCTTTCACAGTAAACAAAGTGCTTGTGAACTCCTGAGATTATGTCCTACTTGAGAACAAGGCATACGTACCAATAGTCCTAAGTTACACGTATGTTCAGGAAAGAAAGGATGACACATTTGTTGCCAATCGTGGACTTGGATCACCAATGCTACATTCAAAAATACCATTCTAAGCATGAAAAAAAGAAGAAAACGATAATGACCAGAAGAAGAAATGAATTTCATCTTTCTCAGTTTTAAATGCATGCAAGAAACCGTCATTCACATCCCTAATTTCTGCTTGGCTTACTGAGCGTGTGAGAAGTGCATCCAATAACCAATCTTTACTCATTACCCTCACTGTAGCAAGATTCCTGGAGGTATTGAAAAAAATCTTTCGTGGGCCTAACACATTGACCGATTTTGCCCATTGAGTTTTTAGACCCTATCGACGAGAGGTGAAGCCAAGAAGACATCGAACGTTATGGAGATTGTCATCGCTATGCCACGGTGATGGCTCACAATTTATCTGGCTACGATGGACAGTTTCTGTTGAGAACAAAGTACTGAACGTCCTAAATTGACTTTCAACAGAGCCAAAATTATTTCCATGCAAATGAGTCAAGTGCAGTTTAAAGATTCGATGACATACTTGGCCTTGCCTTTGATAGCACACTTAAAATAATTGCCATGAAAGAAATGACCAAAGGCTATATTCCTCAATTTTTCAATATCGAAGGCAATAAACACGATGTTCTACCTCATTTGCCTGAGGCTCACTACTACGACCACGACAACATGCGTACCGAACAACGAGAAGCTTTCTACGCATGGTACCAGATTCATGCCTCGGACCATTTTGACTTTCAAGAAGATATGCTTAAACATTGTCGTTCTGACGTGGAAATTGTACGTCGTTGCTGTGGAAAAGGCCGAGAATTGTTTATGGAAATTGAGGGATCAATCCTTTTAAGAAATCATGTACCATTGCCAAAGCGTGTTCCTTGGTGTACCGCCAATATTTCATGCCCGAGAAATCTTGGTGTACCGCCAACGTGTCATGTACGAAACAACGTTTGCTTTCAGCAGTCCTCAAACAACACATTTTGTCAAACGTCAATACTCGGTCAAAGACCTATGCTGGTTATATTACTTGCATGACAAGGAAGACAAATGTATTAAACATGCCTGCAACGGAGGAGGCGAGAAAGTCAACGGAAGGTATTCAGTAGATGTATATGATTTAGAAAATCCCCAGATCGTGTACGAGTTTAACGATTGCTTATTTCACGGATGTTCCATCTGTTACCCTCAACGTGGCACTAAAAACCAGTTTTTACAACACACGATGGAAGAGTTGTACTAGGCCTCTAGTCAACGTCGCTTGAAGTAAGAAGAGGAAGGATACCAAGTGATATAAATGTGGGAACATGAGTATGATCAGCGATTGAAAACTGATCCCGAGTTTAAGCGCATCGTGGAAAGTTACAATTTAATGCACCCTCTGAACCCACGGGATAGTTTGTACGGAGGAAGGACGAATGACACCTGTTTGCTGTACCAAGCTGACGAGGAGAAAGGAGAAGAAATCAAATACTTGGACGTATGATCACTGTATCCGTACGTGTTTAAATATTGTCATTTTCCCGTAGGGCATCCGCAATTGCTGACTGAACACATCGACGTGGACAATATTCGACAGTACGAAGGATTGATTAAGTGTCCTGTCTTGCCTCCCACGTACTTGTACCATTCCATGTTACCACATCATTGCCAAGGAAAACTGATGTTTCCCTTGTGCCGTACTTGTGTTAAAACGTGCAACCAATACCACCCTTGTCAGAACCCTCAGGAAGAACGGACCTTGACGGGAATGTGAGTTAGTGTAAAATTGTTTAAAGTTATGGACCTGGGATAGCAACTATTAGAAATGAACGAAATTTACCACTTTCCCAAGACAGTAAAATACCACAGGAGCGACGAGACTTGAAAAAGCGACGAGACTCAAAAATGCATTTTCTCAGACTACGTGAATGCTTTTTTGAAACTGAAACAAAAAGCCAGCTGCTATCCTTTCTAGTGCCACACTCCCGAAGACCAAAATAAATTCAAAGAGAAATACTGGGAGCAGAAAGGCATCACTTTAGACCACATCGAGAAAAAAGAAGGAAGAAGATCGTTTGTCAAAGTGATGTTGAATTGTTTGTAGGGAAAAATAACCCAACTTCTGTGTTTACCCAAAATGGAGTATTTGTCAGAACAATCCCGTTACTTCCAGATGATTAGCGACAAAACCAAATACATGAAACACGTTAACGTCGTTCGTGAGAACTTGCTTTTTGTAAATTAAGAAGAAGAACTGGACTTTGTAGATGTCGACTAATTTGTATATGTCATCATTACAGCTTACGTGACAGCCCATGCTCACTTAAAACGATACGAAGCTTTAGAACTGTTCAGTGATCGTGTGCTGTATTTTGACACGGAGAGTTGCGTCTACATCAATCATTTGTTTTAAAAGCAACCTAAAATCAAATGAGACCGTTTAAGGGCCTAGACAGACGAGCATCCCGAGGACAAGGTTTTTAATTTTGCCATTGGCGGTCCCAAATATTACGGTTAGGAATACCGTAAACCTCAAGGAGAATTGCACACGTATTGTAAAATGAAAGACTTGACTCTTAATTATCGCACCAGGCAAGTGATAAACTTTGACGTACTCAAAAAAAGCCTTGCATTCTGGACAGAATAGAACCTTTAAAGTGACCCTTACCAACCTAGCAAAATTGTACGTTTATACACACATCAATGCGTCAGTCGACTCTTGGAAAAAGTCTATCAAATCGTGTACCAGAAGCGAGTACGGCTTCCCAACCACTTTACTTTACCGTAAGGACATGCCGATATTGGCCAGCATATAAAAAGGGAGATCATCCATGACCGATAGTTCATTGTTTCTACCAAGACCAAGGAAGAAAGATGATTCCCTTTACACAGCAAATATCCAGCAAGAGTAAACTCGAGTGCGATGCTGTGCTTGCGAGGAATTAGATACCGTACGATGTGACCTCATTGATTCAGTACCACATTATCGTTATGGGGACATTACTATGACGACCATTCATCATCCCTTTACCCATGTACGTAACAATTTGGTTTTTATGCATTTATGTATTTCGTGTTATTTCATTTTAAAGTTTGCAATAAACGTGTCCTAAAAAATAAAAAACTCTTGCATTGTGTGTCTACGTGTCAAAAAGATGACAATAATGACACTATTATGGCTACATCTACTGTCTCTGCTACATCTTCCTCCACTTTCAAAGTCATAAACAAACATTTGGATCGCGCTAGTTGGAAAGGCTTTGTATCTTCGACGTCCTTCTAACATGCCCATTGCTAACCCTAGCGGTTCAGGCAAAACTGAATTTGTCAAATAATTTCATCGAACATAAACATCATTTGATCGATCGTCCACCTCAACGCATCGTGTGGTGTTACAAAGAGTGCCAAACAGCGTACAGCCTTATACGAGAAAGTCAAGATATATCCATTTTCCATTTTCTTTGTGGAAGGCATTCCTGTCGAAGACGACGAAATCGTGTCTGAACCCAGTTAAAACCCATTTGGTCATCTTTGTTAGGAGAAGGCGAGAAAGAGATTAAACTGTGGTTTACACGCAAAGGGCATCACCGTAATGCCAGTGTCATTTACATCACCCAAAATTTGTTTCAACAATGTAAAGTCCATCCTATCATGAGTCTCAATGCTCATTACGTGGTCTTGTTTAAAAGTCATATAGACAAATCACAAGTTCAAGTCTTAGCCAAACAGTTATGAACACTTTGGCTAACTCATTCGTACGAAGATGCCACTCAAACCCCACACGCCTATTTACTCGTGGATCTAAAACCCACTACCCCCGATTATTTGCGACTTCGTTCCCATCTGTTTCATCACTGGTGCCAACACGGAGGACCTGTCGTGTACATGTCTCCATCGTCGACTTGACAATGACCACCAAAGAAAAAAATCTATAAAAACCTCGGTAACTCGGACGGACTATGTCTCCGACAGCGTCAGTATGACGTCCCTTTAGTCTCATCTTCCTGTCAAGTTGATTCGTCCCTTGTACGGCATTAGTCGTGAACAAAGAATCCACAAATACGTGCTCGTGTCTTAGACGCCAGTCTCAAAGAAATCTTAGGATGGTTTACGGTGACATCACGTCAATTACTGCAAGACATCATTCAGATTCCACTTCAAAAAAAAGGTTTTTGACAATAACAAAGTAGCATTAATGCAACCGGGCAATCCTCGAATTGATACTCAAACAAAAACAGCAAATTATTTTAAAACCTGGAGGTATTGGTTCTCTAGGAGGTGTCAATATTCGTTCCCTCTTAAAATGGGATCCCAATGCGCCCAAACTTGTCCCTAAGAAAAAAAGCTACCATGTCAAGATAAGATCACCGCCTCAGAAAACAAAAAGGAAACATACCAACTGTGCCAAGACCAAGTCACCACCTCAGAAAAAGAAAAAGAAAAGTTCACAGAAAACAGTTTCTATCGAAAAGAGAGCGTCTCCAAAAACGTCTCCTCCAGCTGTGATACCCTCTTCTTCCTTAGCAGCAATGCCTGCTGCTTACAAAGTACCTACCCCAAGATCCAAGTCCAAGAGAGATCAGGTGTGTTACAAAATTGTCTGAATTTGTCCAATTAAGAATTGAATGGCCCGATTTAGTCCCATGCGAACTCCTCCACGGCGTATGTTACCTGTCAACAAGTTGATACGACGTAAAGACAATCAGTGGCGATGTATTCCAGTATAAAAAGATCTGAGGTCAATTTTAGGATCAGTGATAATTTGTGCTGCTAATCAACCCAAGATGGCACCACTACGAAGTGTACACTGTTACCATCGTCACACTTCTTCTGTGCAAAAAGGAAAAGAAAAACGAAAACCACAGTCACGTAATTTTAAGAAACGCTTAGCCCAACATTGGCGACACTCTCTGAAAAGACACAGTCGTTCAAAGAAAAGGAGAAGCCACCAAAAGGGAGGATTCTTTGGCCCTTTGATTGAATTCGATAAGATAGTACAGCATGTTTCGCAAAGAATGAAGGACAGACATTCCAAAGATAAGATAAATGACAGATGTCTTGCCATAGATGTCAGAGTCTGTTGTGCAACCCAGTGATGCATCCTCATATTCATTCTTCTGTTCAGAGAAAAAAGAAAAAGACAGGCTCTTCATGCGAAAATAAACGCTTAGTTAAACAGCGACGTCACCCTCGGAAAAGTCACACCAGTCCAAAGAGGAGTCACCAAAGAGGAGGATTCTTTGGCGATTTTGGAAAACATCGTTACCTTTATGACGAAGCGATAGTGCAAAAAAAGGATTAAAGACCTTGTGACAAGTCATCAACGTTAGTGTATTTTGGGTGTTTGTCCCATAGCCAAATAACAAGCACAGATGTCACCCAAGAAAAGACATTCCTCTTCTACCCATAAAGGAAAGGACGTTTAGTCAAACATTGGGACATGTTGTCGGTCCTGTCTAAGGCTCCTCTAAAAATACAAAAAGACTCATTCAAACCGCCGCCAAGGACTCATCAATGTCTGCAACTCTTTCACCAAAAAGCTTTAGACGAAATACCTCTACCCTCTCTGAAACATTTTAAGGAATTGATGAAAAGACCATTACTGCCATTACCGTCACCACCCTAGTGCTCCAGACAGAAAAAGAAGAATTTCAAACTCCACCAGAAAATGTACGCAAGTAAACAACCCCACCAACATCCAAAATTGGTTGGCTTAAAAAGATGATGGCTACCCCTTCTTCAACAGAAGTGAAATAAAAAAAGAAGAGAAACCAGACGTGAAACAAGAACCGATTACCCCTCTTCCGTTATCCTCCTCCTTGATACCTATTGCTCGTCGGACACGCAAAGCATTACAATCCAAAACAATACCACAGAAAGACAAGAGTAGCATTAGTGAAAATTTGATCAGTTATAAAAAAATGGAGAAGGTCTTAGCCAGCATTTACTAAGATCCATCCTTTCCTGCTGGTTATGGTGGAGTTCAAAAATTGTATTGTACTGCCAAAGCAAAACTGAAAAGAGTCCGTTTACCACAAGTGCAACTATGGTTACAAGAACAAGCCACATACACTTTGCAGAAAACCCATTCGACGAAAATTTTCTAGACGTCGCACCCAAGTGGAAGGTATCGATTATCAATGACAAGCTGATTTAGCTGATGTCTCTCATTTTGCCACCTTCAGTCGTGGTTACAAATATTTGTTTTGTGTCATCGATGTCTTTTCCAAATTTGCTTGGGTCGTGCCATTAACTTCCAAATTGAGCAGTGAATTAGTGCGAGCCCTGAAACTGGTGTTTGAAACAAAGAGGTCGCCACCCTCTTCGATGGCAAACCGACAAAAGTACTGAATTTCTAAACCATATTTTCCAAAAAGAATGGAAGAAACATGACATTCATTGTTTTGCTACCGAGAATCCCAAAACCAAAGCCAGCATCGTGGAACGCTTTCAACGCACCTTGAAAGAAACGCATGTGGAAATATTTCACGCATCAACACACTCTCGAGTACATCGACGTCTTGCCACACCTCATTAAATCGTACAACCAATCTTACTATCGGAGCATTGGACGTGCCTCTCAAGACGTGACTCCCGACAACGAAGTGACCGTCTTCGAGCGTCTTTTTGGTACGTCCTCGTTATTCACTGTTTCCAATAAAGGTGGCATGTTAGCCACAGGAGATTGGGTACTCATTGGCAAAACCAAACGTATTTTCGACAAATGTTACTTACCCAATTGGACCACCGAATTGTTTCGAATCACTGAACGAGTGCGTGGTTTTTATCTTCCCGTCTATAAATTGGAATACATGAACGAGAAAGTGTTAAAATGAACGTTTTACTTACCCCAGTTACAAAATGTGACCAAAAAAGAAGACGACGTGTACGAAATAGAAAGCATTCTCGATCTAAGAACACGAAAGTCAAAGTACATTGGAAAGGATATCCGTCAAGTTTTCACTCTTGAATTGACGCTTCTCAAATCATCGACTATAAATCTAAGTGACCATCATGGCCTTGAACACAGGCTCAGCTGCTACTGCGAACGCTAATTCCCCAGTTTTTCTCTGCAAGACCTACAGAAGCAACCATTGTTGGTATGGTGTGGTGAACGCGTGCTTAAAACGCAAATCGTCTTTTTCTGCCAAATCTTTTCGGTGTATTGTGTCATCGGTGCAGCCATTGCCAATTTGAGTTTGCAACAAGGAGACAACATCTCTTGATACTAAACTTGTACCATCATATGAAACGCACGAACTTAAAGGAAGCACTTACATTAATATTTAACTTTTATGACTAACAAACACAGACAGAAACGATTTTTTGACAAGTCAGAGAAAAAAGGGATTACATTTTTCTGTATTACTGACCAAAGAAACAAAGTGTTTATAGGCACACTTCTATTTTTTCTAATTGCAATTTCGTCAAATGGAATGAGTATATATTTTCGAGAGTAAAAGGTAGCCCTAAAAAGGGGTGTTTAGTTTGGTTGACAGAGAGTAATCGCAATCTTTGTTGTTTTTTTACTGTCTAAGATTGCGACCCCGTTTGGCACTATGCTTTCCTGTACGATAAGAAGACCATATCGTATAGGAAAGCATGTTGACAAAGAAAAACAAACATAGATTGCCATTACTCTCCGTCAACAAAATGAAACAATCCTTTTCAGGGCTACCCACTACTCTCTAAAATATATACTCATTCCATTTTAAGTCCGTGCTTTTCATAGAATGGTAAAATTTTAGTATCAAAAGATGTGCTCCACGTATATAGAGAGGTACGATCGTAAGTCTAGTTACCCATCGTTGACTCATCAACTTTTAAGAAATGAGTAGTAGACTTCAGAAACTCTTAGTTCTCCAAATGCACCTAGAGTATGCCAACGTCTCCAGGACAAGCTGGCTAAGGAGGCTTTGAATGAAGAAGCTAGACTTAAGGAAGATTTTGGAAAAAAGAAGAAAGAAGAGTAGAAAAGAAAAGAGGGTTCTTGCCTCACCCCATGGTAAGACCTATGTTTGAGGTAAAACAAGAGATGAGGACGCCTCCACTGCAGAACCAGCACTGCAGCCAGCACCAGTACCACAACCATTGCCAGAAATTCAACGTGTGAGAGACACTGTCCCACAAATTGCAAAATGGAAGCAGGAGGCCTTGGATGAGTTGGAGAGAGAGCGGCAAGAGTAGCAGCTACAGAGTCCTATCCATCTGACTCAGGCATGAGATAAAACAAGGAGAAGAAGTCTTGAGTTTTCCCTCAGACTTACAACTTGGAAGATGAGGCCACTCAAGCTCCCTCTGCGCTTGGAACAATGCGCAATAATTCGGAAAATGATTGGAGCCGGCTATGCGTATGTAATTCCAGGCCAGTAAAGTTTAACCGTCCATTTAAAGTAATAAAAATGCCCTTCTGAGGGCTAACCAGATCTCATCAAATGATAGCCTATTCAGTATGCGCATGAATGTAGTGAAATGTAACTATGAACCCTCAATTCTTTCCTGATGTGTGTGTGCTTTTGTGTGTTTCCATGCGCTTTCATTAGTGTGGATTGTTTATAAGTGTGTTATGCTTTCTCGTTTGTTGGAAAGAATTTTATATGGTGTGTTTTGTGCTTCTCATTTCGTTGATAGGGATAGTATATTTGTGTGTGTAATTCTTCTCGTTTCGTTGGTGTGATAGTGTATCGGTGTTATTTAAGCTTGCTCGTTCGTTGGTGAGATAGTATATGGTGAGTTTTATTCTTCTCGTTTCGTTGGTGTAATAGAATATTGGTGTGGTTTAAGCTTGCTTGTTTTGTTGGTGAGATTATATATGGTATGTGTTTTTCTTCTCATCCGTCCATGCTTTACATATATATAGAATCATAACGTTCGCCATTAATTCAGACAGGTCTTAGGTTTAGACATTCAGACAGATATTCACATTGATTGAAGGCGGACCCATAATCACGACAGAAAGAAACAACGAGACAACACAAAAAAATCACCAAAGACGGTGGCTCCTCAAATATACATCACCATAAACGGTGGATCCTTAAAGAAAAGGAACACCATGAAAATGTGGATGGGGCAACAACATTAGACTCAAATCGGATATCACCGCATGATTGACTAACAACTGACAAGGTAAACAAAATATTATAGCTAATATAGCCTTAACAACCCACAACTAACCAACCAATCATAAACCCAAAAACTAACGATAAACAAAATCAATAACAAATAAAACACAAGCATACAAATACCGAAACATAACTAACATAGGAGAAATGAAAGTATACGTAGAACCTGATAGAACCCGGAAAAGTACTGAGACAAGGAACATACACCAAAACAGCAGCAATATCAAGAAACGACACATCAAGACAATGGAATTAGACCAACTACAAAACCCAAAACCAACCGAAACACACCAGCCAAAAACAAAAACCCAAAACATAAGAACAAAATATTAATTTGGCAAAGGGTTTGTAGAGAACTCTACCCAAACCACCCAGAACTGATAGCCACCATACAAAATACACCCACCAAACCAGAGACAATACTATCAACTATCAATCCCTAGAACAACTGGACAGAGAGCTGGATGACTTGCAGTATATGTGCACAACTCTATCCAAGACGCCTCAGAAATCAATACTCAAATAAACAAATACCTATGAATCACAATACAGCTCTAAACTATACAAATACATCTATATAACATCTACGACCCCGCAGCACATTCAACAAACAACACCCCATTATCTGAACAACTAATATCTAACAACAAACATACCATTTTATGTGGAGACTTTAACGTCCACCACACTAATTAGGGAAGCCAACACAATGACGCCAGAGGGAAACAAATACTAAAACTTACACAAAGCAAAAAGCTGCACATCTTAAATGATGGAACACCAGCAAGGCTAGACATAAAAATCGGAAAATTATCCTCGCTAGACCTAACAATAGCAACAGAAGGAATAGCGCATGGCATGCAATCGGAAGTACTAAACAACAGCACAATAGGAAGCGACCACTTCCCAATTCAAATCACATTACACACAAAGGACACAAGAAAAAGCATACCCAACACCAAAATGGAAAACAAATAATGCAAATTGGGAACAATTTCAAGCCATACAAGGAAAACTGAAACTAACCGATATAACAAACCCAGACATAGACATATATCACACCAGCCTCATTACCTCAATCATCCAAGCAGCAGAAGAAACCAACAGATCCAAAAACATCTTCAAGAAATCCAAAGAGGACTCTTGGAAAGAATTCTTCTGAACTTTTAACAGCAAAACGAACAATAAAGAAATATGGAAGAAAATAAAATCGGTTCAAGGAAAAGGACCAACGAGACCCCCACCAATTACAGGCCAACACATCAATTCCAAAATAGCCATCACATCAGCAGAACAATTCACCCAAGCCAGCAGCAATCTCAATCACAACGACAACTTCATGGAACAGCGAATACTACTCGAAAACAACTATCTCACATCTCCCAAGATCTCACATCACAAAATCTACAAGACAAAGACCCTCTTAATGATGACTTTAACAACAAAGAATGGAGCGATTCCTTTCAACATAAAAGGCAAACAGCACCAGGTGAAGACAACATAAGCTACACCATCTACAAGAAGATACCAACTTATACTCAAAACACAACACAAAACTCAATTTCATTAACTGCCTAAGAAAGATTATCATATTCTAAAAGCACTAGGAGCAAGGGGCGAAGCGCACAACCAACCAATAAAGAAGACAATTCAAAGAAAACAAACAAATGCGAACAGCAGAAAGTATCCAGAACGAGACAACAGCGCCTACAGTTACAATGCAATTAAAACTAATAAGGAGGAGGATGAAGAGGAGGAGAGCCGGAGTACCTCTGTGAGCAGCAACCGAGAGATTAGACAAGAAGGAACACAAGAAGTAATGAAAGACGTCAGCTTGACTGGCCCTAACCCGTTCCCAACAAATAAGCCAAAAACAAAGAAGAACACAAAAGAAGAAGATCAAAAAACTCCCACAAACTAGACCGTCACTGAGGCAAACAAGAAACTAAAGAAGATTGAAGAAGAGAGACACAGAAGAAAAGCAGAAAGGATTACCAGTAATTTTCAAATATCTAACAACCAGGAGATAAACATGAAGCACGACCTTCTATCTCAAAATCCCAATCCCCACACTCGCACACACTCATCAATCGCATAGGAAGCACAACCTAATTCCTCACACTCATCAACACATATATAGAAACATGTCCAAACTACAACAGTCATCGGAAGCCTATGCCACCATGACTGCATTTCCAAAAAGTAGATATCTAAGGCTCCCATTTGAAAATAATAAACTAATAAAAAGCCATAAACAACAAGAAATTAGTACTAACAAAAGAAGTTTTAATAACACACAGAAGAAAGAAGCAAAGAAGTGAAAAAGACGAAACAAAAACACAGAAGAAGCTTTAATGAAAATATAGACCTGAAGAAAAACAAGCCAACAGAAGAAGGAAGCTTTAATGAAAATACAGAAGAAACAAAAGAAAAAGAAAAGAAGAAACACAGAAGAAGCTTTAAGGAAAACAAAGAAAAGCTGGGTGCTGTGCTTTCCCTGCCCCTGCCTTCCTTGCCCCGTCTAGACTTGTACAATTGTTCTCTGGGAGGTGTAGGGAATATACATGGTCAGAGGTCTTAAAACATTTGAGTGACCCTGGGGAAACCTGAGGAAAACTCTGGTCCGGCTCTGGACCCCAAGCAGTCGCGAAGCACTACGTGCATAGGTAAATATAACTTATTACTACTACTACGCCGTCATTCATTCATAAAATTAATGGTAATTATAACTAATAATAATATTAACAATAATAATACTAATAATATAACATGAGCAATAATCTATCCCATGATTATGTACCTGACCTATTCCTACTATAACTAATGAGAAGATCAAAGAATGACAAATTTAAGAATTTTATTTAATTTATTATTTATATATTTGAACCTATTATTGTTTCTTATCACAGCTGAAGCAATAATGTCAAGTTCATAATAAATTTAATATGAAGAATTTAAATAAGAATAAAATATATCTAATTAGTTGTAGAAAGTATAGTATTTAATTAACTGATATATTCAAACATTGACAAATAATTAAAATTATCTAACGGACATTATGACAACTTAACATATGGACATGAATTACCAGAAGAACATAAACCTGGAAGCAAGACAAAAGAGGACAACAACTACAAGATGAAACATTCACAGCAGAATCTCTGCAGCAAGAAAAGGAAAGCTGATAGAAGAACATCTACTGCAATAGTTCCTACGAACGTTGTACCAACTTTCCTAGCCTTATGAGAAGATCAACAACTTCACAACAGCTACAAATTTAATTGTAGCACATTGTCTTCATCCAGAGAGAATTATCTCCTAGGTGAACATCAACAATATCAACTGCCAATATGAAAAGATTATAACACTCTCATTGCCTAATTGAAAAGATTTTTCTATTCATCAATGATTGCCTGAATCTCAAGTAAGAGACAGTTCAGGAAGCTCTACATGCTGTCCCACAAATCCCCACCCCTGCACTCACACATAAGTCACCTTACAGGTGTTAGCATCGCATCAAAGGTAAGGGACAGTCCAGGACTAGCATCCTTCACCCTGCTGTCCCACAATTCCCTCCCTGGTCACGGACAAACTACCGAACGGGACAGTCAGACAACTCAGTCTTCACTTTGGCCCTAGAAGACCATTGAACAAACATGATCCTTTGGTAAGGCGTTCAAAATTAAACAACCATCTCTGGTTTAGCGGTGTCAAATTCTTACAACAAGTGACATACGCCCAACAGATATGGAGTACTTCCGACCATTATAAGTACGCTAAGTACGCAAACTTCAAACATGAGAATAATCTAAATTCACAACTCTGCGATATTTGGTCAATTGCTTAGGTGGCTTACACAACATTGGCATAAGGACACCCGTAGGCATAACTGGTTGAGTTTTGATCTGGTAGCCTGCCTGACTGAGATAAGGTCTGGTAGCCTTCATTCCCCCCTGCTGTCCCATAATCCTTTTTTTTTTTACTCGGACAAGCTATATAGAGAGAGGGACAGTCAGGACCGCGCAGACAACTGTCTAGAATATTATTTCAAACTCAATCTTCACTTTGGCTCTTGAAGACCTTAAAGCAAACATTATCCTTTGGAAAGGCACTCAAAATTAAACAACTAAGTTAAATAAACCTGTAATAAATATCACAACGGGTGGCTTTCACCCAACTGATTGGGAAATGTTTCTTTAGACCATTATAAGTACGGAAAGTATGCAAATTTCCAACCGTATATATTCAAAATTCAAAACTCTGTGATATTTGAACAATTGCTTACGTGGCAAACACAACATTGGCATAGGGACATCTGTAGGTATAACTGGTCTAACCTTGATCTGATAACCTGCCTGACAGAGATAAAGTTGGGTAGGCTTTACTTTGGTGATCTGGGGGCGTGGGAGTTGTGGCACGGGTGTGAGATCTAATTGCGGGTCTGCATATGCATATTGGAATAACGGATACGGACTTTATATCATTTTAAGGTTCCTGTTCCCAATAGGGTTCAGAAAAGTCATAGCTCTAAAGCCAAGAACTCTCTTAAGGTAACTGCAGTCCAAGCCTGAGACTGTAAACAGTCGTATATGTCATAGTGCAGTAAGCGACTTAAACTGTTCGGATGCGTTCGCGGCTGTGTGTTGCTTTGGTGGTTTCTTTTCACTGTCTTCCGGTTCCGATTCATAAAGGTCAAAAGAGCACTAGTGCAAAACGCCCAGCACTAGGTCTATGCGCTTTGTCGCCTCTTTGGGCGACATCCAGCCAAGACCGTGTGCTCTCCCAAGAGGGGCACCGCCCAGCCCGAGGCATAGAGTGACCCAAAAGGGCCTATGTTCCAGCAATGGACTTTAAGTCGTAGAAGCACCAATTGCAGAGATGAATATAAACACCTTATGGATTGGATGGTCATTCGCGTAGGAATGAATCCGATTCTGGAAGGAAGAAGTTGTGTGAAAGTTATCGACTACTTTCCTTTTCTATCAATTCTCTGATTTAGCGATAAGGTTAGTGAAATTTTTTTCATTGAGTAATCGACATAGGCAATAACTAAATATTGATAAGTTAGCGACATTAGACGACAATAAATCCATAAGAGTCGATAATTATTTACTACCTTAACTTACAAACCAAAATTGAGTTGATAACATATACCTATCTACGGACTGAATATAATACATATAGGAACGCTGGACAAAACCGATAAATATAGCAAACAAAACAAAGACAGACCCAAAGAAATTAAATTTCTAGTAGCCTTAGAAATAGGCTCAATCACTACCAACTTATTTAAACCGATAACATAAACATATGTCGTTTTTTCTCCAAAAAAAGCGAGATAATCACTGAATCTCTACTCCATCCTACTCCGTGACTTACACTTACATCAAAGTTTATTCCAATTTCAATCCATTATCACTGTATCCCTGATAACATGTGATAATTCAATTTCAAAGAGAGAATCATTATTTTTATTTGAAGTAATGCGCGGCCCATGTTTGTTGTTCAAGAAAACGTCCCAACTAACCTCTAGCAGACGACTAGATAAGACTAACTACCTAGCTATATAGTGCGTCTTTCATTTAACCAATCATTACTTCCCTTAAATATACTCCTACACTAATAATCTAATCGTAGCATATAACGAAGCTTTTGATCGTAAGCAGCACCGCAGTGGTCTTCTCTATAACCTAAAATTAGATCATTGAAAATTCAAGAGGAACGCATCATTTCAAAGACAATAGTTATTAGATAATAATTACAGGATAAATTCGACTTCCCTTTAATAAATACTTATATCTTTACAATTTGTTTTACAGTTTTATCACATTCAGTTAAATATCAAATGATTTCAAGAGCTTTTTGAATTTATTTGGCATTCTCGATTACCTTAGATATGTAAAGCGCCTTTCAGGCAACCAATCATAGCTCACCTTATATATACTTCAATACTAATAATCAATTCATACCATGTAACATGGGGCCCCGAGTGCCCGAGTGGTCTAAAGTGCTGTCCGTTACGGATCACTGCCATCGCTCCTCGGTCTGCCTGTGTTCTAGTCTAGAATTCGGCGAATGTGGATATGTGGGAAAGCTTGCCAGCAGCTTCTCGTGGGTCGGTGGTTCTTTTCGGTGATTTCCCGGTTTCTTTCTCCACTATTAATACTGGCCGCCATGACTAGCCTATCGTGTGCTGAAAAATGGCGTTAAACCCAACAACAACAACAACATACCATGTAACGAAAGGAGATTTGCACGCATTACTTCAAAAACAATAACTATTATATAATAATTTCAGGATAAATACAAATTCACTTTAACAAATATCTTTAAATTTATTTACAGTTTTGTATCTTGTTCAATTAAATATTAAGCGATTTCAATACTTTTTCGACTTTCAATAGGCACACTCACCCACCCATTCAACTCCCGATATAAGATAATAATGCACGCCTCCATTGAATTACTTCTCACAACACATTACTTATTAGACCTACTATCAATCACATAATAACTCAATACTACACACACTCATTCGCATCTTCATAATTCTCAATCAATTCAACTCAATCACCCAAAAACGAATATTTTTGCATTTATTTTTTTCCTTTACAACTAAATAAACACATCAATATTGGTATCGTAACATATTCACCCTAGAAGACCGATTGTTGTTCTCATTGATATTTATTAATCTTTCTAAATATATAATCCTTCATTGACTAATTTGTTATATTTAAATCATTCATTTTAAAAAATATATATTTTGTTATTGTTATAATCCTTCCACATTGATATTATGTTATCATTGTTATTGTTATATCAAATACTATCTTATTGTATTTACAACATGATTTATATTCAGCCAGGGTTATCAATGTTATATTAATAAGATTTTAATCCTTTTTTGCTTACATATCTCCTGCTCTCTTCCCTACATATATCTTGCTATCAAATATCTTCAATGTTATCTTAAATATTAATTTTATTACCCTTATACTTTACATCCAGCTACGTGTTATCAATGTTATATTAACTAATTCATTTTCTCACTCACGTGTTCTATATTCAACTATCTTCCCTACAAATCTTGCTACCAATTATCTTCAGAAATATTTCACATTCACATCAATCGACCACATAATACTCACTTTCTAACTTAAGCTCTCCCACCAATTTATACCTAGTATAATCCAACATAATTCTGTATTACTGACACTAATTCATATAGTCTTTCAACAATAATTCTATTATTTTTAAATCCTTCACATGAAGAAATAAATTTTGTTTTGGTATCATTCTTCAACCTAGATATTTTGTTTCTGTTATCGTTGTTATTGTTATGTTAAATATTAATTTTATTTTTATTTTTTACCGACTTTGTTTATATGCAGCCACCTTTATACATGCTATATTAATCAAGTATTTAATCCTTTTTACTTATAATAAATATCTAGCTACCTAGCCATCATAAATCTTGTTATCAAATGTCTTCAATGTTATATTAAATATTAATTTTATTACCCCTATACTTTATATCTATCTACTTTTTTAATATTATAATAATTATTTAATCTACCCACTCACATAGTTTCTATCCAGCTACCTTCCCCCACAAAACTTGCTACACAATATCTTCAGAAATATTTCACATTCACATCAAGGGGCCCCGAGTGGCCGAGTGGTCTAAAGCGCTGTCCGTTACGGATCACTGCCATCTCACCTCTGTCTGCGTGGGTTCGAGTCTAGGATTCGGCGAATGTGGATATGTGAGAAAGCTTGCCAGTAGCTTCTCGTGGGTCGGTGGTTCTTTCCGGTGATTTCCCGGTTTCTTCCTCCACCATTAATACTGGCCGCCATGAATAGCCTACCGTGTGCTGAAAAATGGCGTTAAGCACAACAACTACAACTACAACTACATTCACATCAATCGACCACAAAATACTCACTATCTAACTTAAGCTCTCTCACTAATATATATCAACTATAATTAAACATAATTCAGTATCACTGACATTAATTCACATAGTCTTTCAACAGCAACAATGTTTTCTAAATTCTTCACATTAAGAAATATTTTTGTTGTTGTTAAAATCCTTCCACCTAGATATTCTGTTTCTGTTATCATTGTTATTGTTTTCTTAAATATTAATTTTATTTTTATTTTATTATTTACATAGTTTATATCCAGCCACAGCTATCAATGCAATATTAATTATTTAATCCTTTTTACTTACATAATTCATGTCCAGCTACCTCTCCCTTATAAATCTTGCTATCAAATGTTTTCAATGTTATATTAAATATTAATTTTATTATCCACAAAATATATATCCAGTTATCTTTTATTAATATTATATTAATTATTTAATCAATTTACTTATATAGTTTTTATCCAGCTACTTTTCCCAACAAAACGTACTATCAAATATCTTCAGAAATATTTCATTTACATCAACCTACCACAAAACACTCACTTTCTAACTTAAGCTCTCCCAACTGCATAAATCAATTATATCTAATATTCCAATATTTCTCACATTAACCCAGTAGATTTTGTTTATAATATACAATCCATCTACAACCAAATACTATTACATTCACATAAAATTGTTACTCATTTTAAACTTCACTCATATAAGTTGATTAAAATCCTCTTATTTTCTTATAAATTAATTACATAGACATTATATTTATAATCAACTATAGTATATTGCTCTGTTAACTTATTATAACCTATTTAATTTGTTCACGAACCTTCAATAATGAAGTATTAGATTATTGTTAATTCATATATAAATCCGGATCAATTGCACCATATAGAGTTAATGACTATTAGTGAAAGAGAGAGGAGGTGTGATTATGTTGGCAAGAAAGGGTGACTATATCTCTACTAACCGAAGCAATTACCCTTATTAAAACGCTATTAATTTAAATCATGCTCAAGCACCTTCCTACCGACCTTATTCAGATAGAACTTTACCTCTACAAGGTAATTTGGCACTTAGGGAACCTGCCCAGTAAATGGAAGGAAGCCATTGTGGTATCTATCTACAAGGCTGGTAGAGACACCCTACAGACAGCATCCTACCGCCCGATTTCTCTCACTAACACCCTAAGCAAACCAAATGAAACTGTGATACATTATCAGCTAAAACACGATCTGACCATCAACTCACTACTATCGGATTGCCAAAGCTGATTTCGCAACGGACGCTCGACGCTAGACCAACTTTTCAGGCTAGAGGCTGACATCAAACTTGCCTTCATGGCCCCTATCAAGAAAAATAGGCACCTCAAAGCTATTTTTATAGATCTTGAAAAAGCATTTGACCTTGTCTGGAGTGGTGGACTAATCGCTAGGTTTAAACAATATGGAATCACTGGAAAAATGAAAAGATGGATTTCAGACTTCTTACAGGACCGCAAGATCACCGTCAGAATCGGCAACCAATATTAAACGGCATCCCAGACAATGGTACACCACAGGGGAGTGTATTAAGCCCATCTCTATTCAATATCATAGTTAACTCTATTCAATATCATAGTTGATAATCTCAGGAGATACATACTAAACTCAATCACAGTCTCACAATTCGCCGACAATAGCGGAATATGGCTAGCTGAAGATCCAACCAACACCACATATATGCAACAACTACATGGTGCGTTTGATTCAATTGCCAACTGAGCCACAACATGGGGCTTCAAAATCTCTCCCGAAAAGACGGTAGCAATCCTTTTTGCCAGACATGAAACAAATAAATTCATCACTTACGTCACTTTCACCAATTCTTTAGGGACGACACTTGATGATAGGCTCTCCTGGAAACGACATATGAAAACTCTAATCGACAGCTGCCGCAAAGACCCCAACCTCCTACACCATCGCAGAGGAACCATCGGGGGTGGTGGTGGTGGTGCGGAACAACACACACTGCTACAATTCTTCCGGGACCTTATTCGATCCAAATTAGACATTGGCTGTCAAATAAATAACTCTGCTTGTCCCACGCTCATCCGTCAGCTAGACAGTATACAATATAAAGCGTTCCACCTCTGCACCGAACTCCTCCCTATCAACTCTTTGGAAGAACTACAGGTTTTAACTGGGGAAACACCACTACAGCTCCGACGAGATGAGCATATCCTACGTTATGTCCCAAGAGTCTCCTCTCAAAATAACAACCCAGCCAACATCGCATGTAGTTAATGCCGTATTGACTTTCATCCCAACAGAGTAATGAGACCCCCGGCAGCGAAGAAATCTCACTTGCTGACTACATGACTGCAACTTCCTGAACTCCATGCTCAGAAAATCCTCACCTTGGATCCTATCTCATGGAGAAATGTCCAACCGTGGATCGACTGGATCATCAAAGCCTTGGGCAAAAAAAAAAAACAACACAACGCCTGAAAAATACTAACTCGAATATATTGCTCCTTATCACTCAATATCAAGACCATATTCAAATCTATACCGACGGCTCAAAATCTCAAGAAACATCTACAACAGCAGCTGCAATAGTTGTGCCATCAAAAGAAGTTGCCATCAGCTTCTGACTTCCAAACTTCTGCTCTATATACACAGGGGAGATCTGGACCTTACATAAAGCCATCCGATGAATAACAACTCAACAGGACATCATCATGCATACCTCATCCTTACAGATTTAAGCAGTGTACTTAACTCTATAGAAAACTATCGGACTCCCACCAGGCATAATCTACTACAAGAAGTCCACAATCTCCGGGAAATGAAAAACAAGTGCATCATAATGGACTTTCTATGGATACCCTCGCACATTCAGCTCCCAGCAAACGATAAAGATGATGCAGCCGCCAAGGCCGGACTATAAATGGACAATACTGAGCAAATTGACTACAGTGTACAAGAAATCTACAGTTTAATCTCCCATGCTATTACAAGACAATGGCGATAACGATGGGTGACAACCAACAAAGGTAAAATTCTTCACGCCATAGAGACCCAAGAAAAACGGGCCGTACACACTACCACCAATTTCTCCCCAAGGGAAATACGGATTATTAATCGCCTGCTAACCGGGAAGACACTACTCAAAACCTCTCCCGGCCCAGATGCCGACCCGAACTGCCCCACATGCAACTAACTGTTATATCCGTCCCACACTACTCTTAAGTGTCCACTAATACTTAAAATATTTAACCGCTAACCATAGGCAAAAATTGTTAGCACACATTGTTTTTTTAAGAGTATTTTCAGAAGACGAACCTCCCACAGACAGACAACAAAGAATCCCGGATCATAGATGACAATGCCCTTACCAATTTTAACTCACTAGCAGACCTTGCTCTGACACCAACAACTGCTACATACAAACTAATGCGGAATACCCTGAGTGCCACAATAAGGAAGTGATGACAGGCGTCGAAAATAGAACCCATCGACCATGGAAGGAACTGCCGTGCATCCATACATCCAAGTCAACCACCGAAATCGAGGTGGTTATAAGACACAACTTAGCACAGCGGAAGCGCAACACCCCTGCTGAATGGAAAGATTAAGAACCCAATAGCCATTCAAATAAGGGTGGTCAGATAGCTCTGCTTACAACCCATAAGCCCCTTCTACACGCATCCAATACCCCTTCTACACGCATCCAATACCCCACTACACGCATCCAATACCTCTTCTACACGCATCCCATATCTCTTCTACACGCATCCAATACTCCTTCTACACGCATCCAATCCCCATTCCACACGCATCCAATACCCCTTCTACACGCATCCAATAACCCTGCTACTCGCATCCAATACCCCTGCTGCTCGCATCCAATACCACTGCTACTCGCATCCAATATACCTTTTATAGAAATCCAATACCCCTCCTACACGCATCCAATACTACTCACACGCATACAAATAAACGACCAAGCATGAAGAGAAGACGGTCCAGGACATCACCTACTGACTGTCACACACCGATGGGCTAACCGTAGAACCAGTAACTGCCGGATGAAAAGATTCACTACTAAAAATTGCCACCCAAACAAGGGCAGGTTAAGCGGCACTGATTACCACCCACAACCCCCACCCAGCACGCAAACAACAACACACCCACTCAGGCACCCAGACATCGAATCAAATGAAAGGCGCAGTCCAGGACAGACCTTTACTGGCTGACTAAAATGTAACCCTAGTCCACATGCACAAACTGAATTCAAGCAAGAAACTGGCTGGTGGACCCGACCTCTACTTTTACAAACCCCATCCCGCACACACCGAACAACGAAAGCGATAGACAGGATGGGACGGACCCGACCCACTGTCCAAAACAACAATACATGAATTAACTACCTATCTTCGTTTTGAATCTTGAAGACAACCTGATCCAGATCTGATCCTTTGGTAGGCGGTCAAAATTTACAACTCAGCCTCAACTAAGGCGTTGTTACATAAAGAGGATGATTCACATCCAGCTGATTGGCATGGTGTAGACCAATATAAGTACTCAGAGTACGGAAAATTCCAACATTATCATTATTCTAAATTCAAAACTCAGGATCTGCAAATTGCAGAGGTGGCTTACAAAATATTGGCATTAGGACTCCCGTAGGTACAACTGGTATGATTTAACCCTTAACATACCGGACTGAAATAATGTCCGGTGGGAGACTACTCTTTGGGGCCTTGGTGGTGGGAGCGGTGGGCTGGGTGAGAGACTTGGTTGCGGATCTGCCAGCGTTCGATTGCTATATTCACGTCCTTCAGAAGGCCACCATTTGGACAAGCGCCCTTTTAAAGGGACAGTCGTCCAGCCTAGAACTCCAAAAAGTCGCACTAATGCCAACAGGCAGTACGCTACTATAATCCTTCTTAATCCTCCTCCATTATCCTCCGCCTCGTTATTCAAGCACAATTAAGCGTGAGTGTGTTTATATCTACGCTTTAAAAAGGATTAGAAATTTCTAGATTGATAAGAATACAAAATGATTATAATACAATAGGGCTTACATTAAGAATAAATAGAGATGGGCAGAAAATCTTAACAGTACTGAAAGAAAGAAAGAAAGAAAGAAAGAAAGAAAGAAAGAAAGAAAGAAAGAAGGTTTATTATAAAACGTAGGATACCATTTTGGGGTCTGATATGTTTGCGATATTATATGACAAAGGTGTTTAAGACAGCCACACATTCTATGTGAGAAATGTTTCTTGCTTTTCATTCATTCATCAATTTTATTTTTTAAAAAAATGTTGCGTGATGTTTATTGTTGAAATTTAAAGATGTGTGTTTTGTAGCACAAGCCACTGACAATATTGCAAAGTTCTCAAAATCTAAGAGCGGGAAGGAAAGCAGAACCAAAGTGTGCCATGTTCTGTAGACAGTCTAAAAAGAGAAAATAGGTCGAACTTTGTTACATTTTCTTCTGAAAGCAAGTTAACCAGAGGATTTCAATCAATACTAATTTGGCAGAGAGAGAGAGAGAGAGAGAGAGAGAGAGAGAGAGAGAGAGAGAGAGAGAGAGAGAGAGAGAGAGAGAGAGAGAGAGAGAGAGAGAGAGAGAGAGAGAGAGAGAGAGAGAGAGAGAGAGAGAGAGAGAGAGAGAGAGAGAGAGAGAGAGGAAATTAAAAGAAATTATTAGGGCCACTGTCCAAGCGTCGAAAAGACTGCAATTTTTATATTGTCTGTATAAGTTATAAAACATAAATCCCACTACATTCACTATTACACGACTAACGTTTGACGTCACAGTACTTGTAATTATAATGTCTGTTCTGCTTTTCAGTGAGTGCAGGGCATTTGTTTCTTCTTTTGTCAAATTAGAATATTTGTTAGCATGGTTGATATGTCTGGAAGTATCGTTTTCAACCGAGTTGATAAAGGCTTCCAGATTAGGAATTGAACTTTTTGGTGGGGTCCAGTTACTTTTCTTTCTAAATGTGGGTTGGTCGCAGCTTATATTTTCCTTTGATTTTTTGTTGGTTGCAAGGCAAAATGGGCTTTGATTCTCAGTCGGCGGATGAACTCTTTGGTGTCATTCTTAAGCTTCCCTCTGTCGTATGTTTTTGGACGGGGATATAATCTCAAACCTTTCGATAAAAGTTTTATTTCTGCATCAGTAAGTTCTAAATTGGAGATGTTGACTAGGGTTCCGCTGTTGTCGTTATGAATAGGGAAGACTACATTAGTGAAGCAAGTAGACAACTAAGTGAAGCTAAGTTCTACCAAAAACTGGACCATGATCCAACAACGCTGGAATATGCAAAAATCATCACTAATGTTATTGACGAGGCGTACCAAAGCGGACACATAGACCAGCAAACGAAAAACTACTTAAGCCCAGAAAACCCAAGAGCAGGTAGATTTTATCTTCTACCCAAAATCCACAAACAAGGAAACCCTTGCAGACCTATAATCTCAGGTAACGGGCACCCCACAGAAAGGATATCAGAATATTTAGATCATTTTATGAGACCACATGTCCACAAATTACCATCATATCTTCAAGACACGACAGATTATCTCATAAAAAGCAAAGCTAGTGAACCATTTCTGCCAGATACATTACTTGCTTCCTTAGACGTCACATCTTTGTACACCAACATACCGCACAACGAAGGGTTACAGGCATGCAGCGAAGCATGGGAAACAAGAACTGTAAACAATCCACCCTTCACACTTCTTAGTCCAACTCCTGGAGCTTGTCCTAAAACTCAACAACTTTGAATTTGATGAAGAAAACTACCTACAAATCAATGGAACTGCAATGAGTACTAAAATGGCCCCTTTGTATGCTAACATTTTCATGGGAAAACTTGAGGGTCAGCTCTTAGCATCGGTTGAGAGTACACCATACCAGTGGGTAAACTTTATCGATGATATAGAAATGAAGTGGCAGTATGGAAGAGAAAGTCTGGATGACTTCATATCAAAGGCAAACAACTTCCATCTTTCAATAAAATTCACGGCAGAAATTTCCAACTCAAACCATGTTTTCCTGGACACAACAACCAGACAGGTGGAAAACAAATTACAAACAGACATCTGCTGGAAATGTAACCGACAAACACCCGTATCTCCTCCCAACCAGCTGTCATTTAAAACACTGCATTAAGAACATTCCATATAGCCAGGCACTGAGGATACGCATAATTTGCTCCGACGACGAAAGATTCCTAGAAAGGTCTGAAGAGCTGGCTAAACATTTAATTTACCGAGGCTACGATAAAGACCTGATTGCGGAGGCAATCCAACGGGCCAAACAAACAAACCGTGATGACCTACTCAGATATGGACAGAAAGAAAATGTTGATATTATACCATTTATTCTGACCTATCACCCAGACAATCCCAAAGTAGGTAAAATCATCGCAAACCACTGGCCAACCGTGCAATCGTCAGACATACTAAACCTAATACTTCCGAACAAACCTGTAGTAGCTTACCGGAGACCAAAAAACCTAAAGGACATCCTAGTCAGGGCAAAGCTAACGCCAATCGCTAGTCAAAACAAACCTAGTCAATCTGGACCCTGTGGCGATAAAAGATGCAAAACCTGTCAACATATGATAGAGACCAAGACCTTCACTAGCACAGTGACTAAAAAAAACTAAACATACATGGTCCAAACAAAACGTGCAAAACAGAGAATGTGATTTATCTCATCACATGTAAGATCTGTGGCCTTCAGTACATAGGAGAAACTGAAAAGCTACACAAAAGGATAAACCTTCATAGATCTGATTGGATGACAAAAAAGCTGTACAGAAGCCCGGTCGCAGAACACTTCTCCTCCCCTGGCAACACTTTCAGTGATATAATACTTATCGCTATTGCTAACAACCACAGCTGGAGTTCCGAAACCAGGAAGGAAAAGGAATCATACTGGATACGCCGCCTTAGAACATTGAAACCAAGCGGTCTAAACCAAGAAGACTAGAAAATGAAAACTATGCACTAGTAGAATTTAACATTTTCTAAATCTTCTTATTATCCTTCAATTTTTACTATAAGAATAACCGGTATAGAATCAAATATCCGGGATATAATCTGCGTTACATATGTACAAAAAGTAAAAATAGATGTCGCTTTGGCTTGTAGACTTTTAGGAAATTATACAACGTTTTCAGTTTCCGCAACTAGTCTATACAAGCTGGTTGTATTTATAGTTTTGAGCACATGTGAAGACAGCCATGTAGAGGTTTACAAACACAACGTTTTTGTGTTTATTTGTTTGTCATATATAAGTTTTGTATTTGCCTTTGGAAATGACTCATTAAGAGTCGAAAGCGCTTAGGCTAGTTAGTTACTAGTTTCGTACTGTGTGTCGTCAGTTTATTGCATCTATATATATATATATATATATATATATATATATATATATATATATATATATATATATATATATATATATATATATATATATATATATATATGTGTGTGTGTGTGTGTGTGTGTGTTTGTGTGTTGACCTGACCGAAGGAAGAGAGAGAGAGGGAGAGAGAGACTGAACAAAATGAAGAGTGTTATAAAGCGAATGGTTGATAATAATAACTTTTTAATTTTTTTAAAATATGCAAAGAAGTAAAATCTATATATTTATTGGATATTGCAAAGTGTATTATGTATAAGTGACTAAAGACGTCAATACAATTATATTGATCAGTTTTGTTAGGCATCATTACGGCAGAGCTTCTTGCGTGTGAAATGAATGTTTTAGAGTAGAGTACCCTATGTTTTATAGAATAATCAATTATGTGCCCTACATCAAAGTCTGGAATAATACCCCTATAGTTAAATGTATGAGACGTGGCTGTACACGAATATGCCTTTTTTTGCACAAATCATGGCACAAACAAAATAAAATAAATCTGCAATAAATGACAATCGTGACTCTTGTATGAGAAATATTAAATATAATGGTTCGATAACAAATACTTTTTGATAATATAATCGCAATAGTGATGTAATTCGAATAAATGAAGGACTGACAAATTTATCTCATTTATAAAGTGGTAATTAACATTTTTTTTTTGTTGCAGCTGATCAGCTACACAGCAAATATGTACATTTTTGTATCTGACTAAAATTTTAGGTCAAAAATTTTTGTGTACTGCGATCAGATCAGGAACATGAACATAAATTTGGACAATGGCAAGCAATGTTCAAGCCTAACTGCAAAATAACACTACTATAGGCGAAATAAATGGAATCATCGGCTTTTGGACTCAAACTTATGTCATAAGTTTTGCAAAGCTTTGCACGTAACTAGTATGTATGGCCCATTTCATCATGACTGTCACAGGCCCATTTCATCATGACTGTCACATGGCCCATTTCATCATGACTGTCACATGGCCCATTTCATCATGACTGTCACATGATGACGACATCTTTTGTACTACAATCTTTACGACCAATTTAACATTAACGATATCTTTTAATTTATAAAATCTAAAATTGAACGTTATTAGAAACTGAACTACATTTATTTGTCCTCGTTTGTCCAAAACTTTCTGATAAAATAAAAACAGTTTGGGTGGAACATACGGAGGACCTAAATTTGGATGACACGTTTCCTGTAACGATCCTGCGATATGCATTCGGAAATGTATTTTCACTGAAATGCAAATATGGTATTGATACCACCGTATTGGTTTACACACTATATAAAAAAATATGCGGTAATGTTACTATTCTTCTGTTTTACTTTTTAATTTTTAAATTATCGAGGATTGCAGGCAGTTCGATATATTGATTTATAGACTGTTGTAAACTGTTTATCTTGCGATAGTATCTTTTGTCCATTGTTCTATTATTACTAATTTTGACAATACAAAGTCTTTCACAGTTATTCAAATCAACAGGGTATCACATTTTTATGACTGTTGCTGGTTTTCATGATACGTCAGTACTGTCATAAAGGACGCTATGGTGTCTCAGTGGTTAGCGTGCCGGACTAACGACACCTTTGTTTGCTACAATTAAAACAAGGAGACAAGATGTCTTAGAAAATGTGGTCGAATCGGAGAGTTTATGATAAATTTTGGTCATATATATTGATTTAGTGACTGCAATTTATTTAATTACTAATGATGCAATATACAATAGATCTCTTTATATATCTCCTGAAAAATGGTGATTGTTAACTGCTTTAAATATTAAAATGATTGAAACATAAACTATATCCATGTGTGTATCACACGACAATGGGATTTTATTCAGAGATTTGAGTGACTATAGAGATTAATACACTTCGGACTGGTGATCTGTATGATAGCCTTACATTTACCGATTAAGTTAGCAAGACGTCTTTCCTAGATTCAAAATATTTATTATAAAATAATGCTAGTTAAGACAGGTGTTTGGATAAGCAAGACAACTTGATATATTGAATTGAAGGCGTGGTAAGATAGAAAATGTGAGTAAATGCACTTTTCGTAATATAGCTATGATCGAATATGCTATTTCCTGCGTGAAAGTCATAAAACTTATTTTAAAAAAATCAAATTTGGGTTGGGGTGCATTCACTTCTGCTATGAAGTGCCACTGACTTCAGAGGTCAAACGGATAATATTCTTATGCTTTGTTTTAATATAGACATCCAAAATAAGGACCCATTTGACCTCACTTGCTTATTAATATTTTCATGATTTTTTTTAATACTTTTTCCCTGATTGCGGCATTCAATTTATACATAAAAATGGTCCCTGTTTCCTTAACAACAACACCTGGACAAAGAGAAAATGAACAATTTTGACTCAATATAGATCCTAGATATTTAGGTTTATTATTATATATATTTATATTAAATCAAAGTAGTGCATAACTACATCAGAAAAAAAACCCTTATCTATATTTTGTAATCAAGCAACTGAGATTTCCTTTCAGAGCATCAGCTAGTGAAACATCTAAAACATGACACAAGAGTGTTACTAGTATCTTATTTAGTAGACCTTGCAGTGAAAAATCGAATTCAATAAGGCCATTACAGTGTTAAGCATACACTGATAAATGATATGTACCGGGTTTAGTAAAGATATTTTCCATACATAAAAAGCAGACTAATCAAGAAAACAACTATGAATACATGTGTAAATATTCACAACAATATTATCAATAATTCACTTTTTGAAGACCATTCCCAGGCTTTTTTGGATTAAAGGCTTCTTTGAATAAACCATGCTCTCTCTCTCTCTCTCTCTCTCTCTCTCTCTCTCTCTCTCTCTCTCTCTCTCTCTCTCTCTCTCTCTCTTTGAGTATTCTCTCTTCTGTCTCTTAGCTATATCACATCATATAAGCTTCTGATATTATAAAACTTTTGTTATACGTTACTCATATGCCATGTATGTATTTGCTTTTTTCAATAAGGTGTTATCTATTCTGTGTTTAACGTTTGTCCATAATTGCAGATTGTAAGAGATATTATAAACAACATATTACATTGCTAATATTTTCATGATTATAGATTATAATATATAATATTATAAATATTTAGACATTGAATTTTTGCCTTAGAAGGTTTTAGAAGGTGTACCTGCCATTTTGTCTTGTTTATAAGTTATACAAAAGTTATATTTTTATTCAAGGTTGAATATTAGAATGTTCTAGAACAGAACTGTTTTTCGAATTGGAAATAACTTCAATTTCTATAAAAGGTTTTAAAGTAAACAAAATTTTAAATTCGTGTCATTGTTAGTTGTATTTAGATATAATTTGAGAGTAAACATTTACTGAAAAATTATACACTGAGACTATTAAATTCTCATCGATAGTTTGGACAAAATCATTATTTTGGGTTTGTTGTGAATTTATTCAGGGAAATTCCAGATTCTGTCAATGCGATGCATCAAGGCTATGGCACATCAGCTCATTCAAGGCTTCTGGCACATCAGCATATTCAATGCGGAAATTCTTTCGAACGCTCTACATTTGCAATTGTGTTGAACTTTCCTGAGTTTTTAGGATGTAATTCACAATATTGTACTTTTTTGTAAGTTTTCTCTTTGTTTTCGAGTAAAATAAATCATTTGTTGAATTGTACTAAACTTGTTGGCTTTATTTTCCTGTTAATTTGTTTAGATTAAAGAGTTGTAAGAAACTGTTCTGTTTTCATATAGCCACATTACGGTATCCACACGTACGGTCTGGAAAGTAAGAAAGGGAAGCAAACGAAGGTAAAACTGTACGCTTGAGGGACACATGCCTAATACAAATGTGTCGTTAAAATTGTGAAAGATGACTTTGGATAAATCTTATAGACAATGGGGCTGGCAATACACCTATTGACTTTTTAGCATTAGGAGTTTCTTTAAGACTTGCCGTGTTCACAGACTGTATCACATAACAATGTGTACTTGCTAAACATACTTTAAATACATGTTTCTTTCTTTGTCGATATGTGTATGTATGTGTGTGTGTGTGTGTTTTGAAACACTTGTATACAAAAGGCAAATAAATCGCCTTACTGCCTCTAAAGATATAAACATGAAATTAATTTCCATTATAAAGCTTTGCTTTACTTTAATACAGGCAACTTAATGTATTATGAGCACATGTGGAAATTATTGTTTCAAAGGCATGGGCATTATTCAGCACTATTTTGATAGCTACTTTATGAGGATTACACACTTGCTTAAATTGAATGAATGGCTAAGTTTTATGGCAGTAAGAAACACATCATTGGAACGAAGACGACATAAAAGTTTGTTAAAGATACAGATAAAATGGAAGCAATAATTTTACTTTTTTTGCTAGGCTAGAATAAAATCTTTGTAGAGCTGTTCTGAAACAACTTTATTACATTGGAAGTCCGCGTGTCTTTATGAACATACATTGTTTTACATTAGAAAGGCTAAATCATATATGAGCTTAAACTTTATTACATTAGACAGACTTAAATCTGTACACGCAAAAGCGCTATTACATTAGAAAGACTGAAGCGCATATGAGTATACATTTTATTACATTACAAATTATCACCTGCAGCATCGCACACAACTTTCAAAATTGCTTTCTCTTCTTTTGTACAGTTGCGCTTTCCATTATTACCAGTCAGTTTCATATCGATTTTGTTAAGTTCTTTAAACTCTGCTCGCTATCACGTGTTCTTGATCTTTCTCGAGTATTTCACTTGGTCCAGTGCTTCTCACCGTTTCTTACCGCTTTTGTGCCCTTTCTGACGGCTTGATTATCACAGTATTGCGTCATCTTACAGTTTCTGAGTTTAGTAACATAAAATACTTGAATTGTTTTGTATTCGTACAGTTTCCAATGATGCCCAGAATGTCTCAGGTACTATATAAAAACTGTCATTATTAATGCTACATTAAGTATTGGAAAGTACTGAAAGTTTCGCAGAAGTGAGCTATGTAATTGTTTATTGCACACACACACAGATATATATACAACAATACTGTATGCATACCCAAACCTTATTAGGACTAATCTATCCCTTGATAACACTTATACCGATAATATTCCCGTGGATTATCTACAGACTTAAGACCACTGGCAATGATGTTGAACTCGCAGTCATCAGGAATTTTCCACGACCTTGACTACATCCCATCTCATACAAGCTACAACTGTCAGTGGCATCGAACTAAGCTCTCATCAGGACTTTGCTACGACCTTGACGATATACCATATCATTACACCAGAAAAAATGTTAGTGGCATTGAACTCAACTTTCATTAAGACTTGCCTACCACCTCCTGCATATCATCTCAGGATACAAACCGAAAACTGTCTGTGGTATAACCCCCTTCTTCCCCCCAAAAAACCCCTAAGAAAACAAACAACGCAAAACAAAGCAAAACAAGCAGCAAAAACTTTAAGTTTTAGAAAAAATTGGTGGATCACTCCAGTAGAAAGGCTAATTTATCATAGATAGAGATGTCCAAACCGAGCCACACACACAAAAGCTGCTTAACATCTCATTATATGAAATGGCAAACTGTGTATGCAAGACAATATCCAGAAGTCTCTCAAAACTCTTGTTTTGGAACACATGTTGAAGAATCACTGCATAGCGATATTTCAGTCTAGACCTACGGAAACAATCCCTAAGTTACCTTCCACTTTCAAGATGGTAAAATTCCAACAATATAGTGAAATAGCAGGAACGACCAGATCAATATTAATATATGGCATGCAAGGCACTAAACAGAAATTTCGCAGACACACTGGTCAGACCATAACATTATCTGGCTTTCTTTATGTATTTAAAGTTTCTTAATCTTCAGTGATGTCAGCTCTGCAGCCAGTGCCTCAAGTTAGTGATATAGCAGTTTAAGTATTTCAAAACTCCGCAATGATGAACTTCTGTTACATATGCTGACCTTGAACTTTTACATTATTGCCTAATATGAGATATGCCTAACCAATCCGATCGAGGTCGTTCGTTATTGAAAATAGTGTAAATAGGTTAAAGCTAAAGAATAGTATAGCTGGGATTTCAATGTACCTTAAATATAAACTACAGTTTGAAAGGGGAGGAGGCAATTTTTTGCTTCTTCTTCTCAGTTAATAGTTCCATGGTCATTTTATACGTAGTTCGATTTTATGCTCAGCATGTATACAGAATAAACAAGAGGGAAGAAGCACTCTTTTGCAAATTCTTACTTGATAGTAGAACGCCGTAGAATTCAAGTGGCTTCTTTTTCAACCATCATTGACGTTCTGAAGGGATTATGTTTCAGATTTCATTGACTTTGAGGGGCTTATGTTTCAAACGTCATTGACTTCGAGAGCCTTATGGTTCATACTTCATGCGTGAATTAGTATAGATAATGTATGTATGGCTTTCCGTTTCACGGACGGTAAAAATATTCAAAGCTTATGGTGGCAAGGGTTTAGACCTTGGTACTTCATAATCGTCCTTAATTACAGACTTGTACAGGTAATTCTAAACTCTCTAAAGTAATGACTCTTTTTACAAGATTTCTGTGTGTATATGCAAGAGTTTCAATTCATAATTGTATCATTAGACAAAAAGCTTTTTTTCTGGTTGGTTAAAGCATTCCTTCTACTCGGACATTTTCCAAAGAAATTAATTAACATTCGAAACCCATCATTTTTGCTTTTTTTGAAATCAAGATCAGAAAATGAGGTAAATAAATGATTGAATGCGTTTCAGAAAACGATATGTTCAACTCTAAAATGCCCTAACAAAAAAAAAACATAACAACAATGTTTCTTGTAATGAAAATGTGTCAATTTTGGATTGAACTGAGGTTTTGTCGATGATAAAATTATGTATATCTATCCACTTTATTTAGCTTATTTTAAATGTATCTTTTCAAATGCCTTTTTGACTCTTGACTAAACAGTATTTTTATGAATTGGTTGAAAGTGTAAAAAAATTGTTTGAGGATCAAAATGCGATATCAAAATCATCTAATCAATATGTCAGTCTCGAAAGTCAAATGGGATGTGGATTTTGCAGGGACAGGTAAAATGCGATGTGGATTTTGCAGGGACAGGTAAAATGCGATGTGGATTTTGCAGGGACAGGTAAAATGCGATGTGGATTTTGCTAATAATTTTGTTTTATGGTATACTTAGCATTTGACCTTGAGAGTTTTCGTCGAAACTTTTTTTGATACCCATTCTTAGCATCCTAAAATAGTCATGTTTAGGAGAAAGAAAAATTATTTTATAAGCGTGTTCTTCTTTGATTTATATATTCCTTTATCATCGCGGTCAATAAGACACATGACTTTTTCAAAACGTACATAAATGTTTTGATGCTGTATCGGGAAGACGTCTGTGACAGTACAACTATAGAACCATTTATATGGGACGATAAGAATCTTGGATATATAAAGTGTCTGAGATTATCTGACCTCTGGATTCAGTGAAAAGTCATTAAATCTGTTTTAGCCAACATGATCGGTCAAGAAACACTGAACTAAACACTAAAGATTTTGTCACACGTGATTTTAAAAGTGACTGAAGAAAGACAAGTTTAGAATTTCATCGCTTCATCAGGTAAGTCATGAAAAATTGTAACCTTGACCTATGAATAAGTTTTGTTCTTACCGCTGCTAATCAATTTATCTGATAAGAAAAAATCATTTTAACTACATTCAAACGTTATTTGTTGTGCAATGCGTAAATTGTTATTGTTGGTAGCATTTTATGTCTATATTAATTAACATTTTCTTTTCCTTTACATGCTGCACATTTTTGTCTGCCTATTCTACGTCTTTATTGTCACTTGTTTTGTTAAATGCATGAATAATTTACGCAACAGAACTCAGGATAAGTATTGAAAATCTGTAGCATATTCTCATAACTGCTGTACGTTTTATTAAAGGCAATAAACATTGTTAAAATCAATAACAGAGTATAATAAAACTGGAATAATTTAACATTTTGTTGACAATTCATGATTTCAGATGTTTCTTTGTGACACAGGAAGTCTAAAAAAAGAAGAGAAATGACATGACAAACAAAAATTACAGGAGCGTTTTCGGTGATTCTTAATTCGATTCTCTTGTATGAAATAGCTGGCGCACAAGCGATAAAAATTTAATTTTCTCTAGAGCTGGAAAATGAAGGAAAATGCATTCAGTGTCATCAAATTTAGATCGAAATTACTCTGTGTTGAATTCCAATTACTCAGTTGAACTGCCATCAAATAGTCAATTAATTGCAATCAGACGACAAACAAACGAACCATGTTTTAACGATAGAGAAAGTTTTATCTCATCAAATATTGCTACAAGATATATTATTTCTTTGACAAAAGTTCAAATGAATATTGTAGATAATAAACAATTTGTAGATATGTCTTGATTAAAGAAAAAGCAGCAATCGTCAATGTCGCAGTAAAAATTGAAAGTGTATTGGTAGTTGAAATTCTTACAATTGTGGTACATGGAATCCAATCTCCAAACTTAAAGGCACTCATTAATTTGTATAGCTACTACTTTAGGTATTAAAAATGTATGTACTATCTACTCAAGAATTCAAAACGCAAGTCTGGATATGATTGCCAAATTAATTATCCCCAAACTTTTAATTTTAGTGCGGATTATCGTAACGAGCCATTGCAAATTAGATTTCGTCAATATCCTCATGATCATGATGTTGATGATGAAGATGATGGTGATGATAATGATGATGATGATGATGATGATGATGATGATGATGATGATGATGATGATGATGATGATCGTGATGACGATCATCATCATCGTCGTCGTCATCGTCATCATCATCATCTAATAAAAAGCCAGAAAATTGTATATAATAAAGCAATTTTGATTTATTTTTATCCTGGTAACATAATCTTGGATGTAATGAAGCGGCTTCTTTTCGTTTCAGACTCATTTGTCTTTACTAATTATATTAAAGTCGTATCAGTGTTCCAAATGTGTTGTTAATACAACTTTCATACCATTAGCTTTAAAATCTCTTGCTAAGAAATACTTTAAAACTCTCCTCATGCATATCCATCTTCCACAACCCTTTATCGACTCAATAAAACAATAAGTGTATACGCTGTATGTCTCACTAAGTGAAATTTAGGTATTGCTTTAAATCATTAAATTGAACAATTCATGATGGTTTGGGAAATGATATATTTTACCGATGCATTCATTTTATGAAGCCTGAGTTGGTGTTCGTTAAATGAGGAACAAGTTGTCAATCATCTTGCGTCGTCGTCTATGTCGCTGGCTAATTCGTGGGAAATCCCCCATGTACAACAAATAATTAGCAATGTACTCTAACACAGTATGCCTTTACCGATTTCGATTTTAAAAAACACAATTTTTAAACACAAGAAAGACGACATCATCCTTGAACAATCTTTATTTTGTTTCTGAACGATCCTTTGCCTGGGTGGATGTTCAAATAAAAATTTTCAGGATACGGTAATCAAATTATGTATTGTTTCAGATCGTTCCTTTATCATTGAAATCCTGGATTAAATAACAAGAAGTGGTAACTACCAGAAAATGTAACCAGCCATACCCAACATGCCTCTGACGAGTTACAATATCCAAGAACAGATACCCACCATGCCTCTGACGAGTTACAATATCCAAGTACAGATACCCACCATGCCTCTGAAGAGTTACAATATCCAAGTACAGATACCCATCATGCCTCGGACGACTTACAATATCCAAGTACAGATACCCACCATGCCTCTGATGAGTTACAATATCCAAGTACAGATACCCACCATGCCTCTGACGAGTTACAATATCCAAGTACAGATTCTTGCAATTTAGTTTCCTTCTATGATAGAACATGTCAGTTTACTTTATTTGTAATCAATGATTGAATTTTGAATAAACTTAGTTTTGTAAATAAAATATTCTAAATGTTAAAAAAAACTAAAAGTAGAAAAAATAACGATAAGGTAAAATGTTTATTCGAATTTTCATGAATATATTCAGTAGCATGACGTGAGATCAGTGTGGCAAAATAGATCTGCTATTTTAAAAGAGAAGTTCTTTCAAGGCAAAAAAGCCGTTGCGTTTTTATTCTAAATTCTGAATGCGATGGATGAGTATTTTAAGTTCTGCTCCTCAATGTAAATGACGAAAAGATAACAACGATAACAACGGGAAAGAACTGCACTGATAAACCTGCGCCTGTATCTATTGAGAACTAATTACATTCGACGTGTCCTGTTATGTGCAGAAGTAATATACACACTTTTAACAAACGAGAATGATCTCTTCTGGTGACAGTCATAGAACTAATGCAACCTTACTTATGTAATTGATAAATAACAGTTGCAACAACGTCATCTTTCTAAATTAGTGGTATTTATTAGTTTGCCTTCTGAAGGAAAAGACAACACAAAGTTTTCTTTCTGCTGTGCTTTGGTGATAATCAACCATGTTTTATGTCTCTTAGTTGGAATTAAACAATTTGCAGAAGTGTCTATTCATTATAAAAATGGAGTTGTTTTTCAATAACCTAATAAACATTGAGGCGGGGTGGGGTGAGGTATGCAATGTTGCCAATTTTTTACCATGCCTTTTATATGCAATGCAACACACAATATTTACGAACTGTTTGACAATGACAGCAGGAGAAGAGATCCAAGATATGTAAACGTTTTTATGTACAAAAACGAGCAACGCTTTCTTCAATTATTTTGTAAAATGCATATTTAATATTTTTTTTACTTGTGCTGGAACACGCTTGTTCTTGAAAATCATACTTGTCGACTAAGCATAGATCATTCTCGCTCGAGGAATTTAATCATTAATAATTAAGTTATTCCAGCAAGATTAAATCCCTTTTGATACTCTTTTTTAACAAAGGAATATCTTTCATATTTAACAACAGAGTGGGGCCAAAACGCTTACTTGTTGTGAAAGGATTCGTTTCTTATCGTATACTGAACTTTGCATTTGGTCATTTAATTTTATTTGGCTTAAAATTAGTTTAAAGTCGACTAATTTTGCTTCGTTTTTGTATGTTACTAGCCTGGCTCTCACCAGTGTATCGAACTCTTGGTTTATGGTTTAAAAAACATTACCACATTACAAGCTGAAAGGATTATGTATGCATCGTTTCTTAGCAATAGTTATATAGATGCATATTGAACGTACTTGTCTAGCATCTGTATATATATATATATATATATATATATATATATATATATATATATATATATATATATATATATATAATGGGTAATGATTAAATGTTTAATTTATGAAACTTGTTGAATAATGTTCAATTTTATCGAGCCTCGGTGAACAAAAGCTGGATATTATTCAATATGATTCATAAATTTAATATTAAATCATTATTCATTTGAGATTATTTTACCATTTGTGTTTATGTCATTGGAGATCATGTACAAGGAACGAAAAACGAATAATGTTATTCATTCTGACAGACAATGTGCATAAAAAATAATCCCAACCAAAGTTGAACTAGTATTGACGTTTAAAAGTAGATTTTACTTTTTTCTACTTTTATTAATCAAAGAAGAAGAATCCTTTCGAGAAAATATAACATTTTACACAGGCATAATCACTTTACAACACATAATATGCAATATGTCTGACGTCGCATTGTTTGATGCACTAACCGTACTCCATCTTTACGTAACCTTAAAGTGTCACTTTCCCAGCTAAACATTATATTGATATTTCGATATTATCTGAAAGAAGATTAAATGGATGCACAAATCTCCATATTTACTACAATTTATTTGTGACCGGATATATGTAGTGTTTGATTTACTAAGCAAAAAATTTCATGGGCTAATTTGGACCAATCAGATTCGCATAAATTTATATTTTAGCGTGTGGTAATATTAAGAATATGAAAGTGCACATGTACAAAAACTATACCTACTTTATTAGGGGTTGGCAAAGTGCGGCCCGCCACAGTTTGTTTTTTTTTGGTGGCCCGCCACGACATTCTGAAAACCCCGTTTTGAACTGAGATTTGCTTCATGACCGCGACCAAAAGTTCGTCTCGTGTTTTCCATTAGAGCGGCTACGTCAATGCACGTCCGCAGGCAGAGCAAATACGCACTTTTCCGGTTTGTCACTTTAATTTCAATTTTGTCTTTGCAACAACAAAAAAATACAAATTTCTAAATTAAGTGGGGCCATGAACCCTCAGAAAGAGCGCAAAATTGTTGATGAATCCTGTGTGTTTAATGAAGAATGGACACACAAATATCTCTTTGGAAATACAGGCAAGAAATCAGCGTGTTTACTGGGTCATGAAATGATTGCCGTATTTAAGTAGTATAATCTGAAACGACACCACGAAACAAAACATAACGATTTTGGCAGCAAACATTCTGAGGACGAACGCAAGAAGAAAGCTGCGGATTGTGTTACAAAATTGAAGAAGCAACAAACATTATTTACAAAGCAATCAACACTTCAGGATAGTGCTACAGAGGCCAGTTTCATGATAGCCTACAACCTTGCTAAACGCGACAAGCCTTTTACGGATGGCGAGTTTATTAAGAAAGTGTATGGTAGATTGTGCAAGCGTATTGTATCCTGATGTGAGAAGCAAATTTGAAAATGTTTTTTTGTCTAGAAGCACTATAGTGCGCCGCATTGACTCAATCAGTGACGAACTAACAGAACAACTGACGACCACATTGACTGAATCAGTGACGAACTAACAGAACAGCTGACGACCACATTGACTGAATTAGTGACTAACAGAACAGCTGGCGACCACATTGACTGAATCAGTGACGAACTAACAGAACAGCTGAATGCCACGAGGAAAGATTTTGTTTTGGTTTTTATTGGCACTGGATGAAAGCACAGATAATGAAGGCAGTACGCAGTTACTCAGTTACTCATTTTTATCCATAGCGTTAATGAACATTTTGTCATCACAGAGGAATTACTAGGCCTGGAATCAATGAAAAGTACAACCATTGGTCAGGACTTATTTTAGTGTGCTGTAAATTGCGTTGTGAAAGATGGCTTGTCATGGAATAGAATGGCAAACATTACAACAGTTGGGGCCTGAGCTTTTACTGAAAAAAATGTGGGTATGTTTACGCTTTTTAAAATCAAGTTACAAGCACAAGACGTACACAGTGATGTCTTGCCATTTCATAGCATTTTGCATCAGGAAATGTTTTGTAAAACTGCACTGGACTTAAAGCATGTGATAGAACCTTTTGTAAGTGTGGTAAACATAATCAGAGCAAGGGAACTAAACCATCTACAGTTCAACTCAATGCTTGATGATTTGGAGGTTGATTATGAAGATGTAATTTGCCACAACAGTGTGAGGTGGTTGAGCTTGGGCAAAGTGATAAAAAGAGTCTGGGTATTGCAGAATGAAATCCTCTTATTTCAGGATATGAAGGGGATTTCTTGTGATTTTCTAACCAAAATGGGATGTGAGGAGTGGAGATATGAGATGATGTTTTCAGCCAATGTATTTGAGAAATTGAATGAACTGAATGTGACATTGCAGGGAAAGATGTTGTTCGCACATGAAATGTGGAAGCATGTAAAATCATTCAATGCAATAATAGGTCAAATTGCAAGGCAAGCAGGAGATGGCAGATATTGTCATTTCCTTTTATTAGGAAAAGAGAAAGTGCCTGAAAGTGTTTCCTCTAAGATTAGGGATCATTTGCAGAGTTTGGAAGGCAAGGTCACAAGAAGACTTCAGGACTTCAAGAAGATTGAGCCTAAATTTAATTTGCTGTCTTATCCTATCACTGCTGATATTGATACAGCACCTGAGGAGCTGCAGCATGAACAAATTGACATGGAGTCAGATCACACAGAAAAATAAATGTTTAATACTGTGACATTAGTTGACTTTTATAAGTCTTTGTCTGCTGAAAATTCCTCTATATTTGGATCTCCATATATTTGTGAGCAAATATTTTCTTGCATGAAGATCAACAAGAGTAAATACAGATGCTCTTTGACAGACATAAACTTGCAGGCAGTTATGAGAATCTCAACAAGCAACTTCACTACTGATTTAAAAACAAATGTTAAAAAATGTGATAGGGTGGACTTGTCTCATTAAACTGATTATATAATTAAATGTGCTACCAGCTAGAAATCTAGATAATAATATTAGCACAATAAATAAATTTAATAAAACTACCACCTTTGTTTAAGTTTTATTTATTGATTTTTATACCATTTATACTTTTTCTGAAATGAAATGTAATGTTAACCAAAGAATATAATCATTTCAAACGGTGGGGCCCTCCGCTAAAATCAGCTACCACAAAGTGGCCCTCCGAGCCAAAACAATTGCTCACCACTGTAATATGGGATAAACTCGTATATAACACGAGCCCAACTTCATACATTACATATACAGATGTGACGTCGCATATGACGTTGGCAGATCTGGGTCGATACAGTTTTGCTAGCAGTAATAGTTAGATCAAACGAAATAGACCCAATTCAGCAGTAAAGTTGCATTACATCAGTTCAGGATCTATGTTGTTTGCAGTTGGACGCGACTTATAAGAAAGTATTTACACTACGCATACAGACTTGGTATTGGTTTGTTTGGTAATGAATATATATATATATATATATATATATATATATATATATATATATATATATATATATATATATATCTTGCAGTTTATCTTGCATCTTTCAGTTTGTTTTGCAGTATCTTGTAGAGTATCTTGCAAACACTGACAAGTTCTTGAGTGGGAATTAAATAGAGATATAAATTAATTGCACCGCATGTATATATTTTTTTTAAAAATCTTATTTTTTGCAAATATGGTTATCTTTTATAAAACCAAAGTTCAGTGCACATTAGGAATATCAGCGCATGGAAAAGATTGTTGCATGTTTTTTCTTTCATGATCACTGGATAAGTTAATAACATCCTGGGCAACTACTTTAGTTTCAATTTTATTTATATTTTATCCGTTTTGGATCAGAGGCGTTGCTTTGGTGCTGAATCACAAACAGGTGCACTTAGAAACAATCAATATGTGTGTTTGCCATTTTGATTTATATCAAGCGGTAGATAACACGACACGAATAATAACTTTTGCAAGTCAATGTCAGCTCTCTTGATTAGTGCATTGCTTTTTTTTACAGTTTAATATTGCTTATCAAACGAATGAATAGACGATATTGTTTTGTCTCAGTGTGCAATTATTATAATGTTTGATAAATCCTTGATACTGAATAACTCGGTAATCTTGGAATTATTATGATTTCTAAAGATTCATTAAATCTTGGTAGCGATCAGCAGTGTCCATTAATGTATGTCATAAACAGGATTTTCTTTACAAAAACTTTAGTGAACTTTAAGATAAAAAAAGTTTCATTTCCATATCATAATGACTTGTAAAAAGTTGTTGAAAATAACAATAGTCTCTCTATTTTAAATATGCGTTTTGAAAATAATATTCCTATTAAATGACATCATTTATCATAACATATCTTGCTAAGTAATAAATAATAAATTACTTAGATCAGCATGGGAGTTAATCCACTTCAAAGATACACCTATCTTGTTTGTATTCCTTAGTTAAACAAAGAGAAAATATAAAATATGAATAAAATTTACAATATCTTGACAACGATCACCAGATGTCGGGCAGACAGATGAAATAGAAGGTTTTACCTCATCACGCTACGTAAAACGTATTGGTTCAGGGTTTGTTTATCCAAATGTCGCTTTCAAAAGATACTATAAATGAAGTGTCATAGTATGGATTTTTCAAATTGATACCTGACTAGCTTATGTAATATTTACTTTTCATAAATGGTATTCACTCATATAAACATCATATGTAGAATATCAGATTCTAATTTATTCATATGCCATCAACTAAGTGATGGATATGTGGCTTAAAATAAAAACATTGGCATAAACTACTTGTATGGAAGTATTCATATGAGATATTTCCTGGGGACAATAGCATGTAAGATTGATTCGGTCGAGATACCAGAGGTATATATGCACAAAAAAAAGATCCTTTTGCCTCGGAGGTGATCATCTTACATCAGTTATTAGATACCTTAATAGTCAAACTCTTATACGTTGTTTCCATTTGTTTTTCATAATATTCTGGCAACGTCTAATACTGTTAAGCCTTCAACTGCAGCTATATTAATATGTTTATTAACAGCGGATCATAAAGTAATTTGCAAACACCCTCTCTCAGGTTAATTCTGATCGTAACTTGTTCTTTGTAGGGAACAGGTTATGTTTGCTTTTCACCTTTGCTGTCTGGAACCCAACCCAAGAATTAGTAAGTGTAAGAGTTACGTAGTCCAAGTTGAGTGTTGTAACAACCATGGTTTTCAAACGCGTAATAAAAAGTGGATAAAGTTTAAACTGTTACATCCAATAATTGGAGAATGTGTGTGTGGGGTGGGGGTGCACAGGTTCAATTACGTGATCTTCGTTTAAAATTTTGGCTTTCATCTTTGCGTACTTTGTGTCGACACAAACAACCGAACAGTTTTACCTCGTCTGCATTAACACATTAATAGTACATCACCCAAGGTAAGGTATCAAATTAGGAGTTACAAACACACATCATAACACACAATAATATGTCATACATACACATCAAAACACACAATAACATGTCATAAATACACATCAAAGCAGAACATAAACACGCAATACCATGTCACAAACACACATCAAAGCAGAACATAAACACATAATACCATGTCACAAACACCCATCAAAGCTGAAAAAATTAATGTTTTCTTCAGTCTGGACATGATTTGTATTTGGTATATATTTGTAAATTAGATTATGTTTGTCAAGGAAATATAAATCAACTAAAACACCAGACTGAGTATAATATTATAGTGTATGTTCCAGTTTCGTTAAATTTAAAATTCCATGTCACTGCTAAAAATTAGGTCAGTATTATAGAACTTTCGGTATGTCCTGTACTTTGTCTCTCCTTTGACATTTTAAATTTAGCGACCACAGCATATACATATCTGATTAGGGGGATTTTGTTACTTACAGCATTCAAGCTTATGTTGAAAGAGATAGAATGCACAAACATAACACGATTGTCTTTCCTGGAAAAAAAGAGTCACCTACTACTGACTGGGGTACTTGTCTAGTTTGGTATGCTGTGCTAATAACAAAAAAAACCCAAAGAAAAACAAACTTGGACAACCAAGCACACACCGCACATATGTTTCTATATAACCATTGCTTTTAATGGATGCCTTAAAACAGATTTTTATTTATTACGTCAAATTGTTTAATAATGTGATAAGCCGATGCGGGAAGGGGGAAAGGGAAAGGGGGATGGTTAGGAAGAAACATAGGAACAAAGTAGAAGTGAAAGTAAGTTAAAGGAAATCAATTACATCACTATTTTCATACGCCAATACAATGAGAAACAATTTCATTCATGGCTTTGAAAATGAAGTATTTATAGCACTCTGTTTTTAAATAAGACTTATATTCTCCTTTTTTAAGAAGAGTGACCAAGGAGAATAAATTTGTCTTGACTAAATGCATAAGGATGACCTTACAAAATCAAGATGGAGAAATAGCCATAATAGTATAGGTGTTTTTGCAACAGCGAGATATACAGTCTAAATTGTAATGATCACATTTGATCTGGTAAAACTTTACAAGTCCCTCCTTGAAAATGTTGCGTAGTACAACTCAAATTACTAAACCGAATTAGAAGAACAATTATAGAGTGTACTGGTTTAAGGAAACTTCAGACCAATTGTTTAGTAATCGACACTTCGAAACAAAAGTTAAGCTGCAAATAAATCAATTTCTTAATGTGTAATGCGAACAGCAAATGAAAAATAAACCCACACCATTAACTGAAAAACCCAACCAAACAGAAAAAAAAATAAATAATTGAACAACAGTGATCTCACGCAGACACAACAAGACTAGCAAATTTCACACTTTGCTAGCATTTGGCATTCCGCCCTTGTTCAATTTATGTAGGTACAAACCATGCAATACTCATAATAATATGAATAAAGCATGGAGAAAACTGACTCTTGAACATGCCTAGGTAAATGTATTATGGTAGAAAACTGACTCTAGAACATGCCTAGGTAAATGTATATAATGTAGAAAACTGACTATAGAACATGCCTAGGTAAATGTATATAATGTAGAAAACTGACTCTAGAACATGCCTATGTACATGTATATAATGTAGAAAACTGACTCTAGAACATACCTAGCTAAATTTATATAATACAGAAAACAGAGTTTAGAACCTGCGTAGGTGAATGTATATACGGTAGAAAACTGACTCTAGAACATGTCTAAGTAATTGCATCTATAGTAGAAAACCGACACTAGAACATTGCCTAGGTAAAGGAATCTATAGTAGAAAACCGACACTAAAACATGCTTAGGTAAATGTATATAAGGTAGAAAACCTTTTCTAAAAGATGTCTACGTAAATGTATCTATAGTAGAAACCCGACGAAAAAACATGCCTAGGTAATGGAATCTATAGTAGAAAACCAACACTAGAACATGCCTAGATAAATATATCTATAGTAAAAAACGACTATAAAACATGCCTAGAAAAATGTACACATGGTAGAAAACCGACACAAAAAACATGCCTAGGTAAATATATATGAGGTAGAAAGTTTACTCTAGAACATGTCTAGACAACTGTATATAAGGTAGAAAACTGACTATAGAAAATGCCCAGGTAAATGTATATAAGGTAAAAAACCGACTCTAGAACATGCCCAAGTAAATTTATATATGGTAGAAATCGGACACTAGAACATGCCTAGGTAAATGTATATAAGGTAGAAAATCGACTCTAGAAAAAGTTTAAGTGAATGCATAAAAGGTAAAAACAGTCTCTAGAATCTGCCTAGTTAAAAGTATGAAAAGATATAAAACCTATTCTAGATTATACCTAGGTAAAAACATAAAAATATAAAAAACCGATTCTACAAAATAGCCAGATAAATGTACAAGAAATATATAACCGACGATAGAACATGCCTAGGTAAATGCATAAAAACATTTAAAAAGACTCTAGAAAATGCCTAGGTAAATGTATACTAGGTAGAAAACCGTCTCTAGAACATACCAGGCAAAATGGAAGCAATGTAGAAAACCGAAACTAAAACATGCCCAGGTAAGTCATTACAAGGTAAATAAAACCGACTCTAGAACATGCCTAGGCAAATGTATAAAAAGATATAAAACTGAAGCTAAAACACGCCTAGGTAAGTCTTTATAAAGTACAAAACCGACTATAGAACATGCCTAGGTAGATGTATACAAAGATATAAACCGACTCTAGAACATGACTAGGTAAATGTATGCAAGGTAGAAAACCGACTCCTTAAGATGCCTAGGAAAATGTATACAAGGTAGAAAACCGACTCTATAACATGGCTAGGTAAATGTATGCAAGGTAGAAAACCGACTCTATAACATGCCAAGGAAAATGTATACAAGGTAGAAAACCGACTCTTTAACATGCCTAGGAAAATATATACAAGGTAGAAAACCGACTGTAGAACATGCCTAGATAAATGTATGCAGTCTAGAAAAACGATAAAAGATAAAAATATACAATACTGAAGCTAGAACATGATAAGGTAAGTCTTTATAAGGTAGAAAACCGACTCTAGAACATGCCTATGTAAATGTATAAAAAGATATAAAACGGACTATAGAACATGCCTAGATAAATGTATGCAAGCTAGAAAAACGACTCTAGAACATGTCTAGGAAAATATATACAAGGTAGAAAAACGACTAAAGCCTAAGGTAATGTATATAAGGAAGAAAACCGACTCTAGAAAATGTCTAGGAAAATGTATATAATGGAGAAAACTGACTCTACAAAATGACTAGGTAAATGTATATGAGGAAGAAAACAGACTCTAGAAAATGCCTAAGTAAATTTATATCAGGTTGAAAACCGACTTGAGAATATGCTTAAGTAAATGTACGTAATGTAGAAAACCGACTCTAAAGCATGCTTAGGTAAATGTATATAAGGCAGAAAACTGACTCTTGAACAGGTATAAGTTGATGTATAGAAGGTACAAAACCAACTTTAGAACATGCCTATGGAAGTCTTTATAAGGTAAAAAATGATTCTAGAACATGCCTAGGTAAGTTTATATATGGTAGAAAACCGACCCTAGAATATGCCTAGGAAAATGTATAAAACGATATAAAACCGACTCTATAACATGCCTAGATAACTGTATGCAAGGTAGAAAACCGACTCTAAAACATGCCTAGGAAAATGTATACAAGGTAAATAACCGACCCTTTAATTTGCCTAGGTAAATCTATATAAAGCCGAACACTGACTATTGAACATGCCTAGGCAAATCTATAAAAGACAGAACACTTACTATAGAATGTGCCTAGGTAAATGTATATCAGGTAGGAAATCGACTCTGGAACATGCATAGGTAAATGGATGTAGAACACTGATTCTAAAACATGCCTAGGTAAATGTATATAATGTAGAAAACTGACTCTAAAACATACCTAGGTAAATTTATATAATGTAGAAAACTGACTCTGGAACATGCCTAGGTAAATGTATATAATGTAGAAAACTGACCATAGAACATGCCTAGGTAAATGTATATAATGTAGAAAACTGACTCTAGAACATGCCTAGGTAAATGTATATAATGTAGAAAACTGACCATAGAACATGCTAAGGTAAGTCAATATAGGGTACCAAACTGACTCTAGAACATGCCTATGTAAATGTATATAAGGTAGAACAATGACTCTAGAACATGCCTAGGTAAAGGAATCTATAGTAGAAAACCGACACTAAAACATGCTTAGGTAAATGTATATAAGGTAGAAAACCTTTTCTAAAAGATATCTACGTAAATGTATCTATAGTAGAAACCCGATGAAAAAACAAGCATAGGTAAAGGAATCTATAGTAGAAAACCAACCCTAGAACATGCCTAGATAAATATATCTATAGTAAAAAAGACTATAAAACATGCATAGACAAATGTATACATGGTAGAAATCCGACACAAAAAAGGTAGAAAAAGGTATAAAATGGTATAAAAGGTAGAACAACAACTCTAGAACATGCCTATGTATATGTATATAAGGTAGAAAACCGACTCTTTAACATGCCTAGGAAAATATATACAAGGTAGAAAACCGACTGTAAAACATGCCTAGATAAATGTATGCAGTCTAGAAAAACGATAGAAGATAAAAATATACAATACTGAAGCTAGAACATGATAAGGTAAGTCTTTATAAGGTAGAAAACCGACTCTAGAACATGCCTATGTAAATGTATAAAAAGATATAAAACGGACTATAGAACATGCCTAGATAAATGTATGCAAGCTAGAAAAACGACTCTAGAACATGTCTAGGAAAATATATACAAGGTAGAAAAACGACTAAAGCCTAAGGTAATGTATATAAGGAAGAAAACCGACTCTAGAAAATGTCTAGGAAAATGTATATAATGTAGAAAACTGACTCTACAAAATGACTAGGTAAATGTATATGAGGAAGAAAACAGACTCTAGAAAATGCCTAAGTAAATTTATATCAGGTTGAAAACCGACTTGAGAATATGCTTAAGTAAATGTACGTAATGTAGAAAACCGACTCTAAAGCATGCTTAGGTAAATGTATATAAGGCAGAAAACTGACTCTTGAACAGGTATAAGTTGATGTATAGAAGGTACAAAACCAACTTTAGAACATGCCTATGGAAGTCTTTATAAGGTAAAAAATGATTCTAGAACATGCCTAGGTAAGTTTATATATGGTAGAAAACCGACCCTAGAATATGCCTAGGAAAATGTATAAAACGATATAAAACCGACTCTATAACAGGCCTAGATAACTGTATGCAAGGTAGAAAACCGACTCTAAAACATGCCTAGGAAAATGTATACAAGGTAAATAACCGACCCTTTAATTTGCCTAGGTAAATCTATATAAAGCCGAACACTGACTATTGAACATGCCTAGGCAAATGTATATAATGTAGAAAACTGACTCTAGAACATGCCTAGGTAAATGTATATAATGTAGAAAACTGACCATAGAACATGCTAAGGTAAATGGATGTAGAACACTGATTCTAAAACATACCTAGGTAAATATATATAATGTAGAAAACTGACTCTAAAACATACCTAGGTAAATGTATATAATGTAGAAAACTGACTCTGGAACATGCCTAGGTAAATGTATATAATGTAGAAAACTGACCATAGAACATGCCTAGGTAAATGTATATAATGTAGAAAACTGACCATAGAACATGCTAAGGTAAGTCAATATAGGGTACCAAACTGACTCTAGAACATGCCTATGTAAATGTATATAAGGTAGAACAATGACTCTAGAACATGCCTAGGTAAAGGAATCTATAGTAGAAAACCGACACTAAAACATGCTTAGGTAAATGTATATAAGGTAGAAAACCTTTTCTAAAAGATATCTACGTAAATGTATCTATAGTAGAAACCCGATGAAAAAACAAGCATAGGTAAAGGAATCTATAGTAGAAAACCAACCCTAGAACATGCCTAGATAAATATATCTATAGTAAAAAAGACTATAAAACATGCATAGACAAATGTATACATGGTAGAAATCCGACACAAAAAAGGTAGAAAAAGATATAAAATGGTATAAAAGGTAGAACAACAACTCTAGAACATGCCTATGTATATGTATATAAGGTAGAAAACCGACTCTTTAACATGCCTAGGAAAATATATACAAGGTAGAAAACCGACTGTAGAACATGCCTAGATAAATGTATGCAGTCTAGAAAAACGATAAAAGATAAAAAATATACAATACTGAAGCTAGAACATGATAAGGTAAGTCTTTATAAGGTAGAATCCGACTCTAGAACATGCCTATGTAAATGTATAAAAAGATATAAAACGGACTATAGAACATGCCTAGATAAATGTATGCAAGCTAGAAAAACGACTCTAGAACATGTCTAGGAAAATATATACAAGGTAGAAAAACGACTAAAGCCTAAGGTAATGTATATAAGGAAGAAAACTGACTCTAGAAAATGTCTAGGAAAATGTATATAATGTAGAAAACTGACTCTACAAAATGACTAGGTAAATGTATATGAGGAAGAAAACAGACTCTAGAAAATGCTTAAGTAAATTTATATCAGGTTGAAAACTGACTTGAGAATATGCTTAAGTAAATGTACGTAATGTAGAAAACCGACTCTAAAGCATGCTTAGGTAAATGTATATAAGGCAGAAAACTGACTCTTGAACAGGTATAAGTTGATGTATAGAAGGTACAAAACCAACTTTAGAACATGCCTATGGAAGTCTTTATAAGGTAAAAAATGATTCTAGAACATGCCTAGGTAAGTTTATATATGGTAGAAAACCGACCCTAGAATATGCCTAGGAAAATGTATAAAACGATATAAAACCGACTCTATAACAGGCCTAGATAACTGTATGCAAGGTAGAAAACCGACTCTAAAACATGCCTAGGAAAATGTATACAAGGTAAATAACCGACCCTTTAATTTGCCTAGGTAAATCTATATAAAGCCGAACACTGACTATTGAACATGCCTAGGCAAATGTATATAATGTAGAAAACTGACTCTAGAACATGCCTAGGTAAATGTATATAATGTAGAAAACTGACCATAGAACATGCTAAGGTAAATGGATGTAGAACACTGATTCTAAAACATGCCTAGGTAAATGTATATAATGTAGAAAACTGACTCTAAAACATACCTAGGTAAATTTATATAATGTAGAAAAGTGACTCTGGAACATGCCTAGGTAAATGTATATAATGTAGAAAACTGACTCTAGAACATGCCTAGGTAAATGTATATAATGTAGAAAACTGACCATAGAACATGCTAAGGTAAGTCAATATAGGGTACCAAACTGACTCTAGAACATGCCTATGTAAATGTATATAAGGTAGAACAATGACTCTAGAACATGCCTAGGTAAAGGAATCTATAGTAGAAAACCGACACTAAAACATGCTTAGGTAAATGTATATAAGGTAGAAAACCTTTTCTAAAAGATATCTACGTAAATGTATCTATAGTAGAAACCCGATGAAAAAACAAGCATAGGTAAAGGAATCTATAGTAGAAAACCAACCCTAGAATATGCCTAGATAAATATATCTATAGTAAAAAAGACTATAAAACATGCATAGACAAATGTATACATGGTAGAAATCCGACACAAAAAAGGTAGAAAAAGAAATAAAATGGTATAAAAGGTAGAAAAACAACTCTAGAACATGCCTATGTATATGTATATAAGGTAGAAAACCGACTCTAGAACATGCCTAGGTAAATTTATAAGGTAGAACACTGACTCTAGAACATGCCTAGGTAAATGTATATGAGTTAGATAACCGACTCTAGAACGTGCCTAGGTAAATGTATATAAACTTGCCTAGGTAAATGTATATAAGGTAGAAAAGTGTCTCTAAAACATTCTTAGGTAAATGAATACAAGATAGAAATCTGACTCTAGAATAATTTTAAGTTAATGTATATAATGTAGAAAAACGACTCTATAACATGCTTAGGTAATATATATATATAAGGTAAAGAAATCACTCTGGAACATGCCTAAATAAATGTATATAAGGTAGATAACTTACTCTAGAACATGCCTAAATAAATGTATACAAGGTAGATAACTGACTCTAGAACAAGCCTAGGTAAATGTATATACCGTAGAAAAATGACTCTAGAACATGTCTATGTAAATGTATATAAGACAGACAACTGAATCTAGAATATGCATAGAAAAAGGTATATATCGTAGAAAAATGACTCTAGCACATTTCTATGTAAATGTATATAGGCTAGAGAACCGAGTCTAGAACATGCCTAGGTGAATGTATATAAGGTAGAAAACCGAGTCTAGAACATGCCTTAGTTAATGTATGTATGATATAAAACCGACTCTAGAACATGCCTAGGTAAGTGTATATATATATATATATATATATATATATATATATATATATATATATATATATATATATATATATATATATAACATTTCTTGGTAAATGTATATGAGGTAGAATATTCTAAGTGAGTATAAACTATGAATATTCCTCGGTGAAAACTTTTCAAAATGTTTTTAAAGTCTTGCTAATGGGACAATAATTCTTTTAAAGCATGTGGACAATTTTTTTTAAAATTAAATTTGAACGTCCGCCGCAAAAAGGAATTTGTAACCATCTTGAAGCAAATGTATGATATGTTTTAATTATTAAAATAATTTACTATCAGCATTTCTTAGCGAACATCTCTACACCAGTTTGTAAGAACATTATGTCCGTTGCGATGTTCTTTTTCCTATTGTTCTTGTTCTACTTTTAATGCATCACAAAATACATTACAAACGTTTCTAATTTAGACTCTGTTATCGAACATGTAATTAAAATTTCATCAGGAAAGAGAACGAATGCATTTGAAAAATATACACCGATATAAATAATTTTTTCGGACTAATTTCGTGAAATAAATCAAATCATTTCCTGCTGAGCTTAAGAGTATTTTACGAAATTACAAATCGGCAAACGGCAGGGGTGTGTACTATTCAGGGATGAAACCCCGCTGGCCCCTAATTATATTTGTTCTTAACTTATCATCTGTGTCGGTAGAAAAGCCGTCTACTAAATCATTTGCGATCAGTATATGGTTTCATATTACTGTATGCGTGATGTTTAGAGGAGTTTTATTACCGTTTCTTCGTTTTTGCGTACTACTTGTGCTAATGTTTCTCTAAACACTTACGATATAATCTCTATTTATGAAAACAAGCATCATTTTGAGATCTTCTGATAAAAAGGATTACTACCATTTCCTTGCATGCTCGACACACAATCCTTAAATAACGATGGAGGTAATTTTCTGATGAATTATGGGTAATCAGTTAATAAAAATAAGAAATCCAAGCAAGGATGTCATTATCAGAGCTTTAGTCTGTAATTTGTAATGTGGGATATCCTGGCCAAAAGCACACTTAATATTACGCATTACAATTGGGAGGGGAACAAACAGAATTTTAAATTGAGGCTATTAAGTTGACATCTATGCTGCCAAGAGCTCAATTTATCCATTGTTTGAATTTGTGACCTCAAACTGGATCCCTAAGGTTGCGAGATTTTTTAGATTTTAATATTGTGGGTTTATAGCCTCAAACTGGAACCAAAAACCCAATTATTTTATTACTTTTTTGCACTATCCAACACTCTAATTTGTGAATACTTTACACCACCGTTTTAATAATTCACAATACTCATATTTTGCTTTTTCCATCTTCCACATTTTGAATACCATCTTGCACTCACTTCTGAGTAACTTTAAGCATTCACCTCAGAACGATACAAACCCACATTTTAGCACAATTCAACACTTCGGATTCAGTATTATCCAACGCCTACGCTTTGGTACCATCCATTACCCAATTTTGAAAATTTTCCATCTTCAACTTTCGGATTACTATCTAGTGTTTCATTTGTAATTAATATTTAGCACCGCACCCATATTTTGATTAAAACATTTTTGAATTCAAGCCCAAATGCCGTGTTTACTGACTAAAACTTCACATCAATGTTTCTAACGTAAAGGGTAACATGTAAACGAATGCTAAAAAGAGGATGATATAATGCAAACATACTATCACATTGCACCAATTTTCTTTCAAGAGATGTCCTTAAGGAGGTCTTCTGCCAGCTTGAGAATAATGGTTATCTTCCTCTCAAACAGGTGATTATGCATGCTGTTCTTGTCCACCAGACTTCACCCTGTTTTGCAAAGATTGTCATTCTTGTTGACAAGTCAATGATCGACTGAATGGTCGACTGAATGGAGCTTGGATTATAAACGCGTATGACTATATTGACTTATACGAGTGGTTAATTTCAGCACTGCTCGCATGGTTTGATTCTTAATTAATCGCACGGGAAAGGAAAGAGTACCTCCTAATATGCGCGTTAATGCATGCAACTCATGCTTCTTAATCACAAGGTGTGAACCTTACGCACTAATTAATCACCCTAAGGGTGAAAGTTTAGCCCGCCAAATGAGCTACCATTTCTCAACATGAACCCCATTCTCATCCGGGGATTACAAATTAGTTAAAATCAATCACCTCGCATCAGGAATCGCCAACAAGCTGTTGATACCCGGTCCAGATGGCATAAGCACACAAGAGGAACAACAATGCCTGAAAGAGGAAAAAGAATCAAATTTCTACTGGAAACCCAGAGCGTCAAATATGGAAATTTTTCAAAAATAAGATAAAATCCCGCCAAGGTTTGCCAATTGTCTTTCTCTACAAACCAATAATATGATTTAACCTTTTGTGTAGTTAGGACAATCCAGTACGTTATATGGACTGTTCCTATATATTACAAAGTTTTGAATTTTGCGTGCAGAATGTGTATTTTATTCCAAAATAAATATATAAAAAACTGTTGGATCTACTTGATGCGTAACATGTTTGATTGCTGCATGGTTGTTTGGTGCTGTTTGGAAAGGTAGCCGGAAGGATCAAATTCAAGCTTGATATAAATATTATCAAAACAAGTTTTCAAACCAAAATGAAAACCCTAATGGCAGTTTGATCATTGTCCACTAAGAGGGCTATTTTAAGTCGGCAACTGAATAAATGGTCTTATTAAATTTTATAATATTCCATCTCAGACCTTTTGCACGAAGGATTTACGCTTATTCAACTCCGGTAGACGTTCACCTGCCTCCACCAAACCAGACAGTAAGTGGTTTTGGTAAGCGTCCCGAAAAAAAATGAAGAGAATGTTAGATCCATACATCTTTTTCTGATGCCTTATTTTTCTGGATTTAATGGATCGCCATTATATGTACTTGACTGCATTTATAAAACAGCAATCATTCCTTTTATTCTCTAATGCAAGTAAGTGTTACACGTCCAAGAGCATTGGCTTATTCAGGTCACATTAGTTTGATTTTTCTTCGGCCACTTTCATTATCTCCTCTCCTCCTTTCTGAGATATTTCACAGCCTGGATCGGGAATGGGAAGCTTCGTTTAATCTTCTAATGCTGCTTTCTGTTTGGGTTCCACGCCGCACTCATAGTGTCAACAGTTGCCTCGTTCTTGTAGGGGTGGAGGTGGATGTTCTGACCATGTTGACAAGTTTGTTACTGAATTCAGATCTCCGGACTAGGGTTGAATTTTCCTGCATTGGATGATGAGTGGCTTAAGGCCACCGACGAACCTATTGCCTACTTATCGTCTTCTTGTTTCTTAACACTCTAGCCTCTTCTTATTTCGCTTTGATATATTAAGGACAATATCTTCTGATTCATGTCATACCAACAGCAGAGTTGTTCTGTTTTCATCAACTCTCAGGCTCTATCTTGTAGCTATAGTCTTATTTAGGGTCTTATGAGCACGAAACGCTGACGCAAGGATTGCGGAGTTTACTGAAGACCGGGTAGATAAATCACCTAATATTTCTGAGTGGAAGACTATCGCGGACATGCTAGTAGCCCAACTCATTGCGAATGAATGGATGGCAGACGGATGGACAGGCAGATATTGAAGTAACGTTGTTTTCGTCCATATGAGGTAGGTCTATTCCTAGAACGCGGGACCCTTAATTTTTCGTGTGAGAGGGAATTTCAAACCACACTCCAGTATGCATACAGAGTATGCCAGTTATTTACATCGAGATTTGGGAGTAATGAATCCCCACGAGATTTATATGTTTACGAAGTAAGTGAGAATCGCACCAACACACACTCATATTAATTATGTATCTGTATTGTCATATGAGACGTCGGGTGTTATTGGACAAGATCTTCGGGGCAAATTTTAATATGCAAGTGGGAATTGGCGCGCATAGTCATATATGCTTGTCCTAGAGTAAAAACATGGAGGAGTGCTCTTGTGTTACTCCAAACTTTGGCCGGAACGAGCTTGAATGGCTATGGTCGTACAATATTAGTCAAAAATAGAGCCCAAGTATTCAAGTTGGCGGTCTCTACTTCCAATAATTTTTAAGCCACCTATATGATTATGTCAAACAATCAAAGTTAAGAAATACCATTCTTAATTCATTTTAATTGTAATTTAGAGTACAAAGTGCTCATTCGTTTCCAAACTTAAACCAAATATTCCGAGTATAAGTAACACCTCGTATTTTAGTATTACGTATTGTAAAGGTGCATGTAATTTTGACGGCGGTATATAAATGACCAAATAAGATTTTTAAATATTAATACAGATTTATCAAAAAGGGTTTTCGATATCTAAAAGGAAAACCCAGTGCATTCAGACAATTTTGGTGCTAGTCAAGCTGTTTCCGGCCGGTTTCACTGACAGCAGATATTCTTCCGACTTCGATACACTTTGGTCCGCATATACTGTATCTTATTAGGATATGTATTCCTTCGTCTCTCCTTCTCAACTGATTGGTGCCTCCCGTCCAACTTCTGGAATTCATTGCCACTCATCTAAAACTTCTTCACAGGCTAATTTCGTTTTGACTGGTCCTCATTGCAGAGGTTCCTGGTGACTGCCTCCTTCATTCCAAAATAGTTAAAATGACTTACCTCCCAATTCCAGTCTGGAGTAGGTCCTCGTCGACAATCAGTCTGTTGTAATTCACCTAATGCTTTTTTACTGAAGACCATGGCAAGAGCCTCTCGCTGTTATTATGATGAATGAGTTGAATAAATAAATTAATCTGACTGGTTGAATAGCACGGTTCGCACCTCTTTATGTCACAGGAGAATGATTATGAAGGAAAACATTCCTCAGATTCGGCAGGAGAACGTGATTTTTTTTTAAAGTTAAAGAGCCTCAAGAAGAACGTGAAAGGCCATGTGAAAAAGTTTTTCTTCTCTCTCCCCGCCCCGCCCAGCCCAGCCCCGCCCCGCCCCAAAACTGCCGCGACCCAAGCCGTCTTAACCGCCCAGCCCCGAACAAGTAAGATATTATGTAAACACAGTCAGTTTGACATTAATATTTGTAAGAATTTAAACTGCTCTTTATAAAGCGACCAGAAATGGTATACAAAAATGCAGTGGGAAAATAACGTTTTGGGTGGGAATGTTGAACGCCTTGATACAACTATATGGTCTTATACTAAGAAACAGAAAGAAGTTTTGTACAATTCAACTAGTAGTTTAATTCTCTAGAAGAAAATGTAAAACTTGAAGAGGAATTTTAGTAATGTGAAATAAGCCCAAATCATCTATCACAAATTCAAAAGTAAAGAATATTCCGAATGGATTTCAATAATATTGACTGTGCTGATGTCGAAATAGTCTTGAAGTAATTTATGTATCAATAGTCTTGATGCACCTCAGTGATGTGCTTCAGCATGTCTTTCAATAAGTCCTTAATAATCCTCAACAAAGTGTTTTTGTCCAAAATGTAAATGACCAATCTGTACTTTCAATGCATAATTTAAATATATAATTCGTCTCAAATTATAGCACCATACAACTAAAATTGATTTCATACAATGATCACAAAATATGAACAAAGACGCTGTTGAACAAAACCTCTTTTATATGCATCCTTACATGACGTTTGTTGTAATAGCATTTTATCAGAAATAACTAAAGCATTAATAGTAAACTTCACCAAACTGTAAACAAACTCGTTTCTAGAACCTTCTAAGGTCACAACCAAGGAAAGATCTTGGGATTTTAATTCAAGTAAAAGTCTTTCAAAAAATAGTAATATTCAGGTCTTGTCATAATTATATACTAAATTGTGGACAATAGTCAAGTACACACTATAAGTTAAATGTACATAAGCTTATTATTCTATTAGGCTTATTGGCGTGGCACCTACGTGGTTAGCATGATGTGCACCTGCTCAGGGGTATTGTCAGTTATCGTGTGGTGTCTTTGGATAAATTACATTACTCTTGTTTCCCAACTGTGGCCAAATGTTCTAAGTTTGACCTTAAAGTGGTCTAAGCCAAACCAAACCATGATGCAGTTGTGTATCGTACATGCACACCAATATTTTCTTGCCGGATTTATGGACGTAGAACTTAGACAAAAGCTCAGTAGCGATATGACTGAAAGTTGTTTCAAGCTACGTTAAAAATAAAAATCAGAGAGAGAGAGAGAGAGAGAGAGAGAGAGAGAGAGAGAGAGAGAGAGAGAGAGAGAGAGAGAGAGAGAGAGAGAGAGAGAGAGAGAGAGAGAATTAAATATATGCTTATTGACACTTTGCAGAGCAGATACAACTTACAACTTCTGACTGGTTTGCAAAAAGGTATTTACATAAATAATGTAATATCCATCTATGAAAAATTATGCTGTATTGATAGAGTTCAACCAAGTAAGGAGACGCCATTCTTTAATCAGAAAGAAAGGATCATTGATAAAGCTGAGTATTGACATCCCATACCTCCTCATCCAAACCCAGAAAATATAAGCCAAGAAAATGAACTTTCTAATGTTTATTTGACATCTAGTGAAGATTTTATATGCATTTTAGTCACTGTCACTGTCAGTGGAAATAATGCATGTCCATTTTCGTGGCAGTAAATTAGAATCAGAAGCTGGAGCGAAGAACTTCAACTTATGATTATCTGTGTAACTAATCAATTTATGTATCGCGGAAAGCCACTAATGCAAGGAATAGCATATTACTAAGTAAGGAATTCAAAGCTCACCGCTAGAAGTTTCACAAAAAGGAAACTGTTAAATTTACAACGGTTTTAGTGGAGTATCAACGTCAGAGGCGTAGCTTACAACGTTACATTATAATAAGTAAAATAGAAAAATGTGAGTAAACGGGGAGGGGGTGGGGCGCCAATTTTATAGTTCGTCCCCGGGCGCAAAATATGATAGCTACGCCTCTGATCAATATAGCTCCACTATATATTGCTGCAAAAAATAGAAATTAAACATTGCTTCTCTGTTTATGATAGCACGCTTCCTAATTTATCCCTGGATTATATTTACACCCATCCTCCGCAAGTTCCCGTATAAACTATAGCAACAGCTATAAGGAGTAACGTTCTAATTAACCGGACTTATTAATGAACACTTGTACGAGAGATCAGATTGTGAAAATGCATGCACATGTTTGAATCTGGCACTTTTTAAATTCGGCAGGACTCATAATGTCATGAAAATGTTTAATTTTTTGTGCCAGGAGTCTAATGAAAACGTGCAATGCCGGTTTGCATTATCGGGCTAACTAATTCATCCTTGATTCAGAGCATATTTTTGTTTAACCTCATGAGAATTTACGAACCTATGTAAATATAAATAGCTAGCAGCGGGATTAAATTCTTGTTTAGTTCAGACCTTTTTTATTTGACGATTTTTCATCTCTTAGATGCACAGCTTTAATTCATCGAAGCGATCGAAAATGATGCTCTTAATATTTGAACTGATTTTTCTTTTATTTTTATGGCGTGCCTTCAACCATGACCAAGGATAAAATAAATAATCAGGTGTGCCTGAGTCTATCCTTACACTGTCAATCTATTCCTTTCTCTATCAAATATACCGACTCGCTGATATAAAAAGCTTTCTCTGAATATAACTGGAATAGTAGATTCTAAATTTACATCTTGACTGGCCTAGTGGTTAGAGCATCTATCTCGGATTCAGGAGGTCGCGGATTCAAACCCCGGCTGAGACATACCAATGACCTATCAACAACTTAGTTCTAGTAACTGCCTCGCTAAGCGCTCAGCAATAATAGGTTAGTATTAGGACTGGTCGGTTTGGTAGCAGAATACTGAGAATAATGTGACTAGATGAAACATCATGACCCAGTGTTAGACATCATTACAAACTTTCGCACTGCAGAAAGAATCGATATAACTGAAAAATTTTAAGAGCTAAATTCCAAAATCGCACATAATTCATGACTTTACAGAAATAATTTGAATCTTGCGTGAGTTGCTCTCAGATAGCTCTTTAGCAGAGTGGCAGTTTATAGTGATGACTAACACTGGGGAATCATGTCGCAAACATATATGTAGCATGATGTTCTACCAAGTCACATTATCCTGACGCCTGGCAGACCAGTCCTAACACTAGCCTCTTAATTCTGAGCGCTAAGCGAGGCAGCTGTTAGTACCATTTTTATAAGTCATTAGTTTGACTCAGCCGGGGATAAAAACCACGACCTTCCGCATCCGAGGCCGACACTCTAATCACTAGGCCACCGGAGTGGTGTAAACTCGGTATGTATACATGCTGATAAAAAGAAAGGTACTAAACTATGGCGAATAATAATGACATAACTGATTATTGTTATACATTTCTTTAACGTCATTTTATCTATCTCAGTCAGGGACATATTAATGATTTTTTGTGTTACACATATCAAATAGTTTTCTGCATGAAGTCAATATTGCATTACCCCAATATATTCCTTGGTTTAACTTTCCTTAATATGCTAGTGCCAAATGTAAATAATTACATACCAATAAGCAGCTTGCAATCTGTTTCTTGTTGTTAATCAATGCTATCTTTAAAATCCGTAGATTCTAATTAATGAAATATAAAATTCAATTTAGTCCGTCTAAATCTACATTTATGTGGTTAGATACACAGAATAACTCCGCCAAACATAAATGGTAAGCATCCGTAAGAAATCTACTTCTTAAACATCGTGTATATTTCAGACAGTCTATACGAGAAACACTATAAAAGAGAAAAATTAATTGTCTGTGGGAATAACGGATATACTTCATCTCCCAAATGACCAGCTCTGCGGTGCCGTTTTAAGGCACTGACACGCGAGACGAGTATTAGCAGTTTAGTACTATATTATTAAATTTAACAAAATGACACAAGTGCACATATAAATGCAATGCAATATTCTCAATCTGAGACAGAACGATTGTTGCGCAATTCTGGTTACTTTTGCGTTTAGAGTTTGTACCTAGGGATGCAAGTCGTCTTGAAACGGCTCTGCAACTCTGGTATATTCAGCCACTTATTTACACATAGTCATGCTGGATTGACCTTTACAGTTTCAAATACGAATCGTTGTTACATAACCTCGTTATTAAAAAATCGGCAATTATATCAGATTTCTTTTCCCGACCTGGTGTAGATGTTAAATATTTTGATTCTACCCTAACAGAGGTGTGTAGAGAACTTAAGATAAGTAATGAAGCCAATCATAATTCGTATCACAAAGCTTCAGGAGACGTCACAACGTGTCTGATTCACCGAGACAATGGTACATATTCTTGAAAGTCGTGTATCGACACATCCTAGAAATATTTATCGCCTATGCCCTTTGCTTCAGCCGGCTTCAGAATAACAATTTGTGAACCACGAATATGTCCTTTCGCAGTCATCTGACGTACTAGATTCACCTAAATGCCTTAGTACATTAGCGATCATACCACGTGTCACGTGCTCCACGTTTCATTCTGCGCAGACTACTCAACACAGCGAGGCATTATACTTCAAAATCCTTTTCAACTGAGATAACTGTAACAATATGTTCGTAACGTGTACCATGTGTCCATGGTAACTCATGCGAATTTTACGACAGCCAAACAACTTCCAATGACATATACTCCGAATACCAACGACAGAGATAGCTTTTTGGGGGAATGGATGCAAAGATGGTGTCTCAATCATACCCAGTACTTCCTTTATTTATCTTAAGGTATGTTTGCCCAGACTGAAGCATTTAGAACGTACCGATTGTGTTACATCGCATCCAGATTTGAACAGGCACCATCCATTCCTCATCACTTACACAATTCTCTTTATCCTATACTAGTCATTTATTAATTTAAAATTTTGTTGCTGATAAAGTTCCATCCAATAATTTTCGTATTGGTTTTAATATTTTAAATTGGCGTTTACAATTCGCAAATCTAAATAGTATATGCATTCTGTAAAACAATGCACGGACTTAAATCATCCACTGAACATTTTCCGACATCTTTAGTGTACGTGAAGCATTTTAAATAATTATATTGGTGATAACGAAACACCATTAAAAAGGTTCCAGTTTGCAGAGAAAAGACAACCGATATAGATTTGAGAGGAGTGATATTTGTTTATATTTCCAATCATTTTAAATACAAACCTAGATCGTCTTTCTCGACTTTGTCCTCCGATTTGTAAAGCACGACATAGCCAATATTTGGTTAAAAGTGACATTTAGAACAAGTACTAGGTCCTGAAAATCACAAACTGTTCTTTGAACTTGCCACTCTCTACACCTAATGTTCAATATATCCTAATGGGCAATTTTTTACATATCTGTTTTTTGAATCAAACTTATAAAATATGAAATGATATAATTCTTTCTATTTACCTTGCCTAGCTTGCTAAAATGAATAAGGTTAATCGAGTCAACATCTACTTCGATTGTCCATATTTGCACTATTCATTCACAGTCCATACACAAAACAATTATATGGTCTGTTTATCGGGAAATGCAAACCATACAAAACATCAAATAAAAATGGTATGCCTATCCAGACTGATATTCAGCCTTTACAGAAGTGGTTCAAGCAAAGTAAATTGTCCCTAAAACTATCTAAATCTAATTGTATGACAATTGGACCCACCCATAAACCGTAGATAGTTCACTTCTCTCCAGAATTGTTCTCAGCGACTTTGAAGAACACTCTATATATATTCTCAAATATATTATGGTACCTTCATTGGTAACAATTCTCATTATGACACCCACCCCTACCTCCGCAAAAAAGCAAGCCAAGAAAACCACCCATAAAGTACCTCGAATCTTGAAAAAGTTTTCAACATGACTTCGTAGAAATATAAACTAAAAGTTATTTTAATAAAAAATGTATTCTTTTATTTTTGTTTTTCCTAGCTATTTTATCTTGTTTGCTTGCTCTTTATATCTACCGTGGCTTGAATAATTTTTATTTTAAAGCTTATAGTACTATATATTCATAATATGATCCGTGGACTCAATACGCGATGGCCCTGATGCCAAATGATTCCTAAGCACGAACACTGAATTTATATAAATCGGTATTAACATAAATATACCAGGTCAGTTTTTTTTAAAACATATGTATATAAACGGAAAGCAAAAATAATGACGGCTGTTATATCGAACAAGGACATATAAAAGAAAATGTTCATCAAATAATACTTGGAACATTCTTTTATATGGAGCAATGAGATTCTAAAATCAAATACATCTTTTATTGTGTACTCATTCGGTCACAAACGCCATGAACTACGACACTGTATATGGACGATATGCAAGTGATGTTTCATTTATTCGTCCATTCATTCGTTCAAAACTCCTTCATTTCTTTTGTACGCCCATTTGTCAACATTGCACACCATTCCTCATTCGTTAATTTATTTAAGAAATACACTCATACATACGTTATACTTTCATTCAACCACATTCCCACTCAACGTCTGACAATCTTTCACTTCCAACTATATTTATCTTCTCTGCTGTCTAATATTACCTCCCTTTAAGTAAAAGAAACTGCTATGAAATGTTGACACTCTACATAACACTATGCTCAATGTGTGTCTTGAAAAAAATGTATTTTTGGGGACTAATTTTAAAATTTTTTGGATTTACTGGGGTCTTATAAAATAAAATGCCAGCTGCTATTCATTTTTTTAAATTTAAAATGTTTCTTTACATGAGCAGAGAGCAGTAAATTAAAATTCGAGGAAATACTAAACAAAAGTTGACATACTATTGCAAAGTAACATATTTTCTATCATTAAACATGACGCCAATGGCTACATGTATTATTTATATTTTGCTGGCAATGCATTCCTGTTTTGGATTGCATTCCTAATCCACTTATTTCAAAACTCCAATTCAGGCTAGGGGCATCAGTTAAAATTTTTAATATTATCATGGAAGAAAATAAAATGTTGCTCTTTCTAAATTGTCTTGTGCTAAACTTATAAAAGGGACAGATTCGCACGATTTGGGATTGTTGCTTTCTATAAATATCATTAATCGAGTACAGGAGCGTGAGTACAAGGTATGGTGCAAACATAACTTTTTCTGGACTCTGGGGCCGATTGTCTAAAGCAAAAGATGATTAGATATATTCTCCTTGTTTAGTCAAAGCTACTTCACTTTCCACACAATATTCTCATCGGAGGGCTAGCAGTAACAACTTAATACATATACGAAATTGTGTATGTCATTTTACAAGCAGAGGACAGAACAAGGTTACTGAATCAATATGGAAAAAATGCCAAAAACTTGACTACATGGTTACTTCTGAAATGTCACTATAATATTATTTTATAATTCAAGAAAGCACTCAATTATATGCGCATTAATTACTGAGAGTGGTTGGGTGTCACTACTTCAAGCAGCAACAACGCAATGCAGTAACGAAATAAAAGCTTGAAAATTGTTTGTATTTTTGTTATACCTGATCGAAGTAAGCGGTAGTACTTTAGACAAAAAAAACTGACGTATGATATTTTCTTGCGAAACAAATTACTTGTGAGAACATTTACGACACAGATGGAATGAAAATAATACAATGAAACGTCACTCTGAATAGTTTGTTTCAATGATTCAGTAGGAAATCTGGTTGACTTGACAAACGCAGATATAATTTATTTCAGATTGCACGCAATTTTGTCAAAGAATACTTTCACGTCACTTTTTATGACTGTTAGTTTATTTTTAGCTGGTGATTTAGTGATTCATCTTCCAGTTTTGAAGATGGAAAAAATACACTGGCCATTTATCATCTGCCGATAATGAAACAATATTTCCTGCCCACACGATGCACATAACATTGCTTCCCTTAGTACCATAAATCATTTTCATAGCCATTCAATCGCTATTGACACAATCAGTTTATCATCCATTGACCTTTACTTATGTTGACAAGAAGTAAATCATTTTTTTTTAAAAAAATTGATGTACGGGAACTAAAGCTTTTTCAGATCTTTTGTTTCAAAAACGTTATTGTATATTTTGTAGCCATAAATGTAGAAGTTTCTGTCAAATATAACAGATATTGATAGTAAAAAATATTTTACTGAACAAATGTTTTGTCTGTAAATAGGTATATTCAACTGCCAGCATACATAATTGTTCTGGAATTGAAAACTTGCAGGCACAAGTTTGCGTTTGTAAAGTCACGAAATCGTGGTTAAAGTCAGTCATCCTTAGCAAAATCATATCATCGTTGTAAGGTCATGACATCGATAAGTAAGTCACAATATCGATGGAGTATTGTCGGTCAAGGATTCTGTAGTGGACGCTATTAATTTTCCGGACTCACTGATCCATTGAAAATGGACTGGTTCGACAAAGCAAATCAGTTATAACAGTCATTATATATTAATTCGGGGATGAGGTAAGATAACCGAAAATGAATTTTGAAAACGATGCTTTAGTCACTAGATGCCATTATAACTGAATATTAATGTCCGATGGTTATTCATAAAGCGTTCAAAAGCACAAAAACACTAGCTAAAACAAAAAAAAAACAAAAAACCAAGCCAACAAACAAAAACAAAACACGAACAGTAGTTACAAATTACAGATGTATTACTCTACCTTTTCTAACTTTAGATTCAACATTTCATAGTGGGACTAATCTGAAAAGCTGAATCAGTGTTCAAACCTTGTTCATTGTCCTCATTCTCACACTACTACTAACCTTGCACCAATACAATTCCACACAGTTTCTAAAGGTTTTTTTTTCTTCAGATTCAATGCCAGTGTTTCTGAATTCACAAGTCTGATCAAACATTTTTTAACCCATCCCAAAAGTCGTAGTATGATAAGAGCATACAGGCTTAGAATCCTAAGAACATGCAAATGTAATATGTTAACGATATGCAGTCGCACTACGTATGGCAAGGACACGCAAGCTTAATATGATAAAGACATGCAGACATAGTATTCTAAAGTCATGTATGCGTTGTATGCTAAGAACATGCAGGCCTAATATGATAATGACATGGAGGCGTAGTATGCAATTAAAATGCTAGAATGAGCGTACGGGCATAATATGCTAAGAACATGCAGGCATAGTATGCAAATCAAATGCAAGAATGGACGTACTGGCACAGTATGCTAAGGACATGCAGGCGTACTATGCTATGGAAATAAAGACCAAGTTTACTAGGATGTGCAGGAGTAGTATGTTAAGAACTTTCGAGCATAATGTGATAAAACATGCATTCACAGTATGCTCAATACATGCAGGTTTAGAAGTTTAAGGAGCTATGAGCAAGCAACGATAATATATAAAGAGATGCAGGCATAGTAACGCCAAAGACAAGCAGGTGTAGTATACAAAAATTATGCAGGTGTAGTACGCTAAAACAACCAGGCGTAGTATGTTAAAGATATGCGAATGTATTATGCTAAAGGCATGCACGGGTTATATGCTAAGAACATGAGGGAATAGTATGCTAGGCATATCCAGGCTAAGTATGCAAATGACATGCACGCATAGTATGCTGAAGAAGCTTGGCTGATGTAAGAATACACGTGAGCAGATTTGTGTCAGTGTACACAGTAATGTACTGTCCATAGATGTAATTATTGAATTACTCAGTGATTGCCCACTTTTATGCCAGGAATTCTCGTCAATCCTTTGAATAATTTCGCTCAATATTTGTTAATGCTCTGCTAGCAAAGCTGATTACTCGCTTGATGCCATTTGAATCTGATACAGAACTGCACCAAGGCAATGTTAACTGGTATCGGTGTGCAGCAAGAAAGGTTTCCTAATGTCAACGTAGCCTAGAATAGGTGGTGAAGATAGCATCCTTCAGCTGTTGAAATGTTTTCTTCTGTTCCGTCCGCACTTCCATGGTATGTGTTGAATTTTCTTCTGACGCTTACTCGCTTTATTCTGAGTGCTTGGCATTAATTCTAATAGTGGACTAGCTATCTTCGAAAAGTTCGTCAAACCAGCAAATCCAAGGAATTGCCTCGCTTTATCAGGGCTGTGGGGTGGAGGAAATTTTATGATCTTGTCAGTCTTGGATGGTTCTGCCGCAACAACTACCTTTGATACGCCATGACCGACATATATGGCCCATTCCTTTAAAAATTGGTACTTCTTTGGGGTCAACTTCAAAAACCACACTCCCTAAGCCTTGTTTGGACCTTCTCTAGATTCTTGAAATGTTCTTCATAGGTTTTACCGAAAATGATGTGTTCATCTTAATAGATCAGGCAGATGGTCAAATGCATATCTCCCATGCACTCTTTCATCAATTTTTGGTACGTAGCTGGTGCATTGCAATGCCCCATAGGTAGTCTCTCAAATTCGTAGAAACCTAGTAGACCCACTATAAAGGCTGTCCTCTCCTTATGAAACACTAAATCATATTGCTAGCCCAAGGACTCTGTGATTAAGGAATCACTCCGCTAGCAAGTAACTGGTGAAGGTGATCTTCAATCTCACTGTGCATGGAAGGGAGTATCCGGGGGCATATTTGTTTAAAACGAATTTCGTCGATCAGATTGATGCGATGCTTTACAGCTGCAGTAAATCTCAAAACTGCTCACTTCTGGAAAATATGTCTTCGAATTTCTTTAAAAAGCTCTATTCCTTTTTGTAGATCAATTTTGGACAGTATATCCGAAGTGATGCCCATCTGACTGAGATGGTCACCTACTCGCTTCCATCCAACCACATCTTCTGGGATATCGGCAACCGATACTGGATGCACCTCACACAAAATAGCTCCAGGCGGAGTTCTGACCATTATTCGTGTAGTTTTAAGTTACCTGACCTATATAAATATCTAAGTCTTCATTTTATGTGGATATCACTGAATTTTGAAGCAGAGCACATGTTGAATAATAACGTACCTCTTTATGAACGAAGCTTATCAATATCACATTGCTATTGTTTTCCACAATAATATCATGCGACTGCGCTCTACAAAACATATGTTTTCAAACTCATTTCTTCGCAAGGTCAACATCTGAATTTCAAATAATACGGATTTGGCAAAAGAGTCGTCTGTAAATATCTTGCTACATGATTACTTTTCATTCCTCTAGAACGTGCATTAGATAGTTCGTCCTTAGTATCATAGGAACAAGACTACTATAGTTGCTGTCTAGCACAAATAGTATTAGACAACATTGTCTTTCCATATTAGGCAGAATATCACTTTTTTCAACCTCTCTGTAGTCATTATATATATATATATATATATATATATATATATATATATATATATATATATATATATATATATATATATATATATATATATATATATATATATATATATATATATATATATATATATATATATATATATATATATATATATATATGATGCAATAAACTGACGACGAACAGTGAAAACTAGTATCTAATTAGCCTAAGCGCTTTTGACTCTTAATGAGTCTTTTTCAATTGCACATACAAATAAGACAATAAACCCAAACAAAACACAGAAAAAGTTGTGTTTGTAACTTTCTACATTGCTGTTTCAACATGATGTAAACCTAAAGATTCATTATGTCTCAACCAGCGTATATAGACTTGCTGCGGATCTCATTATGTAACATTTCTCCATTCGCACATTCAACATTTAATAGGTCTGTAATGGGTTCAGTCGGAGTCGTCTTTAAATTCTTCTTAGGAAATGTCTGGATAAATGTATCAATTAGTGAATTTACTCCAATACTCTTTATGATAACATAATCCTCATTAACATGTCCTGCTAGCTCTACCACGATCCTTCCTCTATGCTTCCTGGGGCGATCCCTTGGAGTGCCTACTCATTGCCTCCAGGCATAGGCCTGGTGAAGGATAAATCCCTTTTCGAATGGTCTAGTCGAGCACGAAAAGTAGAAGCAATATGTCTGATTTGCCTGCAGCGCCAGCATAAGCGGTCTCTGCTCTGATTTGTGTTATCTGCACTAAATTTATTCCGATAGAGTTGTTTGATGTTGGATACGTGGAATGCATATTCGGTCTCTCCTCTCATTTGTATTATCTGTCCTAAATTGATTCCTATAGAGTTGTTTGATGTTGCATGCATGGGATGCTGAATGCTCCTTTAGCATCTTCATTTCATACGAAAAGCTGCTGAACAAGATCACTCAATTCACTAAGCTCCTTATTTTGTGATGTGGTTGAAGTTGATGCCATAGTAAGACATGTAATTCTCTTGGTGAGCTTTATTTAATCTTTCCTTTGCCTTTTTGCTCTGAATTCGTTAAATGTCCTGAGTGAGACAAATGTATGGCCAGACACACCCTTATGTTTCTGTTTAAGTTCTGTCCACATCACAGCCCGTATTATATCATTTGTCTCACTGATATTCAATAACCCATTTTAGATGGCTTTATTCAACAAATCTTCAGGCCTAAAACTCCATTGTGAAATATCACCGTCCTCTTTTTTATAAGCACTGTTGAAGTTGGCTAATGAAGTCACCTTTAAATCTACATTGCCATACATACTGTCTAGCTTTGATATTAACTCCCTAATGGATGGGGTTCAACCTATTCTGTCCAGCTTCTCTAAAGAAACGTGCGATGGCATGATATAACTAATTAAAACATGAGTATATAAAATCATAAAATATATGATCCTGCTACATATGTATGTATGTATGTATGTATGTATGTATGTATGTATGTATGTATGTATGTATGTATGTATGTATGTATGTATGTATGTATGTATGTATGTATGTATGTATGTATGTAGGTAGGTAGGTAGGTAGGTAGGTAGGTAGGTAGGTAGGTAGGTAGGTAGGTAGGTAGGTAGGTAAGTAGGTAGGTAGTTAGGTAGGTAGGTAGGTAGGTAAAAATTTCACCATTGTTGGGCTTAACAAGAGATGAATATCTTATAATGGTAGTTGTCATATAGAGGTGTTAAAGTATGGTCAACTGCAAATGTGTGTGTGTGTGTGTGAGAGAGAGAGAGAGAGAGAGAGAGAGAGAGAGAGAGAGAGAGAGAGAGAGAGAGAGAGAGAGAGAGAGAGAGAGAGAGAGAGAGAGAGAGAGGGTGGTGGTGGTGGTGGGTTAAACCGCTACACCCTAGGCCCAATCGAACAAACCAGTTCAGGCCGCTTTGAAAGTTTATGCTAATACTGTCTCTCCTTCATGTACTCAAAACATTACCCCATCTCTATCTCGACACCGACAAGTTTCTACTTGCCCATAAGACGGCGACTTAAGTTGGTGACGGTTAGTGACACCAACAAGCAGTATGGCGAATGCATTTGTTCCCAACATGTTATAAATTGATAATAATTAACATTTTACAGGGAAGAGGGATGCATTACAGCAAGAGGCGTAAGTTTACAATAAGAATGCACTATGTTTCTACTACCTTATGATCACGTTATCGCCATTACATCATAAACATGCTTTGTTCGGACAATACTTATCTCTATAAATGAATTTCATGAATACCGACAAAATGTAACTATGGAAACAAAAAATATACATTCTCACTAGACTGGTTACATACTTGTTCAATACAACATCCTCGATGTTTTGAATGGAAATCGTACTCAATGGCAAGAGCGAAAGCGATAATACTTGTGTAAGCAGTGCTGACATAAGGCCTGTCAGGACACTAAGCACTAAAAACTTACTGTGCCCTTCACAAAATATGAAACTGAAAACAAACAAAAACAATAAAAAAATCAAAAGGAGGGAAAATACCAGTGTTGCCATTATTTCAGATCAAAATACTTGTACATGTAAATTGACATGGTCAAATATAATTCATTTAGTTTTATAATCAACAATTAATTGGATTTTTTTATGATGCCCATGTTGGGCTGGTATCCCAATCACGTGCTTAGTGTGCTTTATGGGTAATCTGGCACTAGGTGTATGACAAGCTGCTGAAGTGTAACACTACTAGCTACACTAAGAAATACAAGATGTACTACCTGTAACGTCACTTCACATAAAGGTCAACTACTAACGTCATAATCCATGTCGTTAAAGAGCACATGGCACAAACATACAGTGCCCCTTTTTCAATCCTGCCAGGGTGAGGTGTTTAAAAATAATCGCTTGTGAACTGTGTAATGTTGGACGCAGATAATCATGTGCATTTACGTGATAAATGGGTTAAAACCACACGTTTTCTCTCATTAATATTTTTCATATCTGAGAATGAATAATTATTGCAAAAATTATTTTACAAAATAACACTCAATCTATTGTAAGTAACATTCTAAGCAATATGGGTATAGTTTAATTGATTAAGACATATTTAGTTCATCGCTTCTCTGGCTTGTTTCGCACTGTGTTAGATACAGTAGCTGCATTGTTTCTTTAGTTCAACCAACCCATCACAACATTTCCTATATAAGATTATATGTTATCATCTAAAACTAGAAGGGAAATGTAAAAAGTAATTCTAAGCTAAGATACAAATTGAACTTGACTTATCTAAAGGTGTAGGTTAAACAAGAGTAAACGACACTGTGTGAAGAAGAAACCTAAAATAACAAAGAACAAACTCAAAATGGGATATGGTTTTTTTTGCTAAGCATAACTCATATTTTATTGAAAAGGTCATGCTGTGATTACCGACTTTGAATATACAACACTTAGAGAGCTGCAATATGCGGCATTGTACAGAATCAATGGAAACACTTATCATTTGCATAGTCATACATCGTTGTCATCGTTCGCTAAAATTCAAATTGGTTACCTGTACATATAGGAAGAATCTTGGCAAGAAGACGAAACTTAAAGCTTCCTAATATTTTCTGACAAAAATGTAAAAGAACCCCAGAATACGTCAACTCTAATATGAAAATAGTGAATGGGGTCACCCTAACAACAATGGGACTTGTATGTTAATAAGTGCCGCGGAACTCTGGCATCAAAGGTGGTTGGTCTAGTCAAGCGACAATGGAAATTTAACATACGGAATATATAGCAACAATGTATTGGGCCTGTCTAGCAATAAGGGAAATTGAAGGGGAGTGACGTCACGGTACTTGACACTGGAGACAACAACGTTGCAAGGGATTACCTCAATCAGGCAACAACTCCGGTGGCCTAGTGGTTAGAGCGTCCGCCTGATGCGAGAGGTCGTGGATTATATCCTCGGTAGAGTCATACCAAAGACTTACCAAAATGGTACTAACAGCTGCCTTGCTTGACGATCAGCATTAAGATGTTCTTGTTAGCACTGGTCGGCCTGGTGTCAGGATAATGTGACTGGATGGGATATGAGGCCATGATGCACCAGTGCTGGACATCACTATAAACTGCCACACTGCAGACATCGTAGCGATCTGACTGAAAAATTGTTAAATTGACTTTAAAAGTCATAATTACATCACATCATATCACCTCAATCAGACCAAGAGTGTTGGTATGGGCTGACCTCAATACGCGCTACCCTAGGGACAAACACGATAGAGACATAGACATAGGCCTATTGTTTGGGACATAGACATATACAAACGAAAATTTATCGACATAAATCTATCAAGAAATATGCAACCTACTAAAAATTGTTTAGGCATGAGAGAATAGGTATCTTTTCGAGACAGCTAAAATTGGCTTTGGGTTTTCGTTAACACCACTCCGTTAACATAGGAAAAGTCACTCAGGTCTTAATGTCGTTCTTAAAGCTCATCCGACATCTGGACCATAGATTACGACTCTTCAGATAGCCTTGTCTGTCCACATAGATACTTCACTTCCAAAGGGCAGTCCCTGTAATCTTGGTAATAGCCCATGATGATCTAACATAAATGAGATAGTTTGGGTTGAACAGCATCGACGATAGAAGGTTAGACGATTCTAAGTTTGTCCACATCCTGTGACGAGAAAAGGTGAATGGAATGAGGTGAATCGCAGTAATTTACAGTAGAAGAACGGATCGAAATGGATTGAGTTCTTTCACTAATCTAAATACGCTTAAAAAAATTCAGTGACAGCAAGTATTCTATTTTCCAATCAGAAGAGACCTACGTGTGACGTAACATCATTCCCTATATAGGTGCGCTAGCGTCTGTGCGCAGTGAATCGATGTGACATTGTTAGAACATGATGGAAACTACGAAGACGATAAATTGGGGTGCACATGACGAACAGACGAGGAGTGACGGAATAGCAGCGGCTACTGAAACAACTACAGCCCAGCCTTCAGAAGAGAACGATTTTACTTGGGATTTAGAGACTTTTCATTCTTCTCAAGAATTTGTACTTGTATCAGCATCTTTTTCTCCTTTTCCCATCTTACTTTAAAAAAAAAATGTATTAATAGCAGAAAGAAGCCGAACAAGCTTTTTCCGTTCAATTGCAACAGCTAGAAGAAGACTGGTAGAAAGAAAAATGACAAGAAGAAAAAGCAAAACAGAAACAAGGTGTAAGAGAAAAGGAAGACAGTGAAAGTCAAACGGTGACGTTACTCTTAGACATTTTTGCAGAGTTAAGGAGTCTGAAAGAAATGTCTTAGATGTCTTTAGTACGACCAAAGAGAGAAGGACATTCCCGACCCAAGCACTCCAATTCCGTCTATTCTGTTCACATTCCCACCACACCTGAGATACCAATTGTAGTGATTTCTACAAAATCATCCATATTATCAGGTCCAGAAGTAGACCTTGGTCATGGCAAAGGGATAAGGTACTTAAAGCTCCTGTTCCTGTTTTTAAAACAATCCAAAAACTAAAAAGAAATACAAATACCGAACGGTCCTTTTCAGGGCCACTCACTTCTCTCGACAAATGACTACTCAAATTCAAATAAGACTCAAATCTTTTTCTTCCATTGATGTAGGCGTGAGAGTGCATGATTGTCGGTCCTTCTGATTATAAAATTCTAAACCAAGAGACACATATTTTTTTTTTCTGGTATATTCTCTGTTACAAATTACAATCAAATTTTGCAACATATCACTTTACAAAGTAAATTTATTCTTCTTTTTCCTTTCATTCTCAACTCTTTCAATTTTATTCACTCTGTTTTTTTCCTCTTCTTCACTTTCTTCCTATATTCTATTATTTTCTTTCTGGACGTGTCTGCGTTCTTCCTTTTATGAAAGATTCTCTTCTTCCTGTTCGGAACCCCTCTATTCCTCCTGCTTCTGATGTTTCTGAGGGCAATCTGAAGACCAATGTCCTTTCTCTTTACAATGATAATGTGCATCTTGACCTTTGTCTCTTTTAGCACATGTCTTGCTTTGACGTTTTGGACATTATGAAGACCAATGCCCTTTCTTCTTACAGATGTAGCATGTGTCTCCATTTTATCTCAAAAGGAAGAGGAGTAGTTTGCCGTCTTCTCTGAATAAAACCTTCGTATGACGCCTCCCAAAGCTTCGATTAAAAGTTCGATCTGTGTTGGCTCTTCCATTTTTCTGGTGGAACTGAGGGAAGACACTGACCCTTTATTTAACGGTGACATTCAACTTATATTGACATATAGGGGACAATGGCGTTTAAAATTGAGTCATTTGACATTTTGCAAGCTGAAACTATTGCAAACTTGCCTGAAGAGAGAAGAAGAAAATACGAAGCAGAAATGTGACCTACCACCTCACACAGTATCTAACGTCTTGGCTCAAATTCATGCCAGCTATTTTGAAAATGACATAAGTGAACCAGAATCTAGACCAAGAGTGTCTACGTTAAACCAAACAACACCACAAGTAACACCTGAAAACTACTACTACATTCGAGAGACGGATATACGCTCCTATATAAAATTTAGAACTACAGCCTACACTTACACGGAGAAATATAAAGTTACTAAATGAAAGGTATCTCTGAAAAAAATAGAGGGGTTCATCAATGATGTCTGGGATTGTTTATTAACCACACCGAAACGACAAAGTCGAGCCAACGAAGACTATCTCTTGAGGCTTTCCATTCATCACAACAGTCTGAAGACAACGTCTGGATCAGCAGAATTGACACCTTCCAAAGTCACTGACACGATTCAACAGTCCATTCAAAGACCGGTTTTACTCACATCACCGACGGAAAGGTGACACGGTACATGACCCACATTTATGTTCCCAAAAGGTCCGGACACAAAAAAGTAATATAGGTGGACGAACATCCTAGTACCAAAACGAGTCACTTTCGAATTAACAGTTCTCATGACAAGACGTGTTTAGCCCGGGATATCGTGGTGGGGCGAATGCATTCTAACAAGAACGACACAGTAGAAAAAGCCATACAAATTATCAAATGATCGGATCTAACTAAAGACAAAGTGAAGCAAACTTCCTGCCACAGCTTGCCGTCATCCAAAGACACCACTTGTGTCATTCCTGAAATACAAAAAATGGAAGACGTCTTAGCTCTACCCTACAGCTTGATGGTGCACCCTCAAGAAGTGCGAGAACCTCCGTTGTTTGAGGCAAAGATTTCAAAGACAGAAAATACATCCACATGTATCATCAAAATAAATATTTCGATGCCATTACCAGTATCACTCGATCCCTGGAATACATATATTATTGTAAGAAATGTGACTATGGCTATTACAACAATCGAGTTCAACACAAGTATTGTGGATCGCATTGTGGAATATTTGCTTCTAAACCCTGTCTTGATGAAGGACATCAACAAATGCATTACGCAGACATTTGTCAGTTCAACCTGTTATCAACAACATTTGAAGACAGAAATAGACTTGCCAACTGCTAAGACTATATGTTATATTTGTGGACAAGTCATACGTACCAATAGTCTCATGGCGCACATATATTTAGGAAAGAAACGATGTCACATTTGTTACCAAATTGTGTTCTTTGAACACGAATTTACATTCAAAAATACCATCCCCAACGGAGAAAAGACGATTACCACAATAAGAAAGGCAATTGCATATTTTTTGGTTTCGAATGCATGCAAGAGACCGGCATTTACATTTATGATTTCTACGTTGCTCATCTCGCGTGCGATAAGTTCATCCAGGAACCGATCTTTTCTTATTGCCCTCACTGGGGAAAGATTTCTGGAGGGTGTAAATAAATATTTAGGTGTCCTAACATGTTGACCGAATTTCGCCGAATGGATCTTATACCCTATCGGCGATATGTGGAGTCAAGAAGACATCGAAGGTTACAAAGATTGTCATCGCTATGACACGGTGATGGCTCACAATTTCTAGGGATGCGATGGACCGTTTCGTCTCAAATACTAGATGGAACTGAACAACGAACGTCCTAAAGTGATTATGAATGGAGCCAAGCTCATTTCCATGCAAATGGGACACGTGCAGTTTAAAGTTTTGATGAGTTACTTAGTCAAGCTTTTGAGTAGAAATCCTTTAGAATTTGGAATGACTGAAATGGCAAATGCTTTTCCGCAAGTTTTCAGTACCGAATCCAATCAACACACCTGTCTTTCCTATATGATTAATACTCACTATTACGACTCCGATAATAAAAGCATCGAATGATGATAATTTCCTAAGCTTGGAAGCAAACTCACGTTTCGGACCCCGTCGACTTTCAGGAATAAATGTTAAAATTTTGTAGTTCCGACCTGGACATTTATCGTCGATGCTGTGGACAATTTCGAAAATCTGTTCATGGAGCACGGAGGGATTGATCCTTTGAAAAAATATACACCATTCTCAAAGCGTATTCCTTAGTGTACCGCAAAAGAATCATACCAGATAACGCCCTGGCTGTCAAACGTCCTCAAACGACCAATTTTGACAAACGTCATTACTAGGTCAAAGCACTGGGTTGGCTACATTACATGTGCGATAATGAAGAAAAAAAAAAGATCCAACATTACCGAAAAGGAGGAGGTAAAAAGACCATCGAAACATATTCAGTTGATGGGTCGTTTATCGGTTGCTTATTTCACCAATGAAAGATCTTCTCCCCCTCAACGATACATCCAAAATCAATTCTTACCATGTATTATGCAAGACTTGTACGAGACCACTTGTCAACGATGCTTAAGGTTAGAACAGCGAGGATACCAAGTAATGGAAATGTGGGAACACGAGAACAACCACCGTTTGAAAAGCGATCCAGAATTCAAGCGTATTGTTAAAAGCTACAAGTTGCTAGACAATATGAACCCGTGGCACAGTTTGTATGGAAGACTGAAGAACTCCACCTGTTTTGCTGTAAAATGTGGACAAGAAAAAGGAATCACATACTTCATCGCAGGGCACCTACAATTGCTGACGAAACACATCCACGTGGACAACATTCGACAATGCGAAGGATAAATTAAATGTAAAGTCTTGCGTTCCACGAACTAAAAAAGTCCAGTTTAACCTCACCATTGCCAAGGGAAACTGATATTTCCATTTTGCCCTACCAGTGCCGAGAAGTGAAACCAAGACCAACCTTGTCAGTGCACCCAAGTAGTATGCACATTGACAGGAACGTGGGTCAGCGTGAAATTGTTCAAAACTCTGGACCTGATATACCAATGTTTGGTAGTATACGAACTTTAATATTTTCCCAAGGCAACACAAGTAACAGGAGACTCAAACATTTTGACAAACTTCGTTGATGCCTTTCTAAAAATGAAATACGATGCCAGCAGATATACTTTCTGGTGCCACACCCCCGAAGACCAAACGAAATTCAAAGAGATATACTGTGAGCAGGAAGGCAACACTTTAGATTACATCGAGGAAAACGAAGGTGAACGATCATTTGCCAAAGTGATATTGAATTTCTTGTGGGGAAAAATATCACAACGACCGGGTTTACTGAAACCAGAGTATTTGATAGAACCTTCTCGCTACCTCCAGATGATTTACGACAGAACCAAATACATGAAATTAATAGACGTCATTGGTGAGGATTTGATACTGGTCAATTACAAAAAAGAAATAGACTTTGAACAGACCGACGAATTTGAAAATCTCATCTTCGCAGACTACGTGACAGCCAATGCTCACTTAAAATTATTCATAGCCTTACTCCAAATCATCGTGCATTGTACTTTGACTCGGACAGTTGTACATACATCGATCTCCTTAGTCATCGTCGCTCTGACATCGAAGGAGACCTTTAGGAGCCTGGTCGGACGAGCATCCCGACGACAACATCCTAAATTTTGCTAGCTGCAGCCCAACATAATAAGGCTACGAATACCGTGACCAAAGATTCGGCTTACCTTTAACATTCACAATGGTCTACTCACTGTCACTACCTATCTCTAGTCTGACCCCAGTAATCTCTTCATGGATAGTTTACAAGAGAACATCTGTGTTTTACCTCTGGAACGCATTTTCCAAGAGTATGTCAAAATACATTGAAACTCAAAACCAATTGCATCCGTTACCACACCAATGTTTAAACCATTGTTACCTGAATGCTGTAAGAGGGATAGATTGTGATGAAAGCTATCCATGCGTCAGACATTATTCAACTACCCAAGGACGAAAAGAAGTGGGTTGCTACTGATTTTATTTACAGTAAGATAAACTTGATGCAACGAATTCCAGAGGAAGAATTAGAAGATTACCAACATCTTTTGCAAAATCTAATCTGGGTTCAGAAATAACCTTCCGCAATGTGTGTGATGTATAAGTCAGTGACTAATCAATTTAGATTCGCCACTGGAATACGATCGTCTTTGTGCAGAAAGTACACTTATTGCTTCCAACAAAAGAAAGATATTGCTGTAAATGTCTAGTTTTGAGGAATACATTAAGAACTACCTCTGGAGCTGATAGAAAACATTTACCATGAGTTGTTTATAAATACAAGTGAATTGCAAAGATCAATTGCATTCTAATGTCACCGATGTTGGCACCATTGGTAGCTGAATGATATAAGAGGACTAATTCATTTTAAAGTGTTCCGAATGTTCAAACGTTGATGAATCACACGAGATTAAGAAAACTTTGGATGCTACTCATTCTACTTATAAGGTGATCATTGCAGATGAAGAGTTAAAGGATTAACAAATTCTTTTACAAGAACAAATTTTGGTTCAAGGGAAAGCTTATATGCGACGTGTGGTGTGTAAGCTAGTGGCTAAACAATTTTGGTACGGTACGGAAATAAAACCACTTCTGTTCAAAACGTACGTGTATTACCTTCAACAGAAGAGGGTATAAAAAATTACTACAATGCCACGACCTTTATCATTAGTGTACATAACGTACACCAAATCCCGTGGAAGAAGCTCAACGATACTATTCAGTCTGTGCAGAATTACTAACACTTATTACAAAAACTTGTCTATTGAATTTAGGTCATCATATGTTGTGTATAGTAGCTATTGCTTTTCTGTGATTTCTTTTACCAGTCGATTCCTTGTGGAAAAACGAATTTGTCAAACCTTTGACAAAAATCATCTCATCGATCGTCCACCTTAAAGTATTGTGTGGTTTTACAAAGAGAGGCATTCTCCGTACAGCCTCTTTCGAGGTCATTAAACTGTGGGTTACTCGCAAAGCGTATCATCGTAAATGTCTGTCATTTAAATTACCGAAAATTTGTCTCAACAAATGTACGTGGTGTTGCCTGCCATAAAGATTAATCGACGGACCGACAATCAGTAGCAAAACATTATACCACTATAAAAAAGTCCTGAATAAACTATAAGTATCATTGTTTTTGAGCTTCTGAACGCAAAATTATGTCCTCCGCCAGACATGCATACCATCACCATCAACATCGCCGTTCTCCTATCGAAACAGGAATAATATAAAGAAAAGGACAGTCTCGTCGTTTGACTCAGCATCCAAGACCCAGGCGTCCAAATAAAAAACGTTGCTGCAGAGAGGCTGATTTTTATGCTTGTTTTGTTACCAAATCTTCTCAGATATTTTCATAGTCTATTACCATCAGTAAGAAAGATATAAAAATAAGCATCTCAAGCGATGGACTTAAGTGTAGTTTTGCTCCTGAACTAAAATGCCACCTGAAAAAGTGTACATCACTACTCATTTGTCCAAAAAGGAAAAGAAAGAAAAGGTCTGCCTCTTCGTTTCACCCAACATTGGGACGTTATGTAGCTCCTGTCAAGCGCCCCTCCACCCATGCAAAAACAACTCATTAAAAAAGCCTCCAAAGAGCGCGTCAATACTTTATGCGAATGTTGTTTGAATGTTTAAAAGGAATGATACATTTGTAGAAATACCAGAAAAATGTTTCGCCTAACATCAACATGTTATTTGCCATGTGGTTCAAAAGAAAATTCCTATTAGTCAAGGAAAACAGATGTTGGTACATTGCGGAAGACTTTTACCCTTGATGGGTCCCATTGTGAACGGAATAGCGAAAACCATGCTGAGAGGACTCCTGAGGGGTGTTTTAACCATGGTACAATATTAGATTAAATATTAACAAGATGATGAAAGAGACTACTGGGATAAATAGATCACAGACGTGAATTTTGAAGTCTGATTGAAGGACTAAACTGTCTTTAGTGCCTTACAAACGATGGATTGAATTCCATTGTTGGCAAGAACAACGTACCCCACATTTACCTCCCAATCTTCCTTTGAGCTAGATGTCTCAGTTACAACATGAATTACAGTAAATCTCAGCGATTTGTCAGAAAGAGGAACAATTTCAACGGTACGGTCAAGTGTTGCACCAAAACTTCATCTCTTTCACCAGAACGCTTTAGAGGAAAGGGCTCGACTGATTTTGAAAGATTTTAAGAACCTGATTGAACGTTCTTCACCATCACAACACCCAGTTGCTGAGATAGGTGCATCCCTAACTGATTCATGGGGAATAAAATGCGCGAGAAGTCTTTAATACACCGATGGTGAGACGATTATTGTGCGCTTTGAAAGATACCTCTTTGACGCAAGGCAAGGATTTTCTCCAAAATGTCACCATTAACAAACAAAATTCGAAAACGCCTTCTTGAGAGCAAGTAAAAATGTGTTGCTTCAAACTAGAAAAGACATTTTAAGCCGACAATAAACTCTTATAAATGCAAAGTACGCCTTCCAGTCAATCATTCCTGATTCCATGAGACCATAGCAAGGACAATGCAGAATGAGACGACGAAGAATCCCATCTAGATGACATCACACAAAGAAAGCTAGGAAGAAAAATAAAAATTACCTATATTTGAATTAGACTATTTAATTATTAAACAGGAAAATGATGCGCCGAGAATCTTACGAAGGTTCCAAATCCTACTGGATCTGCTTTCCATGCCACCTACTATAATGATGATGCAAGAATCACAATGGGTAGAATTTCATTCCATCTCCTCCTTGGCGACCTCAGCTTTGATAGAATTTGAAATCAACATCGATCTGAATAGCAGTTATTGTACCTCAAAGTCAAAGTGATCAAAAACGGACAAAACCGTTCCTGGAACCGATGCCAGAGTAGCTCTCGTTAAAAATTTTATTTCACTGTTCAACGAAGTTGATTTGTACTTAAAAAACAAAATAATCAGCAGCAGCATTGATACTTACCCTTACCAACTGTACCTGTATAATCGCTTGACGTACGGAAAATGGGCTAAGAAGACTCATCTGGATGCTTGCGTAGTATGGAAACAGGAAATGTCAGGCGTGGACAACTTGAAGACCACCGATAAAGAAGCTTGCAAGGACGTAGTTTAGAATTGATGGATCTTTTGCACTTATACATGAAGTTGCAAGAAAAGTATTTACTGAACGACGTGGATATCGACCTGCGACTGAATCTAAGCAGCACCGTTTTGATGTCCCATGAAAACGATTACAAAACCATCATCAAAGAAGCCAGACTATAAGTTAGACGCCTGGAAGTATCATCTATAGTTGGAAATGACGTCATTCACTCTTTGAGCAGAACGAACACCAAGTATCCGGTACCATGCGTAGGAGTGGAAAGCTTTAATTTTGCCGCTAGAGTCTGATCCAAGATCGAAGAGCATCTGTTCCAATGACATTTACCCAAACATTTAATCATTGGTATCGTTAGCAATAAAGCCCTCGCCGGATTGATGTGGATGCCAAATCGACTATCCCAGCCAAATGCAACGCGATCAATATCTGATGCTGAGTCAATCAGTAAAATTGGACAAGAATATGGATGACGCTTGGGGTCTCATATCAGAAGAAGCGGTATTGCATCAGTGGTAATAAGACCTCCGTGATCATTTGTCCCCATCCATTGACTGCTCTGGAGACTCATAGCTTATATTTTCTCTTGATCCAGAGTAGGGAGAACAAGCGAAGAGACATTTACTTGATAGAAATTTTCGAGCAAAAAGTTATGAATGAATTGATGACTTTTTATTATTCGTGAAACAAGAACAAAAAGAAAAAGAAAATGGATGCCTGGTAACTTTAATACTTTTTGAAAACGGTCCGTACACCGCTTTTCGGAATCATATCGTGTGCGCTAACGATTGACTTCCTCATCGCAAACCTAAAGACCATTCAGCTTATGTGATCAACAAGGATGACTGTCATCTATCAGGAACCCACTGGGTCAAGGTCTACTTTCTACACGATGCCTGTATGGAGTATTTTGATTCATATGAATTACTGCATTTGGAAGACGGCATCATAGACTTCATGAGTAGAAATGGTCAGACGACATTATTAAACAATATGAGATTACAAGATACAGATATATGTGTGGAAAGTATTGTGTGTATTTTCGCTATTTTCGTTATCAACAGAAATCTTTTAGAACAATTAGTGACGTATTTTGATCTTGACACTTCTACAAACTATGAAAAAGCAGAAATATGGTTTTGTGACCATTATGGATATATATTGTATTTAGCTAGGAAATGTAGTGTGAATCGATGGCCAAATGACCTCCATCAGTGGAAGTATAACTTGACCTCAACGTTCAAAGACAAAGGAAAGTCCAGGATTAAACCCACCTGCTGACCCACAAATCCTTCCCTTCTACTAAGAGACAGTTCAGGCGGACCCGACCGACTGTTCCATAGATCAATCCATACCAATAAGGGACAACACATGAAGCACTACCTGTAGTCCCAGTCCATACAATATAACGCTATCTCTCACTTTGGATAAGAGGGAGCCATACACTGAATTGATCCTTTGGTATGCGTTCTAAATCAACAACCGATATCACACTAAGCGGAGATAATATCATTAAAGGTGATTCACACCCCGCAGATCGGGACACTTTATATAGGCCCATATAAGTACGCTTAGTACGCAAAATTCAAACTATGAACATATTCTAAATTCACAAGTACATGACATTAGTCAAATTGCATAGGTGGCTTACACGTAATTGGCATAGGGAATCCAATAGGATCAACTGGTAAGAATTTGATCCTACCCTGCCTTGCTGAAATAAAGCTGGGCGGACTTATCTTTGGGGCTTTGATAGGGCGGAAGTTGTGGCAGGGATGGGAAGGCTAGTTGAAGATCTGCAGCACGTTCGGTTAGTAATAGACATAATTTCCTGAAAGGACCAGACCTGGGGCAAGGGCCCTCTTAAGGAGACCGCCGCCCAGCACTAGGGCCGCAATAAGTCGCATGAAGCTGCCACATCGGCATATACGTGACTATAAACAAGTTAATCTTATAAATTATTTAGACATAAACAGTGGGAAACTCCATATACATATATAGGATTTGACAGTAACTAGGACACTACATGTACACCAGAAAAAAAAAAACTATATATAACTGACGCACTCCGAAACTATAATCTAAGTCAGAAATAAAAAAATAAAACTTCTTTACTCTTCCTATATCTTTGTACAATTAGCTACAAACAACGGATTCAAGGAAAAAATGTGGATCAAGTTTTGAAATATAAAATTCAAGGATTAGTGTGGATCTAGCATCGTATTCGAGGATTACAATGATTCCAAAAGGAGAGGTAAGCAATCAATGACATTAAAGTGTCTTAATGATGGTAGCCTTCAGATCTAGATATAAACGTAAATTAATGGAACATATATGAGGGCTATACCGCATACTAATCATATCATGTGAGTTATTGAATTATACTTCGGAAAAAGATCATGACGAAAGGGGGTACAGGTTCTCTTCTCATCAATTAAGTTATTAATCACGATATTAACATCAGGGCGATTGTGAGACTACAATGGTCTGATTCTCAGCGTAGGATAGGAAAGATATACCATGCAATATGATTTTCATTAAAGCACCAGCTTTTCATTCCTACACGAGTTCAATTACATGTTACAGCTACCAATAAAACAAAGACATTTATAGGTTACTACATTTGTATGGAAGAATATGAACGAGTTTTTCGGATGGATATACTGCACGACCTTGGGAGTGCAGTATATCCTTCCGACAAAACGAGTTCATATTTTCCCATACAAATACAGTAACCTTTTTATTATATGCTCATTTCTTATTCTTCCCAAGGCTTAAATATATCAACAAAAATACACTGAAGAAAAAACAAAAACAAAGTAACTAAATGTATGCCATATTCCGAACTAAATACATAAGCGTTGATGGATCATTACACAACATTATTAATGATCGCATAACCCCGCCCAGATAAATGTGAAGTTGGTCGCGCGCTAGACGTAAGTTTCGAAAGAAAATGGCGCTTGCTATACTTAAAATTGAAATTTGGAGTAATATTGTTAATGAATACACATTGCAACAACTTTTCCATTTGATGTATAATGAATACCATTTGGCATTTTTGTCGATTCAACGCAATCTTTTTATTAATGTATGGATATATCTACATGAAATGACTTGCATTGGTTTCCAGCAGCGTCTGCCAATTTAATGTTTTGAATTGTATTTACATCGGCATACGTGTTTCTTTTCTGTCATTGAATGATTCATATCACAATGTGGGGAAAATTATGAAGCCTTTCCATTGCAATTATCGAAAAGATGCTGAGGAATTTAATGTTTATTTCATCTTGAGTGCACTAAGGAAGATGTAACTACACTTGGAATATACTCGAAATTACAGTACAATTTCAAAATGTGTAATCAACCTTGAGAACCGATAACATGGCTCATCTGATGCAAATTTACAGACCTACAAAATTATATTTTTTGAGGAAATTCAGGATGTAAATTGTAAGTGTATTTTTGGCCCATTTTTAATAACAGCTAAAGAAGACAGTTTATGTACATAACTTGCCTTTTATTGTGAGGAACCTCTATAGCGTCTATATATAGTTAAATCTGAAACAATGTATCAAAAAAGTAAACGCGGAATGTGCCAAAGCAGTTTTCATGTATCAGTCTATGAAACATTTGCTGGTATGTGGCATTCCATGAAATATCTGCTTTAGTTCATTCATAAAAAATTGTTTACAGTAGAAAATAGTTTTATTGCACGTGGAATACGGTATGAAGGTGTTCAATATCGGTGAATATTGCACGATTCTGACAATGTAAAGTTAACAGAGAAAAAAGATGACCATATAATAATACTACATATATTGCCTATTCAGGAAAAATATAGCTGTTCATTGCTGATACAGAAAGGATTTTCCTTTCAAATTCCATTACGCCTGCAACCGCAGTCCGAGTTCATTTGACTGCAGCTCTTTAATTGCTAACACTAAGGGACAATCAGGTAGCTCTACATACTGTCCCACAAACCCCCTTCCCACAAACTCACACACAAACATTGTGGCATCGTAATAATAAGGGGAAGTTCAGGTAACATCCCCCTTTCTGCATTTGCACTTTTTGTATGAGCATGCAAGGGGTAGTCCATGTAGCTTTCCTTGCTATCCAAGAAATTCTCTAACACTAAAGTTCAGTTGGGGAGCTCTGTCTACTGTCTCACAAATCCCCCGCACTCACACATAAACACATTGACATAGTAATATTATGGGACAGTTCAGGTAACAGTTCAGGATAGTGCTGCACCCACACTTTAGGTATACGCATTCAAGGGATAGTTCAGGTTGTTTCTACTGCTACCCCAGCACACTCTCGACTACGTGCACACACAAAAACATTAGGACAAGAATAATACATCAAGTTAAGGGGCAGTCACATAACTCCTAGAAAACTCATTCCCGTCATACTCACACATAAACAACTAGCTGGGAACATTAAACAGGTGCTAGGAAACATACTAGCAATACCTCGCTGGGATCCTGAGCTCGGCAAGCCGGTGCTGAGCTAAGATGTATTATCATGACCCTAACATATAGGTGAGGTGTTGTAATATCGAGGGACAATCTAGGACACCTAACACCTGCTGTCCCAAATCAAATACCGGACAAGTGTCTCAAACCTCTAAGAGAGAGAGAGAGAGAGAGAGAGAGAGAGAGAGAGAGAGAGAGAGAGAGAGAGAGAGAGAGAGAGAGAGAGAGAGAGAGAGAGAGAGAGAGAGAGAGAGAGAGAAATAATTCCAGACAAGCATTGAAACCTTCTCCTGGTTGGAGAAGGAACAACCAATGTCTTTATTTCAAACAGAAGGCCAAACCGAACCTATCATGATCCTTTGGTAGAGCGTCTAAAACATAAACTACATTTTCTAAGCGATGCTAGTATATCACAGGATGACATATATCCAGCAGGTTGGAATAATGTAGACCTTCAAAATACGCTAAGTTCGCAAAATTCCAACCTATCATCTTTTCAAAATTTGCAAACATTTACAACTTACATTACAAAGGTGGCTCACACAATTATGCCATAGGGACATCCATAGAAACAAGTGGATACAAATTGCTAACATCGTTATAGGGGTGGCAAACATTTTTTGGAGAACTTGTATGGCCCTTTTAGGACACTTGGTTACATGGCGAGGAGAACCAACACTATGGGAGGAAGAACTGGAGGAGGTTTGCGCTGTGTTGTGGTGGCAGGCTGGTGTCTTAGGCTTTGTGTGCTGCTTCTCTGGTGGCTTGAGGAGGTGGAGAGGGCTGGGCGGCTTGGGCGGGAGCTGTTACATTGTCTGCTGTTTTGGCATCCGGTTGTGGTAGCGTGCGCTTTGTGAGTAATCAAATTCAATTTAAGGTCTCTGGTCCAGCCATGGATCAGGAAATGGCCTGGGGTCAAGCACCCTCTTAAAGGAAATGCGGTTCATGCCTGAGACCGTAAGAGTCGCAGACGCCACCGATCAATACGTGACTATAATCCGTCTTGATTATAAATATATAAGGCATAAAAGGCATAATGTCAATTCTGAATTGATGAGTGACTGAAAGAATTAAATCTGGACTAGGATGACACAAGACAAGTAAGGAACAACTGGGACGTACAAGTAAGGGAGACCAGGAAATGGACTAGAAATTCCGCCTTCAATTGCCGAACAAGAACCCGGGCTTCCTGAGGAAGAACAAGGCAGGACCATTTCCTCCATTGGGCAAGCATTAGCCCTTCAACGCCTTAAGAATGTACACGAAAGACCAGTACCTCTACAGGGCAGGTACTAGCTCTCGAAATAAAAATAATAAACCCAAACCATGTCCTTCTACTAGAGCAAGCACTCGCCCACATAAAAGCAAGCTCTGACTCATTCCCACATTCCCTCGCAAGCTCTGGCACAAAACGGGGCAAGCACTGGCCGACTTCTCCGTGGAAGCACTAGCACACGTATGGGCAAGCATTATACCACCTGACAAGCAAACAAAGCAAGGCAACGAATAAAACATTCACCTCAGAAGAAGATATTTTTGTCGTAAACTTCTAGCAACAAGGCTCACAACTCTACTCACTCTCCCCTCCTAAACTCATATTTCCGCTTTCATAAAACTCACTTCACCCTCCCTTTTCCACTAACAAAAGGGCCAAAAAACAGTGCTATGGACAACACACACGCGAAGACCTGGGTGGAATCCTGAAAAAAGCTCGTGTTGCAAAAGGCTTTCCATAATAAGCCCTCAACCAAATTTCTTTTTCTACACAACATCTTCTAACATCCCAGACCTGAGTGTAATCCTGCATACAACAAGCATGTGTGATACAAAGATTTTCTCCATCTACATTCTATGCCACCCTCAACTCCTACTAACGCAAGGGAACTAAAACAGGTGCGAGGTAAAACATACTAGCAAACAAGAGCAAGCCTGTGTTTTTTTAATATTTTCTATCAAAAACCCATTCCCCCGCCATCCTCTCCCTTCTCTCCCTTGGAAATCGAATGCCTCATTCTATTACCCCACTACACATAACTAACTTGAACCTTTAGACTCTGCCATCGAAAACAACAAGATTAATGATGCGTGATCTCAAAATATACATGGTTGCTGACACCCTCCTGATTTGTATAATTTTGACAATGGAAATACGTTTAGCATTAAAAATTCCAACTACGTAAACTAAGATTAGGCAATCTGTAACTCAGAACTTACGTCAATTGCACAGGTGGCTTACACAATACTGGTGATAGGAAACGTCCACTAGAACAACTGGACTGCATTTAATAGCCTCCTGACAAGCAATTGACAATCATTCCAAAAACACTGCAAAAATAAGAATGTTCAGTCGCTGAGCATAAATTAATTGGAAAAGCTCTAAGTTAGCGTAGGTGACTTTAATAATTGTCAGCCAATCATTGCTGTTATTCAACAATGAATTATTAAAAATGGCGAACAATATACTAGAGAAATTCTAGAAATTGCAAGGATGCTGGATGACAACACTGTTCCTCCCGATTGAGGTCAGCCCGTTGCAGCATTGTTTCCATTGTTTCCCCAGTGTCCAGTACCTTGTCGTTACCCATCTCCAATGTCCCTTGTCGCTAGACAGGCCCAATGAATTGTCTATCTCAAATTTAAATTGTCGCTAAACAGACCCGCCCATGTTAAATTTCCCCTTCACGGCATCTTTTAGGATGGAAGTTATCATTGTAGCTAGTTTGTCCCTATTCACTACTTAAGAAAATGGTGTCCCATCCCAATCACACACCATAAAAATAGTACTGCATGTCCAATGATATTGGCTGTGTTAGGTTAATGCAAGTCATTGGTTGGTTGATAATAGGATAATGTTGTACCTGGCGCGCAGAATATAAAGAAAAATGTTTAATTCGACAAAAATCTACTTTTGTAAAATCTCCGACAAACAGTAGTTTTGAAACAAAATGGTTAATCTATAAAGATAATAACAACAATTTTGCTTGAAATCATTTTCTTGTGCTGGTTTGTTTATATACATAATTCGAATGTCAGACGACACGACATTTATAGCGCCACGTTGAATACCTTTAATCAGACCATGTATTCCAGTCAATAAGCAGTTTTGTTTAATAGTTCAAATGCTAACAGCTAAAATCTAGTGAAATGAAAGGAAATAGAGCTAGCAAACATGTAGCATATATATTTATACAGTGATCAGGATTGTTTTGGCACAGTATTCCAGAAACTTCTACGTACTTTATAGTCTTAAAAACAAGTCATATAAAATGTGAGATAAAACAAGCGTTGAAAGTGCAACTATTTTTTCCCCCAAGGCTAAAAAGAGAAAATATGAAAAGGAACATAGAGTATTGTGAATCAAATCAAAAAGTATTTTAAAATTATAAACAAATTTCCTAGCAATTAACGTTCTGAATAAGGTTTAGTGGAAATCCAACTCAAATCTTACACTAAAAGTGTTGATCTGCCTTCTGTTGTGGCCAGCGTACTGTTGTTGTATCAACAGTCTTTTGTTGAATCACAATAATATTATCCAAAAATAAAATCTTTATTTGAAATTTAAGTACAAATTGAAGTTTCTATCTCCAAAAAAGTTATTTTTGAAGAGCATTTTGTATTTCTTAGAGAAGAATGACTTGAAAAAAATAATTTGAAAACATGAAATTGCAGCCTAGATGATTTTATGGACACTAAAATAAATTCAGTTGATTCTGTCCAGATCTTAAAGCATGAATAAATAATCTTTCCAGTAACAAGATTATGTAGTCTTCTGAACCGCTGCGGTAGCCTAGTGGTTAGAACTTCTACCTCGGATGATGGAGGCCATGGGTTCGAGCCCTTACCAAGTTCTAAAAAATACTTTAAAAATGGTGTTAACAGCTGTCGCGCTTGACGGTCGGCATTATGAGGTTAATGTTAGGACTGGTTGGTCTGGTGTCAGGATAATACGACCGGGTTGGACAACATGTCACATGTCTGCGATATGATGCCCCAGTGCTAGACATCACTATAAAATGTCACACTATAGAGATCGTAGCGATATGGCTGCAAAATGTTAAAGCTATACTAAAAATCTAAATCACACACGTATATACACACATAGTCCTCTGCTTGACTTCATGTCACAAACTGCATTTTCTAACAATAAATCCCAAACTATTGCCAAATGGAAAAACACCTTCTGGAATGATTCTAAGGTTTACTAGACAAAATTTATTTTATATTTAGAAGGCACGTTCGTAAACGTTACAATGTAGAATAATGAATATGTCAGGTAGGCCAGGTATATTTATAGTGGTATTCTACAAACTAGACTCAGACCCAAATAAATGGGTTTACTTCTATTAATATCGATCCTAATATTAAAACCTTAGAGATAATGAATATGTTAGCTATGTATGCCTGAATGCGGTAAAGGAGAAAAAGTAATGATGGAGTCCCCATGCATCAGTAGAAAATTCTGAAATGCCAAATATGTACTTTCAATCAAATTCAGCCGTGTTTTTTCATTTCGGGTGGTTCCTTGCTACCAGCTGTAAGATACATGGTGTAATTAGGATCTTTCCAGGATTCAAAACATTTAATCAACATTCATAAACGGTATAGATGATTCTTTAAGAGCTCTTTAAATAATTTGTGTTCCCATTGGACATTTTGGTGCAGTTATTACTAGCAAAATACCAAAGATGATTAGGTAAACAAGGACTGAGTCATTTTATTTTATCTTTTAAGGAAGAAGGTTGTTTATTCTGACGACGAGGAAGGTAGTGTGCACACCTTTTGTTTCAGTAACAAGTGAATTTTATCTCACACTTAATTTTAAGGTGGAATTCGTCTTCACTAACTGTCGTCTCGTCAGATCAACTTAGGAAGCAGTCGAAAAAGATGTGTTTTCGATGGAATAAATCCGGTGAGTTCCCAATTGAATAAATCCAGCAAACGTTCTAAAAATCAGGTTGAGCTAAATATTTATGTTGTTGGTGAGGCCACCATTTTAGCTGCAGAAGCAAATGCTCAAGAAAAATACCTCGACACTGCTGCTGGAGATGGATAAGTTTCTTTCCAAATGGGTTTCCATTTTGTTTCATCAAATTATGAAACATGAAAATTATATTATGTTTGGCGCGTATTATTGTAAAAGGCGAAGTTTATATTAAATGAGCATACACCTGTCCGTGTGTAACTAAAGTACTCGATCACACAATAAGTTCCAAGGCATTATACAATTTTAAACGGGTATTGACTGTCACGTACGCATCAATGACGACATTTCCAAAGATGTCGCAGGGTGCATATTCTCCTTTCTTTGTCATGCATCAAGATAAAATTGTTATGGTCGATCTCCAAGTGTTTCTTGAGTTTTTCTTTGCTTTACACCAGATGAATGTACACTTGGATCAGACTAAGATTCTGTCTTGGCTAAGTTCAGACATTGCACCAATTGTCCCCACAAACAACTTATCATGACTTTTTGCAAACGATCGTTTTCTTTCGTTCTCTTCACGAGTTCCAAAGTGAAGCCTGTTAGATATTGGTTCCGTACTATGCCTTTGTCTTATGAAGTCTGACACATGATGTTTCTTGGTTCCATCTGAAATTTTCGTTGCGTAGCCTGAGAAAATTGAAAATTGCTTGACTCTAGATGTCGTCTTTTTTGTGTTGTTCTGTGGCAAAAACGTGCCAAATGTCGCATAATTTTAATTGTTATTATCTACAATCCAAGGCACGAAACAAGTTGACACTCATACATACTCCTGTTAAAGTACGTTATTTATTTTTCTGGTAACGCTGTTAATCTTTATTACTTGTTTCTGCACACTACGCCTTGAAGAACACGTCTGTTTTTCTTGACAGAATGGCACATTTGAGTTGGAGATAAAACTTTACATTTAATCAATCTTCGCAATGACGAATGTATTCCACATAGATGTGTTCTGGCAACATTTAGGGTGCCCTGCAGAGAATCAAGCATAATTGCACGCCCCAAGATAACAAGAACATATATTGGTGCATTAGATTTCTTTGATTTCTTCTGCATGCAATTAGTTGAAGTCATACAGCAAACTTAGTTCGTCTTCCAAACAAGCAAAATAAACTGTCTCGAGGATTCAAAAATTCCATGTTCATTAGGTTATAACTTTCTTCAATTAATCTAAATTCGGGATCAGTTTGAAATATCCATCGTCCTCGTACTCTCAGATTTCGAACACTTAGTATTCTCGTCTTTCCAACTTCAGGTGTCGTTGATATGTTTGCTCTATCGGATCATCTATGGTAACTATGAGAAAGGACTCGTCAAGTTTCGTTGAGGGAAACAGGTGGAGCATCCTTGAAATAAACATCCCTGGAATTCGTTCATGATGTGGGCTTTTTTCTATCCACAGAAAAACTCCCAATATTCGTTCTCCGCCATACCTAGCTTTTGTATCCATTTGTCTTAACTTTTACACAATATGCAGACGGAACCAAACTGGTCGAGTACCCATGGCTGACCGAGACGTACGATTGCGGGAATATGGTAGCTAGTTTGTTCTCAGTCATGATATTCTTTCGACAGTCTTCTCCATAAGCTTTAGTTATAGTAATAGCTTTATTCCAAGGATCCTTATCTATGCGTTCCAGAAATATATTGTCGATCTCGTCCATGGCAAAGATGTAGTCTCTTCATATTGGATTGCCAATAGCACATGATTTCTTCTTGAAAGTCAAACTGGTTTAAAGAGTTCGTTTGATAGGAAGAGTAGAATACTTCTCGTTGTTTTGTGTGCATACCCTCATTGTCGTCATAAAAAAATTCAGGCTAATTGGCAAGCTCGACGTGTATCTTCTGTATAGAAAAAGGTGTAGAAACAGCATTGTATTATCTCTGTCATTCCAAGCTTTTCAGGCATTCCATTCAGCGTTTATACTGTGTAGAAGAAGAAGAAGATGGAAGGTATAAAACATATTATTCTGCTTATCAAATTTAATGAGAGTCAGCATACATGTTACCTTAAGAAACTAATTAGTGATATAGAACACCCTGGCATTAATGATTCATAAGTCTCCAAATTATAATGACAAATGGTTTGCTGCCCACAAAAGTCTGTGACCTTGACCTATTTAAAATAAAAACATTTTGGATAGCCGTCCTTATTCAGTTGCTTACTTTTCAGGTGGCGCTCTACAGCTTCATATTTTACGTAGTGTTAGAATTTTAAAGAAAAAGAATTCCCAAGGTTTCCTCACTGATTATGTAGGTTATTCAATAAAAACCTTATATTTCCTTTATTTTATGTATGATGGGTGTAATATGGGTCATAGAGTATACAACTTGGTCTTACTCCAGTCGTGAACCTTTCAAAGAAGTGCTAGTTCTACTTGGTCATTTTAACTTCCTGGGCTTCATAGCTAAATTAAAAAAGAGCCAATAACTGTTTTTACATTTTATGTACTTGGTAATTAATCCATTGTACTTTCAAAATCTAGTATCGTCTAGAATGGCAATATTCATTGTCCATATATTAATAGCTGCTTAAGATAAGGACTTTTGACCAATTCAGGCTGATATTATTTAGCAAAATGGAGTAGTCATTTTATTTAGCTATGTGCATAGATCATGACCATTTTCCTTACCTAAAATATCCAAGGAAATGTCAGCAACAATATTATATCAAAGTAGCATAGAGCTATGCACAACATTCTCTCCACTATGCTTGTTTTAAATGCAAACGAATTCACCTTGCATACATCTCTATCCAAAAGTACATAAGAAATTGTAAGTGCAACCATAACTCAACCTGTAGCATTCCAAAATGACGTGTATATTGTGATTACAATAAATGTTGGTAGGTAGGGATACGGATTTTTAATATCACATGTGTCTAAGTGTTGTACCAGACTGAAACTGGAATCACTCGTATGAGACTGAGAGAAAATGTTTCAATGTATTTTCACTATTTCAAGTTTCCAACAATTTTCTCAAAGTAACGTATCTACTTCCTTGTCATGGAAGGTTGTACTTACCGAATCGTTTTGGTTTCATCAAAACATGAACTTGCTAGCAAAGGGGATGGAGGATGAGTTAGATCTATCTTAAAATTTCAATTCTTTTAGTCTATCTTCTCTCTCTTTCTCTCTCTCTCTCTCTCTCTCTCTCTCTCTCTCTCTCTCTCTCTCTCTCTCTCTCTCTCTCTCTCTCTCTCTCTCTCTCTGAATAAGCAATTTCATCTTTTATTTGAGACTGAATTTTTCTAATTGCATATGAAGTTTTAGTTGTAATTCCTGTAATGTCATAGCAAAATGCGCTGCAGACTTACCAATCAAACCTAAAGCACTTATATCAGAAATTTCCTTTCCCACGAAATACTCAAACCCTACTATCCTGTATTTCGTACTTTGCTACAGATGTTTTCCCTTCAGAAAGATCTGACAAACTATAGCAATCAATCTATTTTCATAGACTCAAGCCAATTGTAGATACGAATTGAAACACAGTTCTCTACATTAGAATATATTTTCAGCGTATTCTGGTTTTACTAAAGATTTATCGAATATGTAAAATTTATATCTTTTCAAATGACAATTAAAATTCCTGACAAAGCCAATTTAATATATAGAGACAAATTTATAACTATCTCTCAAAATATTTTTTTTAAAACATTTAGATCGCTGGAAGAAAACTTAATTTTTATACAAATCTGAGTCTTAAACTATGTAACAGAAAGAAGTTAAGCCAGCCATTTGTGGTAAGATCAAAACTTATTTTTTGTTTGTCCAGTGAAAGTGAATATTTATGAAACACTTACAGTGAATTAAATCTCAAAAAATCTCAAATGTCCAATCACAAGTCCAAAGGTAAACGATCATAAATATCCTATCACAAGTCCAAAGGTAAATAATCTTAAATGTCCTATCACAAGTCCAAAGTTAAATAATCTCAAATGTCCTATCACAAGTCCAAAAAAATAATCTTAAATATCCTATCCAAAAGTCAAAAGGTAAATAATATTAAATGTCCTATCATATGTCCAAAGATAAATAATCTTAAATATCCTAACACAAGTCCAAAGGTAAATAATCTTCAATGTCCTATCACATGTTCAAAGGTAACTAGTATTAAATGTCATATTACAAGTCAAAAGACAAATGATATTAAATGTCCAATCACAAGTCTAAAGGTAAATAATCTTGAATGTCCTATCACAAGTCCAAATTTGAATAATCATAGATGTCCTAATACAAGTCCAAAAATAATAATATTATATGCTATATCACTAGTCCAAATGCAAATAATCTTAAATGTCCTATCACAAGTCCAAAGGTAAATAATATTAAATATCCTATCACAAGTCCAAAGATAAACAATCTTAAATGTCCTAACACAAGTCCAAAGGTAAATAATCTTGAATGTCCTATCACAAGTCCAAAGGTAACTAATATTCAATGTCCTATCCGAAGTCCAAAGGTAAATAATCTTAAATGTCCTATCACAAGTCCGAAGGTAAATAATCTTAAATGTCCTATCACAAGTCCAAAGGTAACTAATATTAAATGTCCTATCACAAGTCCAAAGGTAACTAATATTAAATGTCCTATTACAAGTCCAAAGACAAATAATCTTAAATATCCTATTACAAGTCTAAAGGTAAATAATCTTGAATGTCCTATCACAAGTCCAAAGGAGAATAACCATAAATGTCCTAATACAAGTCCAAAGGTAAATAATACTATAGGTCCTATCACTAGTCCAAAGGAAAATAATCGTAAATGTCCAATCACATGTCTAAAGGTAAATAATCTTAAATGTTCTATCACAAGTCCAAAGTTAAATAATCTCAAATGTCCAATCACAAGTCCAAAAGTAAATAATCTTAAATAACCTATCTAAAGTCCAAAGATAAATAATATTAAATGTCCTATCATATGTCCAAAGATAAATAATCTAAAATATCCTAACACAAGTCCAAAGGTAAATAATCTTCAATGTCCTATCACATGTTCAAAGGTAACTAGTATTAAATGTCATATTACAAGTCAAAAGACAAATGATATTAAATGTCCAATCACAAGTCTAAAGGTAAATAATCTTGAATGTCCTATCACAAGTCCAAATTTGAATAATCATAGATGTCCTAATACAAGTCCAAAGGTAAATAATATTATATGTTCTATCACTAGTCCAAATGCAAATAATCTTAAATGTCCTATCACAAGTCCAAAGGTAAATAATATTAAATATCCTATCACAAGTCAAAAGATAAACAATTTTAGATGTCTAAACACAAGTCCAAAGGTAAATAATCTTAAATGTCCTATCACAAGTACAAAGGTAAATAATCTTAAATGTCCTATCACAAGTCCGAAGGTAAATAATCTTAAATGTCCTATCACAAGTCCAAAGGTAACTAATATTAAATGTACTATTACAAGTCCAAAGACAAATAATCATAAATGTCCTATTACAAGTCTAAAGGTAAATAATCTTGAATGTCCTATCACAAGTCCAAAGGAGAATAATCATAAATGTCCTAATACAAGTCCAAAAGTAAATAATATTATATGTCCTATCACTAGTCCAAAGGTAAATAATCTTAAATGTCCAATCTTATTTCCAAAGGTAAATAATATTAAATATCCTATCACAAGTCCAAAGATAAACAACCTTAAATGTCCTAACACAAGTCCAAAGGTAAATAATCTTTAAAGTCCTATCACAAGTCCAAAAGGTAACTAATATTCAAAAACCTATCACAAGTCCAAAGGCAAATAATCTAAAATGTCCTATCACACGTCCAAAGGTAAATAATCTTAAATGTCCTATCACAAGTCCAAAGGTAACTAATATTAAATATCCTATTACAAGTCCAAAGATAAATAATCTTAAATGTCCTATTACAAGTCCAAAGACAAAATATTTTATGTGTCCGATCACAAGTAAAGGTAAATAATCTTGAATGTCCTATCACAAGTCCAAAGTAGAATAATCATAAATGTCCTAATACAGGTCCAAAGGTAAATAATATTATATGTCCTATCACTAGTCCAAAGGTAAATAATCTTAAATGTCCAATCACAAGTCCAAAGGTAAATAATCTTAAATGTCTTATCACAAGTTTAAAGGTAAATAATATTAAATGTCCTATCACAGGTCCGAAGATAATTAATCTCATATTTCCTATCACAAGTTCAAAGGTAAATAATTTTAAATGTCCTATTACAAGCCCAAAGCAAAATAATATCAATGTCCTCTCACAAGTCCAAGAAAAAATAATCTTAAGTGTCCTATCACAAGTCCAAAGGTAAATAATATTAAATGTCCTATCACAATTCAAAAGGTAAATAATATTAAATGTTCTATTACAAGTCGAAAGGTAAATAATCTTAAATGTCCTATCACAAGTCAAAAGGTAAATAATCTTAAATGTCCTATTAAAAGCCAAAAGGTAAATAGTCTTGAATATCCTATCACAAGTTCAAAGGTAAATAATCTTAAATGACCTATCACAAGTCTAAATGAAAATAATCTTGAATATCCTATCACAATTCCAACGTTGAATAATCTTAAATGTCCTATCGCAAGTCCAAAGGTAAATAATCTTGAATGTCCTATCACAAGCCCAAAGATAAATAATATTAAATGTCCTGCCACAAGTCCAAAGGTAAATAATTAAATAATTTAAATGTCCTATCATAAGTCAAAAGGTAACTAGTATTAAATGTTTTATCACAAGTCCAAAGATAAATAATCTTTAATGTCCTAATACTAGTCCAAAGGTAAATAATCTTAAATGTCCTATTAAAAGCCAAAAGGTAATTAATCTTGAATTTCCTATCACTACTCCAAAGGTAAATAATCTTGAATGTCCTATCACAAGTCCAAAGGTAAATAATATTAAATATCATATCACAGGTCCAAAGGTAAACGATCTTAAATGTCCGATCACAAGTCCAATGGTAAACGATCTTAAATGTCCTATAACAAGTCCAAAGGTAAATAATCTTCCCAATGAATAGTTTTGAATGTTCTGGTACACCACATTGATGCAATCCATAATAATATTTAAGTGTTCTCAGCCACATGCAATCCAGAAAAACTTTGAATTTGTTTTCATCTACATGCGATCCAGAATAACTTTGAAAGTGTTCTCCGCAACATGTAGTCCATAAAAACTTTGAATGTGTTCTCATCTGCATGCGATCCAGAATAACGTTGAAAGTGTTCTCAGCAACATGCAAACCAGAATAACTTTGAAAGTGTTCTAAGGAAGATGCAATCCAGAATAACTTTGAAAGGGTTCTCAGCAACAAGCAATCGAGAATAACTTTTAAAGTCTTCTCAGCCACATGCAATCCAGAACAACTTTGAGAAGTGTTCTACGCAACATGCAGTCCAGAATAACTTTGAAAGTGTTCTCAGCTACATGCAATCCAGAAAACACTTTGAAAAAGTTCTCAGCAACATTTTAAAGTACCCATAGTCAGTGCTAAATTACTAATTCAAACTGGAAATAAATAATTTAAAAAATTCCGATCAAATTATATCTTAGCAAACTACACGTTCTACTAATCTCTCTGAAACTACAAGTTCTACAAATCTCTTTCTCTCTTTATATATATATATATATATATATATATATATATATATATATATATATATATATATATATATATATATATATATATATATATATATATATATATATATATGTGTGTGTGTGTGTGTGTGTGTGTGTGTTTGTGTGTTTGATGTGATGTGATGTAATTATGATTTTTAACGTAGCTTTAATAAGTTTTCAGTCAATTCGCTACGATGTCTGTAGTGTGGCAGTTTATTGTGATGTCTAGCACTGGGGCATCATGCCGCAGACATGTAGCATGATATCGCATCCAGTCACATTATCCTGACACCAGACCAACCAGTCTTAACGCTAACCTCTTAATCCTGATTTATGTTTAACTTGGATTTGACATCAATTGAATGATTCCTCTTGTGTAAGAGGACATAGGTGAACATGAGCAGGATCTTTAGGCGTGTGTTGTTAAAGCGCAATTAAGGACTTAACATCATCAGCCTTTGACAGTCTCAATTTCTTTTTAAGGTAAATCCATACCAATTGTTTTGTTGCTGTGTATGCTTTGTTGGAAGTAACTGTTGCACTGCTGGTATCTTAGTGTTTGTGAAATTGGATTTAGATTAGAAATCATGGCACGTGAAGATCTCTTTCTCTTGGTTATTGTTAACGAAGTCTGATAAACTTATCTCATATACTTAAACTCGTTCAGAATGTTTGTTTGCACTTCGTTCCTTCAATCATTCAAACTTCAAAGTTCATCTCTTCTCTTCTTCATCTTTAGGCCGCTTTTATTTTATTCTTTTTAATGTTGCTTAGTAAATAATTATTCTGCTTATTTATGTCCTTGCAAAAAGTCTTCAAATTTTCTTTCCGCCTCTGTCTGAAATAATCTACAAAAGGTAACCATGAAGAAGGAAGTGAAGGTAGCACAGTTTTTTACGTACACATACTGGCGGAGACGACTGAAAATCAAGCAAAGCTAAATTGGTTACAGCTGCATTCATAGTCACTCTGAGTATATGCTGTATCTGCACCTCAATGCATTTTATTTATTGCTTCAGCCACAGCAATGGTACTAAAACCGTGCCTCAGCTGCTGACTTTAAGAAAACATATGTATTTACTGATATGATGTGAAGCTCTTCTAATTGGAAGAGAGACCGCAAGTACTGACTTAAGTTTGCATTTGCAGAAATATTTAATTCCTTTGATCCGGTCTTTGGCTATATTTACAGGTGCGTTGTCTCATTTACTTATCGTCACAAGCTACATAGTCTGTGTGAAAGCATTACGGAGATTAAAGACGCATACCTAGAAGCAAAACAACAGTATCTGAAGAGAGCATTGTGTGAGAGCTGGCACTGCAAAGAAGTTTGAGAAATATAGTCAGACGGTGTGGTATATGTTAACTAACTTTTCTTAATACCTAACAGCCCTTTGCCATGTGTATGATAGTATAATTGTATCTTTGTGCGAAAATATGTATATCAAAAATCCTTAGCCTCCTCGCTAGATGGTAAGGTGTGTGTGTGTGTTAATCAAAATTTTCTACACTCGCGTTAGACGGTAGGGTGTCTGTCTATGGACAGTAATCAAAATTTCCTACCTTCCTCGTTAGATGGTAGTGTGTGTGTGTGTGTGTGTGTGTGTGTGTGTGTGTGTTAATCGAAACTTCCTACACTCTCGTTAGATGTTAGGGTGTCTATCTATGGACAGTTATCAAAATTTCCTACCTTCCTCGTTAGATGGTAGGATATGCGTCAGTGTGTGTGTGTGTGTCTGTGTGTGTGCGGTAGTCAAAACTTCCTACTTTCCTCGTTCGATGGTAGGGTGTGTATGTTTGGACAGTAATCAAAGCTCCCTACCTTCTTCGTTAGATGGTAGAGTGTGTGTCAGCGTATTTGTGTGTGTGTGTGTGTGTAAATCAAAACTTCCTACCCTCCTCGTCAGATGTAGGGTATGCGTCAGTGCGTGTGTGTGTGTGTGCGTGTGTGTGTTTGCGGTAGTCAAAACTTCCTACCTTCCCCGTTAGATGGCAAGGTGTTATGTTTGGATAGTAATCAAAATGAGTATTATGCAAGGCATGTATATTGTGTTAGGATAGTGATTTAAAACTTAGGTGCCGGACTGTTTTTGTGGTGCGTTGGATTGTAGGTTCAAATTTTAACACTTTGACACAAAATACGTATGACCCAAAAACACTTTTGACTCTTTCTCGCGCATAATTCCATCCCAATGTTAAACCTAACATTTTAACATGGCAAATCTAATATGACCACATACAGTATCGTGCATGATAACCTATGGGATAATGTTAATTCACATATAATCCACAGTTTGTCTCAATTAACTACTGCTTACCTAATTGTAATATTGCCTGTGTGAATATCCTCAAAATAAAAACGGAACGTCTTTAACTATGCATTTACTTTCGATTTTTGTGTTACATCTTAAGCTCTTTGCTTTTTTTCTGGTCTCATATAGTTCCTTGATTCGAGGAAAATCATATTTTAAATTAATTTTAGAAACTCATTACATATTGAGTCACAAGTGATGATAAACTTTATTCTTGCGATAACTTTAGATAAAGACAACATAGGTTTGAGGGGGACACAGTGTTGATTTTTTTTGTTTAAGAAAAGTGGTAGGGAACTGAGGAAGGGGAATGACTCATGTCTCTTCAAGGGTAACAAAATATTTTTAGAATAAGTTCCCCGAATTAAACACTGGTTGAACTTGCAATTCTTTGATGAGGAAAAATTGCAAATTGCATTATTCAGATAAATTGTAATATAAAAAACAGACTGATTACATAATAGTATTGTCAATAAGTGCGGCAAGTGAACTTTCTGTTCGGAGTAATTCTTGAGATAATGGAACTATTACTTACAGCCGAGTATTCCACATTTGCCAATTAAACTTCATGACGAACTTGCCATCAAAGAAATGGTCTAGAGTGAATGAAAATTATGAAGTCTATGGAATAAGAGAGTGAAACCCCACAAGCTACGCTGCTTTTTTAAATTAGGATACGCGCTGCCCTTTGGATCCACATTAACCAGTGTTACGTGTCTAGGCTCTTACAAAAAGATGACAAGATAAAATGTGAAAACAGCATGCTTTGTAAAATGTAACGATTAATTTCCCTAAAATAAGCAAGTTATAAATAAGAAAAGAACTTACGGTTTTACAAATCAAATCTAAAATTAATCAAAGAATTAATAAATAGAAGTCCTATTATTAAAAGATGCTAATTGAATTTTTAGTTCAAGTCCCAATGAAAAGCATTGACGTCTTTCTTAACCTTCACAGTGATGTTGTGTCAACAGTTCCTTGTTAAATCTCATAAAATAATGTTCAGCTTGGAGTTCCGAATATTTTTAGTGAATGTATTTATCCAAGAATTTTATAGGAGCACTTATATTCCAGAGAAAAAAAAAATCACTTAAAAATCAATAAAGAAATTCTACTCAAACTAGTCACAAGTTGTGTTTACATCCCGACTTAGCAATTTTTTATTAAGACAACAGTTATATACTAATTTAAGACGCAAACCAGATTTTCGTATGAGGGTCATGTCATCACATTCTAGAATATCATATATGCTTTTCACATGTTTAACATCACGTAATTCAGGTATGACCTTGACCAAACTTAATAATTCTTATTATAAGAATGAATAAAACAAATTATTTTTTAATAAAAAAATTGTTGATCAGAACTATTAATGGCTCTGAATAAATTGCAGAAACTGTTTCAGTATTAGTTGTTTATCAAAATTAACAGTTACGTCAAACAGAAGTGAATTGAATTTCTGGACAATTTTCAAATCCAGTAAATAAAGTTTCATTACAATAAAATGTAATGAAAATTATATAAAACAAAATTTAAATATAACAACCAAATAATTAAATTCAATTTACATAACACCAGACTTCAGAATAGTGTTAGCAGAGTTAAAGGCTATATACAGAATAGTGTTAACAGAGTTAAAGGCTATATTCAGAATAGTGTTAATGGAAATAAGGCTATATACAGAATAGTGTTAATGGAGTTAAAGGCTATATAGAGAGTAATGTTAATGGAGTTAAAGCCTATATACAGAATAGTGTTAATGGAGTTAACGAAATATACAGAATAGCGTTAATGAAGTTGAAGGCTATATACAGAATAGTGTTAATGAAGTTAAAGCCTATATACGGAATAGTTTTAATGGAGTTAAAGCCTATATACAGAATAGTGTTAATGGAGTTAAAGAAATATGCAGAATAGCGTTAATGGAGTTAAAGGCTATATACAGAATAGTGTAAATGGAGGTAAAGTCTATATACAGAATAGTGTTAATGGAGTTAAAGCCTATATACAGAATAGTGTTAATGGAGTCAAAGAAATATGCAGAAGAGCGTTAATGGAGTTAAAGGCTATATACAGAATAGTGTTAATGGAGTTAAAGTCTATATATAGAATAGTGTTAATGGAGTTAAAGGCTATATGCTGAATAGAGTTAATGGAGTTTAAAGCTATATACAGAATAGTAGAAATGGAGTTCAAGTCATTATAGAGTGGTAGCGGAGTTAATGGCCATATATATTACCGTAAAAGGCTCTATACCCTGGAACTATGGTCAGGGAATGAGATTTAAATAGTTGTCAGTGTTGACTGTGCCCTTAAACATTTACAGGCTTTGGAATCTTAAAATTTGCTTCAGATCTAAAGGTAAACTAAAATGGTTGTAATGCAAATGCACAAATAAATTTTAACTCGTAGTTTTAGCTGTAACGATATTTATTTATTTATTTGATTTGATTTTTAGTTTTGTCCTCTGAATTTACAGTTGGAGGATTAGTAAAAATTAGCAACGTTTGTTTGAGCAAAGGCAAACCTGGTTCAAATTAATGACGCACATTGAAATGGAATATTTGAAGATGGACTGGTGGAATGAATACATTTTACATGCAGTTCTTGTTTGTTTTTTTTTAAATCTCGGCGCAAATTAAAACCGCCTGCGATATCACGTCTATAAATTGAGTAATAAAGTTTTGAAAGTTGATAGATAGCAGACGATAACTAAATCTTCAGTACGTTTACTAAAATGATTTATCAACAGGTCTGGACAATTATCATAAACTTTTTGAACCTGAAACGTTACATCAATTTTGACACTATATGGTTTAAGACTCTATGACTTGCTTTATGCACGGAAAACCTGTTGTCAAATTTTTGTGCTTAATTTAAAATTTCTGATATTAGTCTAATCAATGAAGCAAAATTACTGCATACTATGATTCTGTCAAACATTTTTTTTCTCTATATGTTTAAGCATAAAAAGAAAATACTGTTCCCCATCGGTAACGTGTTTAGATCTCTTCTGTAAAATGTTTTAAGGTAAGAATATCTGGGGTTGTTCTGTATAAATTAAAGACTTGAGCGTGAATAACCGAAAATATATTGCTAGAAATATCAAAAATGTACTAAGTTATATCATTCAACTCATTTCCATTCGCTCCGGTAAAATATTGATATTCTTTTGACTCTACTAGCAAGTCTATAAGAGACGGCTTTGTGTATTGAATTTTCCAACATTAAATAAACTCCATGAGTTAACTGTTTAACTCTAATCCCAGCAGTCGTACAAAGTCGTAATAAACTAGTTGCAAGAAAGTTCACGAATTTCACTACCGATAAATGTTGTCGTACAGTGTGCGAAATATTATTTCCTATTAAAAGAGCAAATGGTGTTCGGCATTTTTCCCACTAAAAAGTGATTACATGTAATTATTTGATTGATGAAATATGTTACGGGCAAATATCTGTCTAATAATGTCATAAAGTAAACATTTTAGCGAAAATTATTTGACAACAGTGAACGTTTTTGCATATTTTTTCTACTCAGTAGTTATCTTTCTTACACCGCAAATAGTTCACATTGGAGCATTTTGATTTGGAACTCCATCACAGAACGTTCCTATAACGGTGTAGTTTTACCCGGGAAAATGTACACATGTTCTGAACAATATTCCAAAACGTTTGAGTTTTTTTTGTGAATATATATATATATATATATATATATATATATATATATATATATATATATATATATATATATATATATATATATATATATATATATATATATATATATATATATATATATAAAATGACAAATACATAATGAAAGACAGTAGCGTTATGACGAAAGATAATCATCGATATAGTAACATTGCCTTATCGCCATCGCAACATCGCGTACGATGACCCTATTATATGATGGAGGAACTAATCGGATTTGGTGAATTTAAAATGGTTCCTTTAGAACGAGTTATATGCGATTGAATTTGGGATGACTTCTCTATTCTGAATGAAAATTGATTTCTTCACAGAAACGCCAGTGAGCTCATTAACTATAAAGCCATTGTTAATATCGATTCAAATGATAGTTGATGTTGCAGTTATCTTTGTAGTAACTTAAAGACTAAGATATGTTATAATATTATTTATACACGATTCTAAACTTATTAGAAAGTAATATCTTCATAAAACGCTATCAACGTGTAAACCCAATTCTCGAACATAGGAACCCACACTGCAAGGCTTTGTGACTTACCACCGAGCTAAAGAGACACGTTAGATTTGTCTATTAAATGTTGCCATATTATTGTCCGATTAAATTATCCAAGCCACATTTACTCAAAACCATGTACATTTATATCAATACACTAAGGCTAGTGTTTTTCTTTTAAAGGGAATCTATACTAGTATATCAAAAAAACCCCAAAAAATATATATGACCGTAATAGCTCTAGACTATAACATATTATGGTTACTGTGGGAACTTTTTACAGTGAGAAGAGATTGATTCTTGTACAATATTCCATCATGAATGAAATTCGTTTTCTATTTCTCGTTGCCTGCGCCATAATAAAGACCCCAGAAAAAATCAATGCAAATCGTTTTTACCTGAGTATTTTTGTATCACAACATCTCGCAAACCGGAATCGCTAATAACACGAATGGCAGGACACCAATTAAGAAACTGAATTATATACATACATGCATAAATACATACATACATACATGCATACATACATACATACATACATACATACATACATACATACATACATACATACATACATACATACATACATACATACATACATACATACATACATACATACATACATACATACATACATACATACATACATACATACATACATACATACATTCCTGCATACATACATACATACATACATACATACATACATACATACATACATACATACATACATACATACATACATACATACATACATACATACATACATACATACATACATACATACATACATACATACATACATACATACATACATACATACATACATACATACATACATACATACATACATACATACATACATACATACATACATACATGTATGCATGCATGCATGTCTGCCTTCCTGCCAACCTACCTGTTTGGATGAATGGATGGATAGATAGATAGATAGATAGATAGATAGATAGATAGATAGATAGATAGATAGATAGATAGATAGATAGATAGATAGATAGATAGATAGATAGATAGATAGATAGATGGATGGATGGATGGATGGATGGATGGATGGATGGATGGATGGATGGATGGATGGATGGATGGATGGATGGATGGATGGATGGATGGATGGATGGATGGATGGATGGACGGACGGACGGACGGACGGACGGACAGACAGACAGATACATACATACATACATACATACATACATACATACATACATACATACATACATACATACATACATACATACATACATACATACATACATACATACATACATACATACATACATTTACATATACATCCTTAATAAAATAAAGTTTTATTTGATTTCATTTCATGAAACTTTACAAAACATTGATTGATGCCTGGACTAGTGACTGGCAAACAAAATGCAATTCACCTTTCCAAAACACCAACCTATAATACATTCAAGCCATGTCGATGGAATGTGTATCAGTTTATACTTTATAAGTACATCGTGTTGACATTACAGAGCCTATTAATTAAAATTTAAAAAAAATGTTGATACCTAATCATACAACTTACTAGCTACATTATTGATATAATGCGAAGGGAAACTTTGAGTGGGATGCGAATACCAGGGCAAGATATTTTCATAGAAGGCCAGTAAGAATAAAACACTCAACAATCCAGAAAATATTAAGTGGATTTGAGACAGGAAATTGGTGCAATCTTACATAGGAATACATATATTTAACACATTCATAAAGGCTTGAAAATAACTATCACTTGCTATGAGCTTTTTAATGATGCTTTGGCCGGAATGCGTTCCACAACACTTCAGTTGGCAACTGTGTGAGCATACATATGTGACATTTTTCAACGTGTGATTATTAACTAATACATAAATTAACATTTGTCATTGTCACCAATGATGTTTTACAGATACAACCGTTTTATAAACTAAAGACAGCTTTTTTAAAATCAATTTTGTCACAAATAAGGAATGACGCTGTTAATATAATTAAAAGTCGTCACGAGATTCCACGGAAATTTCGAACATTCCTTACTGACTGAAACTACATTCGGTCCGGTACAGTGAAAAGGAAACATGATACATAACACCGGAAGGAAACATCGGGGTAAACCAATACACCAGTAATACAATGCACTTCTACTATCTACAATTGCAATAGACCAGTTTCATCTGTATGTTGATTGTTTTGGTGGCTATCCAAAGTTTTATATTTTTCATTGGATTAAAATATTAAAGAAAAATAATTTTCTTGGGTTTGCTCAATGGTCATATTGGATATTTAAACAAGACCTGGTATATCTTAGACATTTTTCAAAAAACCTTTAATTTATGTTGGTGTATGATTGATGTATGCAATATGGGTTATAGAGTATACAAATTGGCACTACTCCAGATGTAGACCTTTCAAAACTGTGCTAAAACCACTTGGTCATTTTCACTTCCTGAACTTCAGAGGTAAATTGTAAAAAACGGAGCTGATAACTATTTTTACATTTTATTTAGTTGGTCATTAATTCATTGCACTTTGTTTTCATTGCCTGGTCTGGCAAAATTCATTTTCCCTATTTTAATAGCTGCTAAGGATGTTTTACTTTAGACAATTTCAAGTTGATTTTGGAGCACACGGGAGCAGTTATTTTAGTTTGCAGTGTGCTAAGATCGTTTACGATTTCCAAAAGTATATTATCCAAAGAAATTTAAGCCCAATTATATCATTGCTTCAAGATAATAGTATTTGCTTATCTCCAAAAGTAGGTAAACAGTTTTTTCTCCACTGATTGATTTTGCTTTCATTTTCATGGTCATTTTTAATGATTATAGTCATAAATAAAATAGTTGATTCGATACAAAATGTTTCATGCCGCATTGTTAATCTGGAATTTAATTTTTAAATAAAATTTTCTTCAACGGTAGCCTTTACTTAATGCTTACTCATTTATCTGCTTTGGGTTACTCTCCTGATTGCTTTAGTGTTTCTTTCCATCGTAAAGATGATGACTACAACAGCAACGACGACGATGATGATGTTATTGTTGATGATAATTATGATGATGGTCTTCATTATAATTGTCACTGTAATAGTTGCAGTTATTGCCATTAGTAGTAGTAGTAGTAGTAGTAGTAGTAGTAGTAGTAGTAGTAGTAGTAGTAGTAGTAGTAGTAGTAGTAGTAGTATAGGTGGTTCTAGTGGTGATGACATTGTAATCGGTTGTTTATTTGTGTGACATAAGACTAAGGTTTGCACTTGGTGATGTGACTGATGATATTCCTTCAATACAAGGATGACACGCGTTTTTCATGGGTGGGTGGTGGTGGTGCTGGTGGGTTTCTTTTGTTTTGTTGTATTTTTCTTTGAGGTAGTTGGGTATGCTAAAGGATTTGTGGAGTTCCAGATCAACAACATTCGGCGAACGTCCGATACTAAAAAATAAAACACAAAACCAAACAAAACCAAGCAAAACAAACGTATGTTTACATTCTTGTATAAAAATACACAAACATTAAATTTTTATGCAAACAGGTTTTCCCTGTAAAAGCGCCGGTCCGGTAAGTTGGTTTTTTTTAAAATCTTTTTTTGAAGCTTTTATCAAAAAGAAGAATGTGTTGTATGTGTGCTATTTGGTTGTTAACCAAATAAGAATACACACCATTTCATGTACATTAGGCAAACTGAAAAATCCATTTTCTTCATAGTTATTGATATAGTTCTGAATAAATCAGATATATTAGAACAAGAGAGCATGTCTTATTTCTTTACTTTAAATTTAAATTTATATGCTACTGGAGAATTTAACAAGACTGAAGGATATCCCTTCAAAACAATATACAGAGCCATTTGTTAATGGCGAACATTGGAAAGCGGATAAACATATCACTGCATGCATCGATGCTTTGTGAAATCACATACTTTTACTTAAATACTGTAAGGATAATGCTAAATTTCCTTTATTGTTACATTTATAGTGCTATGACCCTTGGTTGTAAGCTATGTAACAGAAAGAATGGAAACCAACAGATTAAGCAATTCAGTAAACAATTTGTTTCGCGAAAGCTAGAGATTAAAAATTTTAGATACACTTACAGTATTGTGAATTAATCCAAGACAATCCTATCATTCATCCAAAGGTATGACATTTTCTGTATGAAATCAAATAGTCTTGAATGTCCTGATTTATCAAGAATCATAAATATCCTGAATAGTGTTTAAGTCTAAAACTCAATGAGCACTTCATAATTCTAATGAATAATTAAAATAAATAAGTCATCTCAAAACGTATCTGAATCCAACTATAAACTCTAATTCCCCCGCTTGAACTGCAACACAAAAGATTTACAACAGGTAAACTCGCAAATATGGCCAGGTTAATAATTCAAATTGAAATAAAAAGTTGTTTTACATTTTTCAGTTATGATAATAAAATATAGGTAGGCAAAAGTTCTAACTTTAGCCATAGACAAAATAAGCACACAACGTAGATATACACAGCAATATCAAATCGATCTTCTAATGATAAACTCATTGTATAAAATCTAAAATTGGTTGAAAATTTGGTATTTGCTGAAAATTTAACAGTTTGGTATGGGATGAGTTTTTGATATTCTTGGCAATCTACACATTTTCATATGCACCGGATGTTGCCGTATTGGTAAATACTTCATCTGAAAACATTAATTGTCAGCAGATGTTACTTTATGTTTATTGCAGTTGTAAGATAAGATGGAATCGAATCAAAAGTTATACTAATTTCTCAGAGTTCTTAAGAAGTTTGATTTTGCATGTAATTTTTATATAATATGATATCACGTTAGAAAATTTTCGTCTTAACAGTATATCGGAGACTTCTTACACGTTTGAGTTCATGTAATCAATAATTTACACCTTGCCATAATGATAAGCGATTGGTTCTCTGCATAGGTCACACGAATCTGATTGGTCTGTTGCTCGTGTACCTCTTTAATTTGAATTCATCTTGGTCGTTTACGATATAGTTAAACAGCATTATTCTGTGTGCATTTTGTACAAATTTAAAATCAATTTTATGTCAACTATAAATAGTATTTCATTGTAATAGCAATAGAACTGATGCGATTCAGTGACGTCACAGTAAGACTCTTGGAGATTTTCTGGATCTGAATGTTTGACATTAGTCAATACTATCATATAAACTGATGTTTGGAAATGAATACAGTTTTGATGTATATTTTTATTCACTTATGTTCATTTTAAAGTACAGGTCAAAACGTTATTTTCAATTTATAAGTTTATGGATGAAATAATTGTTCTTCTCATATACACGACATTAATTGATACTAAAAACCATTTTTATAAATAATAAAAACGAAATATCAGTTTCGACTTTCAAAAATAAAATTTTAAACCTATTTATAACAACTGAATTTGACACATGGCGTATCAAAGCATCCTCTTCAAATTGAATATAAGGCAAGCTAAGTCGTCCAATATAATCTATCATAAACTTTATCACAAATCGACCCACTACTAATAAATGTTCCTAACATAGTTGGCTATCTTTTACTGACTGCAATATCTATATCCTAATTGTCAGTTAGGACATATGTTCAGGTTCAGCTTTCAGGAAAACTCACAGCTCTGAGAAAGACGCTGCTCTACGTTTACAAAGTTTTATGATGACATTGTTCTTTCCTTTAGCAGTAATATGAGGCAGGTCAGGGTTCCTTTCTCACTGGAAATAATTAAATGCGGAAACAATCAAATCAGTAAAAGTGTTAGGAAAGGTCGACAAGAATGACTTGACAACGCTACCTGGATGAAAACATATTAAAATATTTGAAGATATGAGAAATGTAATGGTCAGTATTAAATAAATCACGATAATTTATTTAGAAAAGAACATAAAAATCCCGAAACAAAAAACAAAATCAACAAAACAAAACAACAAAAGCAACACAAGAAAACAACAACTACATAATATTTTGAGTATTTAATTTATTATAATGCCATACTGTAAAATATAAATATCATTTGCATCCATTAGAGACTGCACAAACATATTTATTGTGATTTTTGGTTTTAAAAAATTGAAGAAAAGTAAATGTACATCGCCTGCCTCATTCAATCGTCTTTTTCGTTATGCAATCTGGAAAATAGTCCAATCGTAATTGACTAGCCTCGTTATCGCCTTAAGTAGGGTGTGTGTGATAAATTGACCATGTTCCTGTTCCGATGATCGGCTCATCTAGCAACATATGATATATTGAAGTTATTGTCTTTGGTTGGTCACATAATTTTCGATATTTAAACCATATATTCGTGTTTTCGTAAATTTTTAACCGAGGTAAACGACTTTTGCTTGCAACGCGGTTACATAATGATACATTCTATCCGTCCGTCCGTCGTCCAAAATTATGTAACATCTTAAACCGCTGAGTGGAACTTAAACAAAACCTATGAACCTATTAAATAGTAAGTGGATTTGTATTTAAGAAATGTATTTGGCTGACTTCCTCTGACGTCCCCAAGAGGAGGATTACACCGGCATTTGCAAAAATGTTGTTGATCGATCTTTGTATCTGTAGTTATGTCACTGTAAATAAATACTGTGTCATGGATTTTAGGTTATGACCAATTTATAATTGTCTGAAGTGACTATCAAAACGGCACTCTATTTGTTTCAAGTTAGGCAACATATGAAAAGACAGAAATATATTCGTGATATATCATAGGCTAGCCATCAAATATGTTCTATTCAACTTCATAGCAATATAAAATCAACATTTTGGAAAGGAAAGACATAAAGATGGAGGCGGCAGGATTTTCCTGCTTAGTAATGAACATTCTTACTTAATGGAATGAAACACGGAAATATCTTCAGCAGAAAACATATGTAAAGTTTATACTTTCAAGATAAGGAGGAATGTTGGAATTTATTATCAGCTGAATTGGTTGTATCAAGGAATGTTGACACATGATGCGTTTTGCTGTCTGTGAGATAAAATATTTCCATTATCAATAATATTGCAATAAAAAGATAAAAAAAAAGAGAAGTGTGCTGTACTTAGGGACCATTTGAATGAGTAACATTCCTGTACATATAGTAAAACCACAGGCACAGTGGAATTGAGGGAACATTTTATCTTATCTTCGTCTGAGTAAACCTCACTTTTAGATTAATGGGTCCAGAGGATAAAGAGAAAGGAGAGACCTCATATATTCTTATTACATCTCCATGTCTGAAATTGGCTAGCTCGCAAAGTCAGTGTTACCCTTTATTTTTATTTTTCTTCACTCTTATCTAATTCTGAGTGGAACACGGAATGAAAAAGGTACACACTTTGACAATTCATTGTGTTAGCTATATACATTCTCAAAGTAACACAATCAAATTTCTGTATTAAGACTCTCTATCTCACGTACAGAGAGAGAGAGAGTGAGAGAGAGAGACAGAGACAGAGACAGACAGAGAGAGAGAAAGAGACAGACAGACAGAGAGAGACAGAGAGACAGACAGACAGATAGATAGATAGATAGATAGATAGATAGATAGATAGATAGATAGATAGATAGATAGATAGATAGATAGATAGATAGATAGATAGATAGATAGAGACAGATATAGAGAGAGACAGATAGAGAGAGAGACAGATAGAGAGAGACAGATAGAGAGAGAGAAAGAAAGAGAGAGAGACAGATAGAGAGAGAGGGAGAGAGAGAAAGAGAGAGAGAGAGAAAGAGAGAGATGGTTGTCAATGAGTTCATCAGTGTATTATGTGAATTAATAAGGCTGGACGTTTCCCCATGCACTTTTTATACTGCTCAAAAAGATTATCTAGCTTCTTCGACTACTCTCGCTCCTTTTCAGTTGGATACAGTTGCTCAGCAATATTGTTATTTGTTTAGGCTCGCTCAAAAGTAACAAAGAATAGAGAGGAGCTTACAAGCTTTGTAAATTTTTAAGAAATAAATTTTACCCATAGCAAACAAGGTAAGAATATGTAAAAGGACTTTCGGTTTGTGAATATAATCCAAAAATTAATCCTACAATTTATAAATATAAGTCATATCGCAAAAGGTTTTAAATGAATCAAAGTTCGAATTACGGCGATGGTCCAAGATGAAGGACGATGACGTCAGATGAATGCAGTATTGTACTGATGTGTCAACAGTTCCTCTTTTGAATTTTACGAATCAAGAATAATATTCTGGCTTTAGAAATCCGAATAATTTCCAATAAATATCTTCGTCCAAGAATATTGATCAAAAAGACATACAGTAAAAATAAATTATTTTAAGTAACAATTTCAAACTCAAGTGGCCACAACACAAAATACCTTTAAACTCTAAAAGGCATGAAATATGACTGACTGAAAAACACTACAAATGTTAGATATAGCGCAACTTTGGATCACGTGACGGGGTCACGTTGTCACTTAATTCAAACAACGCAGTCTAGAAATATGTCAATTAGAACGTAGGATATCAACATTTTCGATTTTATTAAACGAAATTCAATAATAAAAATAAAAAGTTTTTTAACGCAAGATGTTGCGTCTTGAAAACGCAAGAGAAAATACTTTGATTACGACCAATGATTTTCACTCTGTGTTAACGAAGTCTCAACCAAGATGAGGAAATAGATCAGCTAAAAATACAATGTAACAACAATTTGTTTTACTAGAACTGAATCAGATTTTCTGAAAAAAAAGTCAAATCCAGTGAATATAGTTATTACTATTTTGTGCAATGAAATATAAAAAATTAAAAATTTAAAACTAACACACAAGTAATATAATTACATATACATAACAATATCCCTCTTTATTTGAAAAATCTTCATTGTACACTGTCGGCACAAACATCAGAGTCTATTTATTGGCTGATAGTATCTGCATCGAGGATGTTCGTTACAGGAAAAATCTTATAAAGTTCAAATTCTAAGATAAGTCAATCATCCATTTTCCAAACATATCTGAATGTGGCATATTTACAAAACAAGTTCGGGCCCTGGGTGACAGGGAGGTCTAAAAAGCACATTTGTTTTAGATCACTGCCATCTCACCTCTGTTCGCGTGGGTTGTATTCTTGAGCTCGCTCAAAGAGTGTATGTAAGAAAGCTGCCAGATGCTTTCCATAGGTCGGTGATTCTTACCGCGGTTTCCTTCTGTTTATTCATCCACAAGTTTTATTGCTTACCATTTTTAAGAAGCAATAAGGTTAATGCAAAAGTGAGTAGTAAAAAAAGAAGAAGAAATCCAGATATTAAAAACTAACAATTTTTCCCATCCCACACTGCATTTCCAGACATCAATCATTTGAATGAAACTAGTATTTTTCACTATAGAATTCACATAATTGTTCGACAGAATTCTAATTAGTTGCAAAGTTAAATGCTTGATCAAATTAGTCATCCGTGTACAAAAAATACATACAAATGAATGATGGATAATGTTTATCAATAGAACCGTGAGCATTTTAATGTGTTTCAATGCGCTGAGAAATGCATTGGAAAATTTGTGTATAAACAGCCAAAGTGTTGCCTATTACGTGTAACTTATCTTACACAAAGATACAGAAAGTGCCGATTTTATTTCTAGACTAATCTATATTTATATGCAAATAAATTGTGTCTATAACGTCTTGAAATAGTGCATTATGCCAAGATTACATTAGGCCAGAGATAAGCCAAGATAACATGTTCATTGACAGCATGAGAAGTCCTCAGGCTAATAGAATTTAAGTTTTGGTTTGGACCTATTCAAGGAAATCCCAGTCAAGCGGCTGTATTACTTGTAACCTGGTGGCTAGAAAAACAATGTAATCAAGCTAATGATATTTCCTTTACAAACACCGGCATAGATCATTTTGCACCCAAATTTTTTTCGAACTAAATTAAAATAACCTTGAACCATAGAATTTGTTTAGCATATTCAAAACACAGTATTTATCAGGAACTTTTATTACATCTCCTTCTCCATAAAGGTTATCACGTTTTGTAATCTTTTATGAAAATGTGAATAATAATCAAATAAAAATCTAACTATACAAGCCGAAATTAGAAACAGAAAAACATTAAAGAAAAAATGTCATTGTTATGTGCTGGATGTATTGTGTAATGAGCGTCTCGATCCACATGTTTTTCTACTGTGTAATAAAACAAACATGTTAATGATAACAATCGGGTGCCCCTAAATACACAAGCTCTAAGCATGAGAAAATAGAAACATCAAATCATTGTATAGTATTGCTGTATTACCACATTTAATTTATGACGTCATAGGATACTGACAATAAATTATATATATATATATATATATATATATATATATATATATATATATATATATATATATATATATATATATATATATATATATATATATATATAACTTATACAGCTAAGTTTTAAATTTCATCAGTTCTAATTTGGAAAACGTTATATAGTAGGAAACGGTACGACACTGTTGTACAATTTAAATTCTAAACAAAGTTGTTGTGACATCAGGAAAGTTCTAATTCATGACTTTGTGATTTATATTTTCTGTCTAAGAAATATGCTAAGTGCTGCTATCACGAGTGGTACGAAATCTTTTTGTTTAACAACGTTCTGATTGATGAATAAATCTATATGGTTGACAAGAGTAGAAGTTTACTTTTGCAAATGCATTATTATATTTGGTTCACCTGGGAGAGATAATGGGTGTTCAACGAAGTTAGAAGAAACCAGTCTGACATAAGACATTTCTGATTTTTGTCGGTTTTGCAGTAGCGCTTGAGAGTTTTGTTTTGTGTTTCCAGTAATGTGCATTGCCTGTGTCTAGAGCTCTATCAAATAGCTCGAGATATATATATGATTTTAGAAACAGGCTTTATCGTGTAAACAACCATGAAATGTTCTAGAATAGAAAATTCAACTTAATAGACTTATCATTTTCGGAAAATGTTAATGGTGACCTAGGTTAGTTAGACTAATTTATACACATATATTTAGACATTACTCATCTTCGCTTTAATATCTTGTAGCATAGTCATTCTTATTGTTTTATAAACTATTTGATTTGGGGGAAATTGTTTATTCATTTATTCAAATCATTAATAACAGGAAATGCAAAGTGCTCATCTATAATATTGCTGGAGTGTTGCATTAATTTGAAATATAGAAACGAATTAAAAACATTTTATGATTAATTGTTTTTTTTTATTCATCAATAAACTGTTCGCACAACTCAATTTTACAGGCTACTAAAGGCTCGTCAACAACTTTACATTTATATTTGTGGCGACACGAATTACACCGTGTAACATTTTTTACTCCTGGGTAGTGACAGTTTTTTTTATTGCATTCCTCAAAAGTATAGAAAATGGCTGTTATTCCCCACAAACTTTACTTTTGTGATCATAACAACGATATTTCGAAATTTACCTATTTCCAATGAGAAAACTGATGAATGTGTGTCTTTTTGTTCAAATAAAGTCAGCAAAACATTTTATTTTTTCAAAATGGTTGAATTCAAGTGATTTTTTTTTCTAGAAATATCAAACTGCTCTGATAAAATTCATGGACAGATACATTCACTGGAATATATAATGAATTCAGATCTGGCATTATACTACTGTGAGTCAACAAAAACTGTTGACTCATCAACACTCTATATGCTTTCACATATGGATCATCGTTTTCAGTTCTTTTTATTTATTCAAAACTTCTACTAAATTTTATTCAGGACTTTAAATTACTAGTTCTTATGTATGTAAGTATTGGGTTATCTAGTAATTTAATTCACAGTACAGTATTTTCATGTTCACTTTAAATTCTCGTGAAATAAATTATTTGTTAAATTTTACAGAACTTGTTGCTGTTCACTATTTTCTTTTACCTATTTTTAGAGCAAAGCCTCATATTAACATTTCATAAACTTCATTTATTAGATATTTATATTGCAGTTATGTCTGAAAACAGCAAGCCGTACAAGCTACACCAGGGTAGATAATATTGATTGTGCCTGGATTACAAGTGGTGCGGCAATAATGTATAACAACATGTATGCATGTTCTTTCAAGCGTCTTGATTGTGATAACGGCCGAATTGTAGGAATTGTAATTAAACATGACCTCATTAATGACACCTGTAATTGACACTTTTCTTTCTGCCTATGACAATCTTTATTTCTGCCAGAAATTATTTGATATTTTGTCATCTCTGTTTGGATAGGATGCTTATATTGGCAAAACAATTTGCATGGACAACTTTAATGCCATATACGCTGAATTTTTTCATGATTGGTGTTCGCGAAACAAAAGTCAGTTTCTTACAAACTTTATTGACAAAAAGATCTCATTGTCTCTATACAATGAAAATTTGAAATAAAGATTAGGTTACCCATATGAACCTAGAATTTGAACCTATTAATTATCTATTGACTTTATTATTGTGGTAGAAATTAGATACTTGAATGCGGGTCTTTGCAAATCAGGATTGTATAACAACTTTTCAAAAATTAAATAAATTATTAGATTCCATTCCAAAGTGAAGAGTCAAATAACAAATATATGGCTCTTATAAGAGGCTGAATAAACATGACGCCTTATTGGTCACATGATTAAAACAAAGCACATGAAAGAGCTTGACGGTTTAGTGGGACATGGAATGAAATTGATAGTCCCAAGGTCTCAATGTATGATAGCTATAAATAGAACAAGGATGCCGAGAGAAAATATAACACAAGAACAAGCTTTTAGTGCATGCAAAAAATGTGATAAATAATTTCGACACAAATGATATAATTTTCTGGAAATTATATAACAACTAATGTAACTGGGGCAGGTTCTCTGAAAGCTGTCTGCAAAAAAAAAAAATTGAAAAAGGAAGAAACACTTAAGCCATGAACAGCAGCCATCTTATTTAGCAAATAGTTTAAACACCTAAGACAATAAATCATTCTCTAACTCTTCAGAAACTGCTTTTTGTTCTTCAACTAGTGTTTAATGAAAGCGTTGTATATGCTTAAATAGCATCATCCATAAAACAAAAATTGCATAAGGCGTCGGGGATAGTTGGTGAACAAAACGAAAACGTAAGCTTTGGTGGCAGGAAGCTGATATCAATTAATCTATTCAGTGCCATGCTAACAACAACAAAAAACAGCTATCTACCGCTTGACTTGCAATTCGGCCATGTACTAATCAACAACGGCAGATAAAAGTGTCATAATAGTTCGGAGAGTTGCAGGGCTGTATCTTTGCTACATATTATGTACAAACGAACCGAACATTTCTATATATTTGATTGATACATGGTACGAAACGAAAATGCCAAATTTTTCACAGACTCTTATCGGTAAATGGACTGTGCTGCATAACATTATCGTTAGAAGCTATTTTCTTTAACATGGAATTAGTATTACAATTTTGCAGCAATTTTGGAAGAAAAGGAAAGCGTTTGACACCGTATGGCATGAATGACTATTCATAAAGCGTACCTTATTGGAAATTACTACCAAAGTGACATTTATGGCATTGGCACTTGATTGCGTGTGCCTACATAAGTTATGAATGTAGCAACCAAAATGAGCACTTTGTGTGCCAAAACAAATAAATAGAAACTGCCATCTCAGGCACGGAAAATTCACTTTTTGCTGAAGTGGGACTCGAAGCTATCTGCTTCTCTCTATTGCTATTTTTCCTTATTTCCTTGACATCCACAATAAACCTGCTGTGAGAAGAACATTGAGTTCGATCATCTAAGCTTAGATTCTAGATCAAGTCTGGTAGGAATATTTTCTTTACTTACATATATACTGGATATATTTCATTTTGTAATAGCCTAAAGGATATGTTTTAACTCGGGAATAATTTATCACATTGTTTGGTACCACCTGATGAAAGCAATTCCATCTTAACGTAGGGAAAGAATATACACTCTACATATTAATAATTTAGGTATATAATACAAGAACATTTAGGTATGTAATACGATATCATTTAAGTATATCAAACAAGGTCATTTAGGTATGTCATACAAGGTCATTTAGGTATATCATACAAGGTCATTTAGGTATATCATACAAGGTTATTTAGGTATATCATACAAGGACATTTTCGCACATACGTCCATTTTGTAAGCTTCTTGGGATAATTAATTTGGGATAGTTTATACTTTCAGTCCCTAATAGTTTAATATTAAGCAATCTTTTTCTCATTATAGGAAAAAGTTGGTTTAATATTTCATGGTGTTGTTCCTTATTGAGGTCATGGTAGTTACATGTCATTATATATAATTAATATATACTTTACTTTAAATAAAATTATTTAAATGTTTCCACATTTTTTGAAAGGAGATATGTGATTGCCACTGTCTTCCCGTATATCAGGAATTCTTTCCACTCCTCGTGCTCTGTTTCGTAATGTTCCAAGCCTGGTACATAGTTTGACCAAAGGTATTGTAACGAGGAAACCCCATGGACTTCAATTATTTTCCTCTCGTTTTATAATATTCGTTTCGTTAAAGTTTATATTGTTATTTCGAACGTTTGGCGGGCTTTGTAGTGCCATCTATCCTCTTAGCTTTGGGTCACGTGATTCCGCCTGGGTATATATACGGACCAATTATGCCTGCTGGGAGAGTGTGCAAATAACCGGCATAGAGTGAAGACGTCCCCTGCAGTGTAGCAGTATAACCACCTCGCCACGGCAAGCACACTTGGTCGTAATCCTTGGGTAGGAAGAAGCAGGCCAGGAATCTGAAAAGGGTAGGGACAAGGTCTTTCATCGAACAGCAGCCTGGCGTTACAAGGCTCGGCCAAGCAACGCAGAGGTCTTGCGACAATACACGTTTAGACCTGGATAGCTCTTCTTTCGTTATTTCGCACTATCGTCTCTCTCTATCTATTGATCTCCTGCGACCAAGTCGGCGACTGTGACCAAGTCTGCGACAGTCTGCGACTCTGCGACCAGTCGGCGACTCTGCGACCAGTCGGCGACCTAGACAGCGACACAGTCGGCGACCCTGCGATTAGCTGTGACCAAGTCGCCGACTGCGACAGTCGGCGACTCTGCGACCAGTCGGCGACCCTGCAACCCAGTCGGCGACTCGGCGACTGCGACCAGTCGGCGACCGAGACAGCGACACAGTCGGCGACTCTGCGACTAGCTGTGACCAATTCGGCGACTGCGACCAGTCGGCGACCCTGCGACAGTCTACGACACTGCGACCAAGTCGGCGACTGCGACCAATCGGCGACCAAGACTGCGACAGTCGGCGACTCTGCGACCAGTCGGCGACCCTGCGACCCACTCGGCGACTCGGCGACTGCGACCAGCCGGCGATCCTGCAACTAGCTGTGACCAAGTCGGCGGCACCCAAGTAGCCAGAAATAAGCCGGTATCCCGCTGAGGTGGAAATCTGTCACACTCTGGAGTGCCAGTCTTCAGACAGATTTAGCGGGGTATCACTCCAACTATAAGACCTATCATAAAGAAACCGACAAAGAGAGACTCAGAGCATTGTAGCCGAAAGAGCATTTTCGCTACAAATTGGTGGGATAGGTCAAGGAGTAGAAGATAGAATCAAGATGGCTTACGGAGGTTCACATGTAGGCGACTGGATGCTTATCCCCGAGAAGGAGGTAAAGACGGCGATTCCTTTTGAAGACGAGTTTCGACGCTTGACAAAGGAATGCGAAGATCTAGAGAAAAGACTAACTACAAGGAAGGGGAATTTGGCTATGAGTGCGGAGACGACCAAGAAGGCAGGAGAGTGCTCGAGAGAAAGAATTGTCCCCAGACGACAGATTTACTTTAGTGGACAGGCGATATCGACACCCTCGAAGTCACAGGAGACCAAGAATATAGCCGATACTGCAGCGACAAAGGATGCTGTACATACAGCTCTCAAAGACCGAAAGAGATCTGAGAGCAAGACGACACCCTTGTTGGATTTTATCACTCACTTCGAGATGTGCTAGACCCTAAACTATTGGACAGAGGAAGAAAAGAAACTGTATTTAGGTGTCGCACTAAGAGGTCAAGCTCAGCAATTGTTGGCAGTGCCTGAGAAGAAGTCGTATGCTGAATTAGTGGATGCTTTGAAGCAGAGATTCGCACACCCGAACCAAACCGAGTTATACAGAGTTCAGCTAAGGAGTAGAATTCGCAAGAACGGAGAATCTTTACCAGAGATTGGGCAAACTATACGGCGGCTTACGACTTTAGCGTACCCTGAGGCGAGTTTCCTTTTGTTTGATACGCTCGCTAAAGAACCATTTTTTATGCCCTGGAGGATTCCGACATGCGCTTAAAGGAACAACAGGCGAGACCCACTACGATTAACGATACGGTACAGATAGCTTTCGAGTTAGAGGCGTTCGCTAGAGCTGAGCTGCAACGACAGGGAGGAAAAAATGCATGTCCGTGGTGTGTCATCGCAGGATGAGGAACCAGGGCCAGCAATTAGAGAACTGAGAGAGCAAATGATGGAGCTGACGAGATTGGTGGCTGTTCTCACGACTGAAGTTAGGAATAACAAACAAACGAGTAAAGTCCCAGAGCGACGCAGAAACAGAAACTATGACGAACTTTTTTGTTACGGGTGCGGCCATCAGGGACATTTTAAGAAAGACTGCCCTGCTAAGAAGTCATGTAACAGTAATTCGCGACCGACCCCGAAGACGACGGGTCGCATGAGATATGACAGGAACCAGAGACAGAGACGCAAGAGGGATAAGGTTTCTTATCGACTTGGAAACCTATCGTAGGATGCTGACGTTGGGTTATATGTGGCAGGCACTATTCACGGAACTGGTGTCGATCTCCTGATTGATACGGGTGCTACATTAACTCTCCTATCTAGAGAAGTCTATAGGAGAATTAAACCGGAGAAAAGACCAGACCTGATTCCTGTGAGAAGGAAAGTCAGTCTCGCAGACGGTAGACCAATGTCGGTCGACGGAAAGGGACTTTTTGAAATAAGCCTAAATGGTGTTCGTCGACGACATAAAATGCTGGCTGCTAACATCTCAGCAGAGGGAATACTTGGATTAGACTTTCTTAAGTTTAACTCGTGTCAACTCGATGTTAACAAGAGTTGCCTTTCCATCGGCAAGGAGAATTTACCTTGTACGTTTAAAGGACAAGTAGGATGCGCCAGAATAATTGTCGCAGAGACAGTGAACGTTCCAGCGATGCACGAGATGATTGTTCCAGGAATACTTGACAAGCTGTCGTCTTCAGCAGTGCCGGAAATTGGAGTGATAGAGCAGTATCATAAGTTTGGAGAGCGGCACGACATCTTAGTCTCAAGAACGCTAGTCAGACCCGGGAAAGGGAATTTGCCCGTACGGATACTAAATGCGACGACAGGTAACCAGACACTCTATACTGGAACAAACATAGCTGTCTTAGAAGTCGGAGAAGTCGTCGATATAGATAGGAATGCGACCGTTCGTTGTCTTCGGAATAACAAGTTGTAGCCTCGATTACCGACCCATTTGATAGAACTGGCTCAAGCGTCAAAGAATCACTCTCTAAAAAACAGGCAAGAAAGGTGGATAGATTTCTCTGCGACTACCAGTCACTCTTTGCCGCATCTGATGCTGATCATGGAAGGACTACAAAGGCGCGACACAAAATTGAAACAGGGAGCTCGAGACCAATAAAACTACCCCCGAGAAGAGTTCCGATTCACGCCAGAGAAGAAATTGAGAAGCATGTGAACTACATGTTGAAGAAAGGGATAATTTCGCCATCTTCCGGTCCATGGTCGTCACCAGTGGTATTAGTAAAGAAAAAGGATGGCACAACGAGGTTCTGCATCGACTACCGTGCATTAAACGAAGTGACTGTTAAAGACGCATACCCTCAACCGCGGATCGATGAGTCGCTTGACTCACTATCGGGAATAACTTGGTTCTCGACTTTAAACCTCATGAGCGGATATTGGCAGGTAGAAATGGAGCCAGAAGATCGGTCGAAGACAGCATTTGCGACTAGGCAAGGGTTATACGAGTTCAATGTCATGCCGTTCGGACTCTGTAATGCACGCGGTACCTTTGAGAGACTGATGGAGACAGTTCTAGCGGGACTGCAGTGGTAGATATGTTTGGTGTATCTCGATGACATAATCTTCTTTGTTCGCACATTTGAGGAGGAATGGGATCGTACGCGACAGGTTTTTGACAGATTGTTGGAAGCTGGTCTCAAACTCAAGCCCAATAAATGTCGTTTGTTCGCAAAAGAAGTCAAGTACTTGGGTCATGTTGTGTCAAAGGAGGGAATACGTGCAGATCCAGAGAAAGTGTCCGCTGTCGTCGACTGGAGAAACCCAACGTCACAGAGAGAACTTCGCAGCTTCTTAGGACTATGTTCATACTACCGACGAATCATAAAGGGATTTGCCGATATTGCAGATAGCTTACACCGACTGACAGAAAAAGGGAGACCTTTAGTCTGGACTGAGAGTTGTCAGTTTTCATTCGATGAGTTGAGGAGGCGATTAACGACGAGCCCTGTATTAGCGTTCCCAGACCCTGGAAAGCCTTTTATTCTTGACACAGACGCTAGCGACAGTGGACTTGGAGCTGTCCTATCGCAAGTTCAGAACGGATGCGAGAGGGTTGTAGCATATGCCGGTCGATCACTAACGAAAGCGGAGAGAAGATATTGCGTGACGAGAAAAGAGCTGTTGGTGGTCGTATTCTTTGTGAAATATTTCAAGCATTACCTGTACGGAAGACTGTTCTTAATTAAAACAGACCACAGCTCCCTGAAGTGGTTATTGCATTTCAAGAATCCGGAAGGGCAACTCGCAAGATGGATTGATCTCCTGTCCTGTTTGAAATTCAACATCGTCCAGGAAGACTTCATCGTAACGCTGACGCCCTGTCCAGAGGCCCATGTAGACAATGCGGTTTTCAAGTAGAGACACAAACCAAAAAGAAAGAAACGAATTAAGCAGCGATGATGCAGCGACAAAAAAAGATTAGAGTGCTGAGACTGATATGTCAGTAGCAGTGATACAGACGTCTTGTGAAAGAGATAAATTCGCCGAAGCTCAGAAATCCGACCAGGCTGTCGCAATTGTGATGAGCTGGGTGAAAAGCAAGACACGACCACCGTGGGAAGAAGTCTCCAGATATGGCGTGCTGGTGAAAAGTCTCTGGAGTCAGTGGGACCAGCTAGAGGTAAAGAACTCCATACTCTGTCGCAAATGGGAGTCGCACGACGGTGGAGAAATTCACAGTCAAGCTATTGTTCCACGAGATAAGAGAAATAATATTCTACGCATGGCGCACGACTCGCAAAGTGGAGGGCACCTTGGCATCAGAAGAGCTCTACAGAAGATCA